>VZRH01004320.1:521696-604280 GCA_013397555.1 Urocynchramus pylzowi
GCCCCGGCCGGCCGCATGGCTTACCCCCTCCCCCACCCAGCCGGAGCTGGGCAAGGGAGATCAGGTCTGATCCCCCGCTGGACCCAAAGAGAAAGTTCCCCTGGGTATGCTCTGCTTTTAACCCCTGTGTGTTTTCAAGGCGTGTCCAGGTTCCTAGTGGCCACCCCAGGTGCCAATATTCACCTCTGGCCACTGATTGGTTTGACCACCACCTTCCCAAGAAACTTCCTTCCTCGTCAAACCACCACACTCAGAAAATTAAAAATAATTAGAAAAATAATGACTGTGTAACTGTTTGCTCAAACACACTAAAATTACACTTATTAAGAATAAAGTTTTATTGGAAAAGCCTTTGTATTCAAACTGCATATGTAAAAAATCATTTCCTTTTGACATAAAGCTTGCTTAATGAAAAAAGCAAATATATCTTTTAAAAAGTATCTTGGAAAGGAACTTAAGGCCTGAATTTTCAGCTCTTAAACTTAAGCAGAACTCTAAAGGAGCTGCACTTACACAAAAGTAAATTGTTCTCTGTGCTAGTTCAATTTCCCATATGAATAACTGCTACTATTGTATCAGACCTGATTTTAGCTCCTCCTCCCTTTTTTCCCCTTCTCCTCTAAGCCACTGTTTTCTCTTTGCACCTTTATAATGCCCCTTTCCAGGACTTCACACACTGTATCTGATTAAGAATTCCTGAGTTACAGTGGCAGCAATATCACTGCTTCCTGCTGCAGGAGGAAATGCTAAAGGCTGCCCCCCAATAGCTAATAGAGAAAAACTGAACAGCACAAACATCACAGCACCTGAGTCAATAAAGATTTTAATACAACTTTTCAGATAAAGCTCCACAAGGTCTTGCTGCCCTGACCCCAACCACGGAACCTTCCACAACTGAACCAAGCCTGACCTCATGCAAGCATCTGCTTGGTAAGCAGTATTCTAATTTGCAGGATGTTAAGTGACCTATTTTTTTCTCATTTGAGAAGTTAAAAGCCAGCAGTATTTTGCTGTTGTTAGAAAGGAACACAAGGTAGGCTCCTCTATCAATGCAACAACAGCTCTTCTGGAAATGCAAGAGGGAAATGCTTACTAAAGAACAGCTTCAATGCAGACAGGGTTATTTGGACTAATATTTCCTTAATTGTCCTTCCAGGAATCACATTCTTGCCCAGATATCTTATTACAATAAGATATCTTCAAGGTTATCTTAATTTACTATGAAAAAAAAGGAAGTACTACATTTAGTGGCTGAGGCAACAGGTATTCAACTCAGAAATTCAAACATCAAATTTCTACTTGTCAGATCTGAAGGTTCAGCTACTTAAAATATTTCCACTCTAAATCTACTAAATATTCACTGGGAACAATGTTCTAGCAAGAAAGTAGGTTTTAAAATGCTTCTTATAACACATTCAAGCATCTCAATGTTATAGTTTTATATGAACACTGCAGGAATATCTGACTCTAAAGCCAAGTTATTATTGCTTATTTATGCAATGACAAATCTACAAGACATTTGAAGTCAGCTAATGATAATTAATTTGTTCAGAGCTGCTTCTGATCTTTTATAATCAAATAATATAAACTCAATTGTATTTCACATACTAAAAAGGAAGCAAAGGGCACATAAAATAAAGGCATTTCAAGAAGGAACTTGAAGAACACACAAGTTAATAATAAGTAAAAACTTATGAGACTGTATGAAAGGAGGTAGTTATGAAATAAATACTGTGTTCACAAATAAACTAAATAATAAACAAAAACTATTTTAAATAAGTATTTTTGCAGTGGTCTGGAGATAATGAAATTGAAGGTCTGTAGAAGACAAAACATGAGGCAGATAGTTTCCTTTCCATGCAACAAAAAACTTGAGAATCATGAAGACTATCACACAACTGCCATCCCATATTTCTGCCTGCACCATTCTGAACTTAATAAACACGTGAAAAATCACTGAAAGTTAATTACCACCTCTGTCTTGGCCACCAGACAAACAGCTAATTACACCCTCAGAACCACAGTCATTGAAACAAAAAATTCAGAAGTAAGGAAAATGTTTTTGTCCTACTTTCCTGATGTTGATTTTGGATATCAAAGAAAGTAGTAGGAAAAAGTACTTCCAGGTCTGAAATGATCAGAAGAGAATGAGTATAAAATTATAGCTTAACTTACATAAAAACAGTTTCAAATGGGAATGTGGTGTCTGTGAACACCTCCAACTTCATTAAACATTTAAACAGATCTCATATCAGAGCTATGACTGTTCTAATGTGGACATTTCTTCTGCGAACACCAAAGAAGTCAAATCAATCTTTATGCCAGAGGCAGCAGGAGCTCTTGGAAAGCTCCATCACATTTAGCATCCTCTGAGTGTTGCTTTAAACAGGTTTTTCTGTAGAAAACTTCAGGCATTAATAATTTTCCCCTTTAAGAGTTAAAAAGGACCCTTGCCAATTAAACTATTTCTTGTCGCTCTCTTTCATTTTCACTTTTGTGAGGGTTTAAACATTTCTGCTTTATGACAACCACAACCAATTCCTACCTAAGGGGGATTACATGCTATCTGGCAGTGTGCTCACATCCTTTCAAGCTATCACACCCAGAAGGTGCACAAATCAAAAAATGAAAAAGTAGAAACTCTTCATCTATGCACTCCTCCTTTTCCTGAGTCTCCTTTCTAATAAAGGAGAACTGGCACCAGCTAAAGGACAGGTAGGGACTCAGAAGGAAAGAAGGGATGCTGGCCTTCCTCAGCTGACAATAATCAACAACCTCCTTTGTTAGGAGGTCAAACATTAAAGGGGAAGATTTTACTGTAAGCTGAAGATATCATACGTTTATGATACTCCAACTGTTTCTCACGCCCCTTCTTCTTTAAAATCGCATCTCTAGATATCCCAAGTACCACTCAAGGGATGTAGGGAAGAAACAGGCACAATGTAATCAACAATTTTTTTATTGGAAAGATGGCTTAAAGTGACTTCCTACTATTCTCTGTAAGACTGAAGAATTAACCCAGGTTAGTTAAAATGTAAAGTTACTTCTCGCTTGGCCTGGTGTCCCTGTTCAATTCCCTGCACAGTGGCACAAGCCTTTGTTTCAGCAGAGAAGAAGGAATGCCTGGAGCTTGGGGAGAGAGGAACAATGAGAGAAAAAAGGTCAAAGATCCATTTGTAAAGGCACCTCTGCTGAAAGGACTACTCAAGGCTACTGTCACTTAAGGGGCTGGATTTAGGGTTTTTAAACTCCTTCTGCTCGAATAACACAGAATATACACACAAGTCCACACTAGCTCAGTCACCCACTACACAGCTTTCAGTCAAATTAACACTCCCAAGAGACACTCCAAGAAACCATTTGCCTTCTCCATGATGTACAGCCCATGTAATCCACTAGCTCTTGGCACTCCAAGCATCTGTGGGCCTTTTATTTCAAAATGCTTCTAGGTCATGGCAGGCTCCTTTGGAAATCCTACCAATGAATTGCAGTCAAACAGCATTAACCTCACCCAGCCCTCAGTGCAGGTCAGGTGCCACCCCGAGGGCACACTCTGAGAGCAGTTGCCAGCATTTGGACCATCTGAGGTCACAGGGCAGAATGAAGGCCCAGATAACCTTTGTATCCAGCCCCTCCTCAGTGGAAAAATGGAGCAGAAACAGCCCACAGAGCTCTCCTACCTTTGTCACAGAATACCTTGTAAAAAAGCACTGGCTTACCAAACACTCACTAAATTAACTTTCTGTCCTACAGTTTTCCATGTAAAACTAAACCATGCCACATTTCAAAGCACTACATTTTCAGTAACTGTCAAAATAAGCCGAAGTTATTTTTTCCTTATTTTTCTAGCCCTGTTTCCTTCACTCTCAGCACTTTGTAAGGACATCTTCATGCGTGTATTCCACATTATGTCTGTTGCAAAGTTTGGTAAACACTTAAAATACGACGTTGCTTTCTTTCAAACCCACAATGAGGGCTCACTTTACCAAAGGCCAGAGCGCTAGGCTCATCCTTGTGCCAACTCAACTCAGACACACCGCGCAATGCAGCTGACTCCCAAGATGGGCCTTCCACCCCTAAATTTTCCACTTAAGCAAATTAATGATCAGTAAAAATGGGATACACCCAGAAGACAGAAAACCACTTATTCAGCAAGTCAAAAATGGATACGCTGGCACTGAAACTTATAGTTGAAAGTGAAATGCATCCTACAAAGGATACCAGATTTCAGCTGCCTGCCGACAGTAAATATTTCAGGGATGTCCCTAAGATGATTTCTACTGAGGACAAATAGTACCTTCTTGTTAAAAGCAAAGAGTCTGGCTTGATAGGGAATAGAGAGTTCTTTTATGCCTCTAATGGATTTATTCCCTTATGTTCAGTATTTCTCAGAAAGGATGTCACTTCCTCAGAGAATTATGCTGCTCTACATTTTAAGAACTCAAATGTTCCAGTGAAGCTCAGCTGAAATTTTAGAAGCTGATAGAGAAAATCGAAAGAGAAGAATAAGAAAAGGTATCTGGTGGTTTAGAATGCTAAAATCCTTCCAACTAAAAGACAGTAGCAATCAGAAATGCAGAAACACCCTGATGGAGCTAACTGTAATCTCACATACTTTTTGGAAGTGGGTGTGTTTACACTTTGCATGTCTATCTTTTCACATGCAAAAGACACCACCTGACATGTATGTAACTTAAAGAGTTTGCCCTGTAGTCTTAATTATCCTCTCATAAAGTTAACCAACAAAAATAGTAATTAACACAGGTGTTTCATAATCTTCCCAAAATATTTTCTTAGTAAGAAGGCAACTAAGGATTGTTTTACCATTCAATAGAAAAAGATGACTGTTTAATGTGGGTGTGCGCCAATATATGAAAACTATTTTAAATGAATATTTTTGCAGTGGTCTGGAGGATCATGAGCCTAAATGTTGAACACTCCCTAGCTGCAAATTGGCTCTGCCCTGAATCACTGTGCAACCCTGCACAGAATAAACAGGTGGAGCAAAGGAAGTCAAGACGAAAATTATTTAAGCCCATAAACACTTATAATTCTGTACTATTCAAGAAGCAGTAATGTCCCAAATTAAATTTAGGACAGAGACAGATTTAGATGCACCCTTATTAAGGGGCTACCTCAGAAGACAGCACAAAAGGCAGTGGCACAGACAGTGCAGGGGTGTGCAAAGCCACTAGTGGCACACTGTGCGTACCCAGGACGAGCTCCTGACCAGAGGGCATCTTCTGCCATTCTCAGGAAAAATTTCCTCCTGTGGCAGTCAGGCCTTCTCCAGTTTTTTTTTACTCCAAAGAATTTAGACAAAACCAAGAATTTCTACTTTAGATAAAACTGAGAGAAAACCTGGTTCACCAATAAAATCATACAGGTGTTGTAGGAAAAACAATTTTTATGTGTTTGAGGTAACACAACATGCATAAAGAAATTGTAGCTACCTAGCTTAAGCTGAGAAGAGTTTTACCACAGTCCACACTTGGATATTTGAAAATGCATGCAAATATAAGCTTTTAACATATGCCATGAGGAATTAAGTAACAATACAACCTTGAAATTAAAATTAATACTAATGCATATAGAGACTTTTTTCAGAGGGGGAAAAAAAAGAAAAAAAAAAAGGTGCTAAAAATATATAAAAATAAAAGACAAGTTGATGTTGATTCCTAATAAATGGAAAATCTTATCCTGTATGATACTACAAATTGCAGAAAACTGACACAAGACAATATTTAACCTTGGCCTAAAAGCAAGCATCCCTTAATTGGTACAAATCGTAATGAAGATATCAGGGTTAGGTATAAGCTTCCCAACTAAGTTGTGCACTTGTGAGAGATACCAATATGTACTTACTTTGTCATTTTGAACAGCTGCACATATATTGAACTTAGATGAAGTTTCCTTTCTAAAGCTTGCCTTGGAGCTGTCAACATTGGTAGTGCCAGTGCTAGTGAATTCATAACAGTGACAAAAGCTAAGACACTAAAGAAAAGGCCATTTTGTTTACATTCTGAGCCATCATTTAGCTACCAGGTAAAATACCACAAGATTTGTTTACAGAAATAAATTAGTCAGAAATGAAAAATTATCCAAGATTTCTGTTCTGACTGATGTTATTTCAAAAGTATTGGATCACATATTTGTTGAAACTAAAAAGAGGATGCATCCTGAGAAAACATTAAGAATAGCCTAAAAATGGTAGTATTGATGTTATTTTTAGCTAGCAACTTTTCTTTTTCATAATTTCATTAGGTATCAGGAGAGAGCTTCAAAAACACCATGCAATTTATTTGCACAACTTTATTAATATCTAGATTTTGATCTCCTTCCCACTATAAATTCATCCTGCAATCCCACAACACTAGTGCAGAAATAGCATTCAAATTTGGAACTGAAAACCTGAAATACAGTAATTTAAGTAATCCTGAGGTTGTTCGTATTTGACATTTCAGAATCTTGGCCAGTGTACTTTAGGAAAGTGTCTTGCATTTGACATCAGCATGGCTGGCACACAAACAGCCACTGCAATCAGCATCACTCCCAAACAAAACTAATTGTCAACTAAAAAGTGATTGATGCTAGAAAGGCACAAGAGGAGTGACACACTTAAAAGAAAAACAGCAATTCCATTCCTAAAAAGTACAAAAACATTCACAGAAAACCAGAAAATTATCATTGAAGTATACCACTATGAATGGTTTATGTGAAAATCTATCCTGAAAGAACTGGGGCACTAAAAGGAAACAAAACAAAGCAATCTGCTATCTTACTGTGTGAACAGAACCTTGACCAAAACATGCCTAAAGCACGGTTTCTAGTTCAGTAGCAACAACCCAGATCAAATCCTGATGCACACTGGCTATTCATCTGAAAAACCACTACTGCAGCTGCTACATTAATCCAGCTTTTAGCACTATTTCCTCCCTCTCCTACATCCTTTGCTGTGTGTAAGGCACTCCCAAAAAAGGATGTGGCTGCCATGGTTAAGCCTTCAGGAAAGGAGCATTAGTGGCATGTAGATGATGTGTTTTCTTTTCCTTTCTTTTGCTTTACCAGTTGCAAACATCTTAATAAAACTAACAGTGAAACAGGTCTCATTTCAAAGGCTGATCATTTAACATATACTCAAGCGCTCTTTACGTTTTTAATCTTGCCAAACATGCCTTTATAAACAGGCATTGTATTACAGCAGCACTAATGATAAAATGCCAAAGTAGCATTTAGAACTTTATGAATGTGAAGCTCACTGGCAATGCCACAAATCAAACAACAAAATACCAAGAATGCACAGGGGCCTTTTTTTTTTTTGTTAAAAATTCATATGAATAAATATGCAAGCATAATAATTTGCATGTTGTTTTCAACTGCAAAGCTACTATTTTCATCCTAAATTTTACACCAGCACCTATTTCAACATTTCCTCTACTGTTTGAGGATGGAAACATCACATCTGTTGCATATTACAAACTAACAGTACTCAAATACAAAGATTTTGATCTGTTTGGAGGAAAAGGTAGGAGGAATCTGTTCTTCTGCAGAGTTACTACTCCATATGCAGATTTAGTGGGTAAAAGACCTGGCAAGAGTTGATACTGTCTCACCAATTTACCCACAAACATATTTTAAGAATTAGATCAAAATTAAATTGAATGCAAAAACCTTTCGCCATCAGGTCCTAAGCAAAAAACAAAACAAAACAAAGGCAGAAATTACACAGTTCCAATCTTTGGTACTGAAGGAAAGTACTCCGAGTTTTTTCATGAGACATTATCACACAAAGCTGTCTTTAGCAGGTAGACACAGTTCTTCAGCAAAACTAGACTTCAAACTATTCCAGAAGAGGGATTTGCAGTTTACAGCAACCCACCTACAGCGCTCTCATGAGAAGCCAGAATTCCAAAGGAAATAAAACACAACCCAGTAACACACTAAAACCAACCACAATACACCTTTTGGACAAAAAACCCAGCCTAAAACCACCCCCATTCCCCCCACACACCTTTTTTGCAGTGAAGCAGCCACGTGGGAACAGTAAAAGAAGGCATGGTTAGTACAGACTCTAATTAAGGGCAATAGATGGATGTATCAAACAAGCTCATTCTGCCAAATTAATGATTCATCTTAAAGAACTGGGAGTTTTACTCCTGACTTCTGTCAGAGTCAAGTGCATCTGCTGAGTGCATTTGAAGATTCTGCCTCTTGTAAGATAACCTTTTCCTCCGCACACAAGAATTACCATTGAGTTCAACAGAGAATGATCACAGAAAAGATGATGCTAGTTTTGTGGAAAAATCAGTCATGGTCTCCAAAAAAGCTAGACACAAATGACTTCATATTTTCCTGTGAACAAAATATTTATATATATATATATATATATTTATATACACACCAAGATAAAAGTAAGTACCACAATTTAAGTACTTCCATTAATTTAGCTGTCCTCACTTTATTTTAAAGACGATACCCTTAAGTCCAAAAGAAAATGCTGAAAAAAAACTCAAAGCAGACAGTAGTATGTTTTCAGCTTCAGTATAAATTCAGAGATTAGTGAAGAAGCAGAACTTGACCTTTCAATAAACCTGTTCAAAGTTGATCACATTTCACAAACAGGTTTCCAGTTTTGCTTTTATAAATTATGGATCATTAACTCTCAATCACAGCAGTGTGCAAGGAGATGCATTTGGAGGTTCGTTCAGGCTGCTGACCATATGTACAATTCAGCAACAGCTCCAATAACCACAACATACAGAGAGACTGGTTCTATCGTGCTCACTAACACAGCAAGCACTTGTTACCCACTTAAAATCTTCTAACAGGAACTAGTTTCACTCCATCAAGTAACTCTCCATAACTCCAATAGGAATTTGGAGCTCTAATAACTTACCTGTGAACATAATGCAACTGATGAACTGAATCGATGGCTATCACCATTTCAGCCAAATAAAAGCGAGCCATATCTTCAGGGAGTCTGTCCTCAAACTTGCTGAGCAATGTAAGCAGGTCTCCTCCAACATAGTAATCCATAACCAGGTACTATGGAGTGGGAACGATAAAAGAACAGAGTGAGGGGGAAAAAAAATATCAGAATTTATTGAGTGAAAAAAAGGACTAAATATTCATTGAAGCATAAAAACTAATTCAATGCAAAAATTATTATGGACATAAAAAAAACTAACCGAGATGCTTAGGTGCTCTGAAAGCAGTAGTCAGTTCAGCTGCAGTTTAGCCTTTAGCCTATTTGAATAATTTTCATATTTATACCTGCCCAAATACAGTAAGCCTCATGATAAAATAGTATCAACTTCATCCACAGTCCCATCACCAAACATGAAATATTTAGATCCTCTGGATTCCCTTATAAAAACAATGTCCTTTGTTAGAAAGCTAAAGGAGTAAAGGATTAAAGTACAGACCTATAAAAATGAAACAAGTGTGTAAATTTGTAATCTCATTTACATTGCCCTAATTTCCAATGCTTTCCCTTCCCTTTCTTCCTACCACCTTTTTCTCCCATTAAATGAATTACTTTGGAGAGTAAAGTTTTTAGACTATTCAGATTAAGGCAAAATCTGAGAGACTTCCAGTGACCTACAGCATAATTCCAGAAACTGTTGACATTACACATGATACAGGACCTGGCAACATAAAATACAACATGTCACCTTCTCTAATTGAAAGGATGGAGAGAAATATTGATTTCTTATATATTACTGAAACATAAAACTTGCCAGCTATAAAAGTGGATGCAAAGACTTTTAAGAAATCAGAGCCTTTCTGCATTTTACTGTATTTACAGAATAAAATGCCTTCTCTTAGCAACATAGTTAAAATGACTGGAAAAAGTGAAACTTAAGTGTGAAATTCAGGATTAATATATTTTAGCTTAGTTTAGTTTATTTTTAATTATGAAACAGTGCCTGAAAGTGCAAATGGGGGAAAGAAAAAAAAAATCAAACTAATTATAGCTAACAAACTAATTATAAACATTCTAACTTTACATGCACTGCTAAGACATTGCTTTCAAACATCATTGTGTACAGGTTAATTAGAAATACAGAATATCCTGAGCTGTAAGGGACCCACAAGGATCACCAAAGTCCAGCTCCTGGCCTTTCACAGGACAGCCCCAAGAATCAAATCACACTCTGAGAATAAATTTCCACTAGACTATCTGAAAGTTTTTGCTCAGAGCTCCAGTCTGTTTCCAGGAAGGCAGCCCATCTGCATTTGAAGCTGTGATTCTTAAGAAGACCATAAATAATAAAAAATATTGAAAATGGAATAATGTATACCCCAATTTGTTTCTTTAAAATTCTGAAAATGCAACCTAAAGGGACTATTTATATTAGTTGCCCTAACATGTCTGCCTTTCCCATTTTCAGAAAAAACCACTAAAACATGAAGAAAAAAAATCTGCAAAATTATGCCAGCTCTAGGGAAGATGAGGGGCAGGCAGAAATCTTAAACCTGTTTCCTTTCCGTCATATTTTCCATAACAACAAAGGTGATGAACAAAGATTTTAACAGCTTGTTACAGAATAACGTAGGCATCCTCACTGATTCCAAGTGCACAAGAAAGAACAAAAGGCATTTCCACAAGATTTTACATGTGCTGATAGTCAAATTTTCATCTGTTGCTTTGTGACAGGAATAATAAGCTTCTTAAATTATGCTCACAATCCTTATAGAAGATAAGTATCTTCTATTCAGTGGTGCCCCAACACTCCTTCTGGAACAAGACTGATTGTCTAAGTTTCTTGTGTTTTACAGTTTTAGAAAATGCATTAAGCCTTTGGAATTCCAGGTATTGACTATTAAGTGATGCATTGTACAGGTATCTCCAAGAGCTGAACTTACTGCTTTGAATGTATATTGAAATAAAAACTCTTCAGATTCTTCTAACTGATGTGGGATCTCTGCACTCATTCTCCAGCACTTTGAAAACCTCTGCAACTCAACAACTGGATATAGCAAAATAATGGAATTTTGGCTCTTAAAAACCAGGATTCTGCACCTCCTGCTAAGTTTGCAAGAGCAACATAGTAGCCTAACAACACAGAAACCATCAACTCCTTGAATAAGCCAACACTTAAACTATAACTCAGGGTATTAATCTGTGCAAATGAAGTTAAATACACATGTAGCAATTACACCTAAATCTAAAAATGAAATTTTACATTAGAAAATTCCGTCAAATATCCAATGTCAAATATCCATGCTCTTATAAAAAATAGGGGTTTTTTTAAGCTTTAAAAATACTTTCTAAATGTACATAATCATCCAGATCTATCGAAGTCTCAAATACTTCTCAAAATACTACTGTGTGACAGCACCATCTTTCCAAGAGAAAGAAAAAGCATAGATTTAAGAACTCTAAACCCTAGTAGCTAGTGGAAGTTTAACAAAGGCATTTAATACCAAATCACAGATTCATTTCTTGGAAGGGACCTCTTCAGACCTCATCTGCTCAAGTAGGCGCAGCTAGAAAAGGCTAGATGACTGTTTCCAGCTGGGGCTTGAGTATCTCCAAATAAAGAAACGTTTTCTTGTGTTCTGATGAAACTCTGTGGATTTTAGGTTGTGTCCACTGGCTCTTGTCCTTTCACCGGGCACCACTGAGAGGAATCTGTCTCCCTTGTCTTGATTCCCTCCATGGGGGGTTTAGACACATTGATGATAACACTCCTTACCATCCTACATTTATTTGGTCTGAAGAATCCCAGCTCTCCTCACAGGTAGGATGCCCCAGTGTCTCAATCATCTTTCTGGCCTCACAACAGACTTGCTCCAGTATTTCCATTTCCCTTTTGCCCTGGGGAGCTCAGACCTGGACACAGCACTTCAAGTGCAGCCGGGGCAGGGCTGAGCAGAGAGGAAGGACCTCCCCTGACCTGCTGGCAACACTTTTCCTTGAGCCCAGAATACTCCTGGCCTATTTTACTGTGAGACTGCATGGCTGGCTCATGGCTAAGCTTGTTATCCATCAGGACCTCAAGTAAAGCTGCTTTCCAATCACCTGGCCCCCAGCATGTACTTGGCTTCTCTTATTACACCCCAGATGCAGGGCATTGCCTTTCCCTTTGTTGCAATTCATGAGATTTCACTCTATCCAGTTTGTTGAGGTCCATCTCAAGGCAAGCAGCAGTCACTGCACAACCTCATCTACTGCTCAATCTACACAGATTTTTTTTTTAAAGGCCACTTGTGTTACACGTGATTTTAATAAAAAGCATATGGAGAACTAGTGATGATACAAACTCCTAGTATCACTGATATTTTGCCCAGCAGCCTGCAGAACTAGCTCCTGTCAGCAGACTATCAAAGATGAAGAACAGAACCTGCTCTGTGCTTAGTGAAAACAAGGAAACTGGCAAGAATAAAACAAATTCTAGCAGGCTGTTCTGGAATATATAATATTTTCCTTGAAATGCTCTTAATGATAAGATCAGAATTACACAATACCTGAGATTATTTTTACTGTCCACATTAAGAAAGCAGGAAGCTGGCTGGGAGGTATTTACGCCAACAGTTAGACTTACAAATGCAGAGCCCCATTCCTATACAAATCTACCAAATCTACCATGGATCCAAAATCCATGGAACCCCGGGCATCTGAACTGACAGAAGAAAGTGCAATATAATGGCAAAAAACACTACAGGTCTGCAAGAGTTCCCTGTATAGCACTTTCTGTATTGGACAGACTGGGAGAGAAAAATTACTGTGGCTATGTAGTTTTTTAAAAAATTATTAGAATTGCTAATGATAGAGAATCCAAAGCACAGGGCAATAAAACCCAAATAATCAAAAGCCATCAATACATAGTTATTTACTTTTTCAGGTATAAATATTACCAAAACCATATCATAATCAAAACATTAAGTGGGAAAGATTTATAGAAAATTGGCCACTCTTCCACATATTGGTTTCTTTTTGTGAGCCATTCAAAACACTCAAAAATTAAATAACATAAAAGAGACATTTTAATCTACAACTACAGCTTCCAGCTCTTATGTATAAGCATTTAATGGCATTCTTCCATGCTGCAAAAAGGTTTTATTGTTTTGTGACAGCTTACTGAGTTTAAGTCCTCAAAATAGTAAGTTGTTTCAAAACAGGGCTACTCCCAATTTCTCTGTAAAACAGTAATCAGCATGGTTAATCATAAAAAAATTAAAGTAAAATAAAAAAATCTATGTTAGTAAGTGCACTTTTAATTTTATGAATCCAATTAAACTGGAATGACAAATTGTAAGAAAGAATATGCAGACAGACCAAGGTTTATCAACAAATGAGAAGTGGTTTAGAAAACAAACCTGCCTTCCTGAGGTATTTATAGCAAAACTTTCAAAGTTTCTGACCAATCTCCACCCTTCAGAATTTTATGGAAAAATCACAGATCCCTCACGTGGTCTGTATGGTCCAGAACACAAAATTAACAAATAAATTACTTTTCTGTCTCAAATCAAAACCAAGACTCTGCATTTCCACACAGATAAATACATATATATATATAAAAGCAACACTCACTAAATAGTTTTCATCCTGGAATGCATAATGTAATGTTGTGATCCATTGGTTATCTCCATTCACTAACACATCTCTCTCTTCTCGAAAACAGGCTGTCTGAAGGGGAGAAAAATAATTATAGGCTTTAGGTAAAATATATAAAGAAAAACATTTAGTAAGTTGACTGTGTTTTGACATAATAATTGCGGGAATAAAATCAAAACTGCCTCTCAGTTAAAAAGTCTTTTATTACACTACCCAAACATGACGAAACCTAAAAAAAAAATCTATACGAGAAGAGCCCACCTTCTTCAAATTTAAGCAGTTATACTTCTCTGTACTGTTAAGTGAGGCAAAGGGATAAATAAGCTGCTGCTTCCCATCATCTAAAATGTCAAAATCTTGATGTACCAATAATGACAGAATAGCAAGGTATGATTAAGAAAAACAATCAATAATGGTATTAGATAATTGTAACTGCACTAGGAGTCAGAGAGCTGGAATCTGGAGTTTTGTGTTGCTGTTTTATATCATCATGGTGTTAGCCTAGTTTTACACTTGAGTTTTCACATAAGGTTCTTTTCATTTGAAAGCAGCTGCCAGTAACTCCATGTAGTCATCACTTGATAATCATTAACCACTTTCTCCACACCCCTTGCTCAGGAAAAGCAAGGAAGAAGTGAATATTGCTCTTGCCAGGTATAAACTGTTGATCAGACAACTCAAGAGGTTTCCCCTCAATACACTGGAAAGAAAAACAGGAGGCAGGAGGTGCCTTCATATCAAGTGGAACAGAGGAGGAACAACAACTGCCAACAAATGTTTTAATTGTGGAACACAGGTTTGTACAAAACAAAAGAAGATAAAATGTGAAGAAAATAACCAAATGCAAAGCAGCAAGGCATTTAATCCAATGAAGGTCTTGCAACTTGCCCTGAGTAGTGAAAACTATACCTCCAGCAGAAACAACTTCACAGAATAACAGACAAAAATGGTAACACAGAGGAAAAGCCAAAAAGAAACTACAGCAAAGAAATCCCACCACAAACATTTTGAAGGGAGTGAGTTCTGAGGTGAATATCACAAGAAAACAAAAGATATCAAATAACTAAGCCAACACACAATTTTGTTCAGAAAAAAAAAGATCTAAACAAAAGTGCAAAGGAAAGAATAATATTGTAGGGGCTCTATTTAGAAGGCAGATGGAGAGTTTGAGAAAAACACAGACCATATTTTATTCCAGCACACTCTGCTCTTCACAAAGATGTTTCACCATTTTGAACCCTGCTCTGTCTCTTCCATCTTCGAAACAGCTAAGTTTAAAGGAAATTCAAGCCTTGCTTTTTATTTTTTCAGTTTGATTTCCAAATCCAATAGGAAAATATCAGACCTCTGGCATGGCTTTTGCTGGCTGTGAGATTTGGAAAGTGAAGAATGAAAAGTGAAATATCATTTGAGATTGAGATATGCACAAGAATACATGCAGCAAAAACAGAGCAGCAAGTAACTCCCTCCTCCAAGGAAACAAACCATCACAAGTCCTTTTTTTTGGTGAATACAGTGAGTAAGAACTATGCAGACCAGGAAAAATTAAGATCACATACTTTAATCATTGCACAATGCAGGAGATAAATCAGTGACATTTGAGAAAATAGCAAGACATACTTAAACACCTTCAAAGGTTATTGAATGAAAAATAGACTTGGGGTAGGAGAATGAGCATGGATCATCTTCAGAAGGAAGAAAAGCTGTTTGATGCTTCAGCTTGACTTTTTTCCTTCCTTGTTTGTAAACTCTTGACATATTTCAGAGAGAAATAACTATGAACTCTTGTTTCCACAAGGATAAATAGCAGGTAGTTCCTCTACTTGTTATGACACAATTCATAGGATTAGTTACTAGAGAGTTTATATAATTCCACTTGTTTTTGCCATGATTTGACAAAAGACCGTGCATTCCTTGAGCACTCCAGACACCCACCTCTGGGCAGCATGCCTAGAGCTGAAGCAACAGCTACTATCACAGTAGATCACAGCTGAGACAGCAACAGCCAGAGTTGTCGAAGTGGTAAAAAAAATCCAACAACAACAAAAAGAGACAGTCGCAGTGGTTCTTTTAATTACTGTAACATGGCTCAATCAGGCTTTTTTAAAATGAAGCCTTTTTTGTGCCTTCCATTATTCCAGCATTACATTTCAACTTCCCTAGGCAGTCTCCTTGAACTGTTGGCAGAGACCTCCAGAGGTCATCTGATCCAACTCTGTCACAGCAAAACCAATTCAGTGCCGTGGTCCTATCTCTCCTGTTAGCATGGCCTTCAAGCAGCAAAGAATTTGACCTGCTCTGCTGTTGGGTGCTCATGTCCTCACAGCTCAGAGTCAGCACCTCCTGGGGGATGCTGACTGCTTCCACGCTGCCTAATATTTGTCCTGGTCTCTCCTGAGCCTCATCTGGCAGCAGTATGGCACACATGTAACTCTAAGTGACTGTCAACGCTCAGGGTAACAGGTCTGGGAGTCTAACAGCAAGATGTCACACACTTCCAGGTACTCCTTGTATCAGTAATGTTCCCAGTTCTACATCCCATCTCAACAGTGGCAAGTATTTGGAAAATTTATCCTCTGTTATTACACAAAAAAGAACACTGACTTTGCAACCTGTGTAATTTTATAGTAACAAAGTTTTTGCATTCAAAGCTTGCAGTCCTCAACCTTAATCTGGCATTCTCAAGACTCTTTTGAGTACATACTCTCTTTTTGCTTTTACAAATTACTCCCACTTCCCACACTGTTAATACAGAGGTGTATGAACATATAGATCTATCTATATGCTTATGTTTTTGGACTGCATGATTTGCCTGTATATCTCAGTGTTAGTGCAGCACACTAACTAAGCTAATGGGGCCAAAATGGGTCATCTTCCCCATCAGGAGTACGAAGAGCATTCATGAAAGTTTAAAAATGACAGGTTACAGTTGCTAAAGGTCATGCTTTATAACGCATTTTCACTCCAGATGGTTCTCTTTCCACTATATACCCATGGGTTACAAATACATGGAAAAACATAGCTGTAATTCTTTTTAGGCTAACGGTTCAGACTTTCAGAAATTCAGCTGGACCCATGGGAAGAGTATTTTTAATACCTTGCACAGAGAAGAGTTTTTGAAACCTATTTATAACTGTATGCTAATGAAAAGAAAAAAATTTCAAACTCACTTTAAAAGGGTACATTTAAAAATAGAGTGAAGTTTCATTCCTGGTCTTTTCTTTTTCAGCAAAATAATAAAACTTACAGTAATGACATTTGTCTTGGAGAGAAACACCTCTTTGTATCAAGGCTACTGCCAGATTGCTCAGTATCTGAATAATTTCTGGATAAAAAGGAAACACATTGTGCACATCTAACCACAATCTGCAAGCCATTTATACTTCCTAATGTGATAACATTTTCATTAAAAGAGACAGGATGTGCACACATCAAAAATTGGCTTTAATTTGTCTGAATACATTTTTTTAAGAGTGTGATGGTTTCCCATTGATCTCACTTCCTACCAAGATGTAATTAAAACATAAATGCAGAAATCAGAATAAACTTGGAAGCAGTTGAACAGCAAGGCAGCTTGAGTGCAGCAAAGTTGCGGTCTCAAAAACTATATATTTATGAGTGTATTTTTAGTATGCACAGATGAAGAATTTCAAAGCAAATTAGAGAGTTAGATACATGTTCCATCTAAAATTAATATACAAGTATTCAGGTGCAGGCTGCATTTTATAAGCTTCCTTTCAAAGGAATCCAGGGGAAATATACCAAGGACTTTGTGAAGAGCAGAGCTGTATAAAGAAATTAGGCAGCTAAGGCAAAAGCAAGGCTGGTGAAGGAGCTGTTCCAATTTTTTCAGACCCAAAATGGACTCCAACTATAATGAGGAACTTTTTATCATATATTTTTGCAGATGAACATTTTTAGGAAACATGCACTCAAATTAATTTGAAACTTCTATCTTTCTGATTTTTCAGTCCACTCATTGGGCCTTTACTAAGTTCTAACTACTGAGAAACTAATAGGCTTGATGAGCTATAGCTCAGCAATTACCTTCTTATAGCTCAGTAACTAACTTCCACCATGAAAAATACTTGCTAAAGACTACATTCCCAACTGGAACAAATGCATTAAAAGATCACTTGTGCAGTTGGTAATTCTTGGGCAATTACAAAAAAGGCCTAATGTCAAAAACATTCAGCCCCACAAAAGTCAAGATTCCAGGCCATTTAAACCCTTCTGATGAATTGCTTTAAGCTTATTTAATATTAATCTTTAAACTGACAGTAAATAGTGAAGCACTTCCTCCATCCCTCTAATAAACATGGAGACTTGTGGACAGAGAAATGACAATTCAGCAGAGTAAGAGGGGACACAATCATGGAAAACATTACTGCAATCTTACTTCAGCTCTCTTCAGCATCTCCCACTTATTAAGTATCTTCATGGCAAAAACTTTATCTGCATTTTTCAGTTTTACTACTGCAACCTGGAAAAGAGAAATGAAAGACAAATAAGTTACAACAAAAAAATTCATATTATTTTCATTTTTATGTAACCTTGCAGTTTTGGAGGTTTTTTCCTGAGTGTTCTGGGCACATTTTTACTATGCACACAATACCACACCATCAAAACAGAAACATCTCAATAGTACTGGAAAATTCCAAGTTTATTGTAAGCTTTCATTATGTTTCACACTTTCCCTATGTATAATTTTTTTCTAGGTGACTGTCAATGAAAACTGGCATTTCTTAGCATCACACTTCTTGCTGTATCATACTGTCACAAAGCTCTCTCTGGCTCTATGCTTTATATTCCTGACTTCAGTCCTACAAACTAACCTAAACTTTAGAACCCTCAACGAAAAGGTAACAGCACAGCAGCTTCTAAATCAAGATAAACAATGTGGTTTTGGTTTTAAAAACAAATAAAACTGTAGATTTGCCATAAAGCAGATTCCACTCTCATTTCAAATAATGCACTAGATTTTCTTCAAAGATAGTATATCTTCACATTTTTCCACCTGAAGTTCAATGAGCTCTTTATCATGTCTGCTGTAAGCAGCAGGAAAACAGTGAAATGCACAATTTCTAGAGTAGTAAAACTGAACAAAACAAGCCTGCCCAGCTGCCCCTCCTCTCCTCATAGCTTCTGAAACATTAGATGCCATAGGCCTCTGTAATAATAAATTAACGAAGTTCACTGACACCATTCTTTCCTGAGAATATTAGTTTTGTTTAGCTATAATATATGCTAACACAGAATATTTTTAGGAAAGAGGGAGGGAAGAAGTTCACACAAATTTGTTTTCACGGTTCAGGCTTCCCTGGGTATGGAAAACTCAGTGTCTTAAGCAAAATGGGTACAAAAGTGCCACAAACTCAAAGCTGCTGATCAGAACTAGACAAGCATTGTCATCCCAACTACAGAAAAGTTCAACAATCGCTACATTCTAACAACCATTCTCCAACTATCCTGTTCTGCCTCTTCCCTTTCAAAGGAATCTTGAATTTAAGCAGATAAAAGTTTATTTCTGTGTGAATCTGGTTACAAACCAACATGCTGTCACACAGATTATCATCATCTTCATCCTGCAGGCCAGTGACAAATAAAATACAAAGGTTGAATCCTACATTCCTTTCACCTCTTTCATAATCAGTAAACCAGCAATGTGTGAAGACAGTGATAACAGAAAAGAAAATACTGGATCAGACAGTTTGAAGGAAGTGTCATGCAAACCTCTTTGAACCGTCTTCAAATGTGCCATCAGCTGCAACAGCTCCACAAACGAGGCAAAAGCACGGGTTGAAGGACTGCAATACTCCGATGTCTAAACCAATGTGTATCTCACAGTGTAGCTCTTGCCTAGCTATAGATTCACAGACCAAGCAGCTGTCACTTCCCATATGTACATTATCAGCCCTGCTCTTGACACCGCTGCCTTCTGGGGTTGCAGGGGGAGGCAGTGGCAGAGAGATAAAAAGGGAATATAAGACAGAAAGGTATTACATTTTATTTGTTTAAACTAGTTTACGGACGGAAATTTTTAAAGGTTACCTCACATGAGGTTCAAGTTCAGATTTAGAATCCATCAAGGAACTTTCAGATTTGAAAAACAAAAATGGATTATTGCTTTAGCCTATAATATAATAACTTTAATTCGTAAAGAATGTTTGCTGTGCTGTGCATGGTAACCCAAGACTGAGAATCACAATTTTTTCTTTTGAGGGAAAGATGAATCCTCTGCAGTGATACATAGCCCAGAGTGTGGAGTTGATCTTGATTATCCTTTTGCTATACTAGCTAAATCCTAGAAGCTCTGGTAAGCCATTATCTGTATCAATTTCTAATGAGACATGGCAGGAGGAGAAAGCCTTAACACTGCCCCTAGTCAGTATTCAAACGGTATCCTACATAATTTGGATAACAGGGACACCCCTGGTGATGCAGTCCATGGTATGAAGCTACAAAGTAGTCGTGCCCCAAAGACCTTTAAGTGTTCTGGGACTCTTGCAGGGAAAAATTAAAAGGCTGCTGCTCACAAAGTTGAGTAGCTCCTGCTGCCCAGCACGGAAAGTAAATTTTTCCCCACCATTAACCATCGGAGTAGAGGCAGCCAGAGGCATAAGACAGAAGAAGTATTTCAAGGCCAATTTCAGGATTTAATTTCTTGCCTGTAGCACGCTCAGTGCAAGGCTGTGTTATTCTGCAAAGGGCTTGGTTATTGAAAGACACACAGTAAGACTGCACAACTGCCTAAATTTCCAGTCTCCTATTCAGTAATCACTTGGACACAACTGCAGGAGCTACAGCACTGCCTGTGGTGAAGATTTGGAATATGGGCCTTCTGTGGCATGAACAAGGGCTTGGTACCTTCTGCAAATGTGTAACAGCTTTGAAGAGTGACTAAAGAACAAAAATAGACTCGTGTTTACCAGCTGTGTTTACAATCAGTCTGAAGCTTTTAGTCTGTGAAAGCCATTAATGTTATTCCATATCAATAACCACCACACACAAAAGATCACAGACATCATCATCATCTTTCTGCAATCACAGCATGTTTTTGGGGGTGCCTCAGTGCTTTATGAAAGTAAATTCTAAAATGCTTATTCCAAGACTGTGAAAGTAAAACCTGACACTTCAGCAATGAGCAGACTGATGTAGTTTTTAATTGTTAACAGAAAAAAATTTTGAATCATGATTACAAACCTAGGCAGTGTTTACATATACACAGAGTGTTTACTACCTACACAAAAGCACAAATACAGACAGTTTTGTTTTGATCTTTTCCCTTCCCTAGTGAAGCTGTCAAGACTGAAGAAAAGAGTAACCATTCCTCTCCTAGTGATCCTGAAGTGTCTTGCTACTGGAACTTCTTAAAATTAGACTTTAGAGGTTGGGTGTTTTTTTAAATTCTATTTTCCTGTGAGCAGCCCAAAAAAAAAAAAAAAAAAGATTGGTATGTGCTGATGTAAACATCTTGGGTTTAGCCAGATACAAAGTTTTTTTTCCCCATCTTCCAACTATTTTCCATATTTCCCACAAACAGCAGTCTAGTTTGGCATGCTGTCAGACACCTTCTGCCCCAAGCTTGGCTATTTGTCTCTATGGTATTTGTCTACACTTTCCCTTTGCTTAGAAAGCAATAGCCTTATACAGAAAAAAAACCTAGAACAGAAGCTATTAAACTTGAAATAAAAAGAAAAATAAGAACAATAAAAGTAGAAATGAAGATTCAGCATTGGTTTTCTTGTCCAGCAAGAACAAGCAGACAAGAAAGAATGCATGACAAAAATGAGGAAAAGCTTATTCTCAAGTTAAAAATCCATCACCTTCAAAATATCAACAACATAACAACCTAATATTTGCTAGCATAAGCATGTACTGAATTTTTTTTCAAAGCTATAATAAGGTCAATTGAAAATTTTAATATTACATAGAACTTTCACTAAGCTGCACTTTTATACTGCTGAGGGACATCACTAAGATCCCAATTGCTTCATCTTTCCTAGCATCATTTTTCAGCTCCCAAGTTTAAAGTCTTTTTGTTTTGAGTTAGGTTTTTCAAACCTTGCTGCTCAAAGCCAGCACAATGAAATGCTTGAAGCCCACATTATTAATCTTACCATGATAATCCTGCTCCTCCCCCAAGCAAAACATCTGTGTTTTCTAAAGAGAGCACTCTTACATATAATTGTAAATAAGTACATGCATGCATGCAGAGGGAAGGGGCATGTGAATAATTTGACAAAAAGGAAGCCTTTTCAGAAGGCAGAAAAAAGGATAAGGGGAAAAACAAAAACTAGGAACAATGAACTCTTACAGTTATAAGCAGTAACTAGTTTAAACTACTTTCTGTCTGCATTAAACTTGTAAAAACAAAAAGGGAAATATTTCTTGACTATGCAAATTGAAGAAATTGAGTAGCGTAAAATCAAAATAAGAACAAGTCTGAGACTGTGCCAAAGAAAACTCACACTAACTTTGTAGTCTACAGAATTTCAGAATTATGTTGATTCAGGAGACAAAAATTACCCCTCCCAGTAACCTAGAGCAACCTTGGTCTCATTTATAGTTTGCTGGAAAGAAAATACATTCTTTCAGATTTCTTAATCTGTCTCAGTAAATACAAGTATTGTGCAATTTAACATTAATATAATTTCTTGTGCTTTAAGTAGCAGTAAAATTTGGTGGTCCTTTTTTCAAACTTGCTTAGATATTTACTCGTTATTTTACACGAAAATTAGCAATTTTCTATAGAACTTGTTTTCTTAGACAAATGTCTGTGTAGAACTTGTCTTTGCAAAGCTAGCAAGACACATATCCTTCAAAATATTTATTAAGTCCTACTTTAAGAACATAAAATCCCAAACAGCTTCACTGAAAGAAGTTCATTTTTCCCCTTACTGAAGATTTTGACAATTCATAGAGTCATGCTATCTTCCTCAGATAAGGAATTAGAAGGAAACACTGTTCCTAGAAGAGAACAACTAACCAATCACGCAGACTGTCCCCAGAAGAGGACAGGGAAAGTTACATTCTCACTGTTCATGGGATGATTCACCACAAAGAACTTCCTGAGAAAGAACTATGGTTT
This sequence comes from Urocynchramus pylzowi, assembly GCA_013397555.1. Lineage (NCBI taxonomy): Eukaryota > Metazoa > Chordata > Aves > Passeriformes > Fringillidae > Urocynchramus > Urocynchramus pylzowi. Next base: position 544,352 of record VZRH01004320.1, read on the forward strand.
CTCTGTGGTTTAGCTGCTGAGGAGTTGGATGCTGATTTAGCAGACAAAAATGACTTCTCTTAAAAACACAATATAAGGCAGGTTTCATGTATAATCCTTCTGACAAGAAGGCACCAACATCAGCGATTTTTCTTATATTTAACACAATCTGTACATTAACTCAGCTGCAACTCCTATGGTAGCACTGACCAAGGCTAATCTTTTAAGCAGAAGTGTTTACATCAAAATGGAGATTGCAACATTCTCTGTGGCAGAGGTTTAGACTAAAGATAAATTATCCAATAGTAACTTCAGCCATTAGTCTCCTTCAGAAAGAAGCTTTACTCCAGATGAAGCAAAACCAATAGTGATAAAGCAGCTAAATAAATACTAACTTTTTTGTTATTTTTACAGCTGCCCAATAATTATATTTGCACATAGGGATCAGAGTATGTAGTGGCACACACTACAGTAAAAATTCATCTTCCTAACATACTACCTACAGGAGTCTACTCTTCCACAATCACAGACTAGCAAAGACTCATTTTCACTCAAGATGCAAACATGTAAGTGAACCTGAAAACAACTCTTCTCTATCACATGCCAGAGCCTCCAGAAATCCTCTCCTATCAAAGAGAACTTCCATTTCCAAAGGCAATCAACACTTTGATCAGAAAATCTTTTTCTTATTCTTTGGGTTTAAGTTCACATGTATTTTCAGGCAGTATGGATTACCTCCTGCAGAAGCTTTACACACTACCCACATCTGCAGTATATTTGACTATGAAAAACTCAAGGCACTGTTGTACATTAGATTGCTCTTCCTACAGTGTACTGCATGAAAAAAAAAGCACATGCACCCAAAAGAATTAAGAAAAATGGGGCAGAAAGCTAACATTTTAAAGTTTCCACGACCTAGTGATCAATAGGCTTCAAATAAGTGCTGGCAACTTCAAATAAGAGATAGCTTAATCAGAAGCAGCAAAAAATTGTATGGTTTGACAGCAGTAGGTGACTATTGAAAATGAAAATAACATCTGCTGAAGTTCTTAAAAGAAATACAGGAAAAATATTCAAACAGTCATTAAAACAGGAAACTAAATGACAGGAAAAGTGAGATTTCTCTGTATTGCTGGAACGTCAGTGTCAATATTTGGCTATTTAAGCTGCTGAAAACTACTTTCAGACTATATAGTTATCAGGAAAATTAGCAATTATTAGACCTCTATACGATCAGTTACACACTGGCCTCCACCTCCTGACTGGAAAGAGTTAGTCAAACAAATGATTTATCCTCAGACAGTTGAAATATCATTGTCTCTCAATCCATGTGAGATTGCTTGCTCTCAAAGTTCACAAGACTTAAAAAGAGCTGTCAAAGAATGTACAAAACAAGATGTACTTGCATCAAACATTAGTTGGACCTATAATATCCATTACAGCTAAATAAGGTAAAAACCTGTGTATCAGTGTATTCTTATGGACTGTCTCTTCTCCTCAGTGATGCAGGTTTGCAAGAGAATTATCCAAACCTTTCCACCTCCTTCTCACACATACCTCCCCAAAGGCTCCTCGACCAATCACCTTCAGAATCTCAAAATCTTCTTTATGTAGTCGCATCTGTTTCACTTTAGATGTAAAAGGTTTGGCTGAAACAAAGGGAAAAAAGAATTGTTTAAAAAAAAAAAACAAAAAACAACCCAAGCAAAAATCAAAGAACAAGGTAACAGCAACAAAAAATAGATGCAATCAGAGGCCTAAAACAAGGGATCATTTTGCTCATATCATTTTGCTGTACATCCTAAAGTATTATAATGAAGTTTAAAGCTAGAAATAATGAAGAACTAAGTCAAAACTGCTGTGAGAAAAAGGTTTACAAAGTAAGCTTGCTTTTGCCTTCTTTTAATTTAAAAAAAATGGAGTCAAGCTGACTGTATTTTTCCACAGACTTTTGAGTTCACAGACATCCACTGCATCTGTCCTATATGACTCTGGTTGCAAAAGCAAATTATAATATAATGAGTTCACTTTGGACAATATCAATTTATTTGCCAATCAGCCACACAATATTATATTCAATGAGAAATTAAAATGGTGGTAAACGGTAAGTGGAAAGGCAATATTGGCCTATACAATGTATTATGCCATGTTTTTTGAAAAACACTTCTTCAAGGGAACACTTAGGAGTCAATTCTTGGCTTTTGGAAGGAAGAACAGTTGCACTCAAGACATTATTAACACATTCAGTGAAAAAATTGAATGAGTTTTCAAGTGAAGCTACATTTCCTTCTTCTTTTTCCCCCTCTTTTAAAATATATTTGAAAGCAGTAAGCAAAATAATGCATTGTATTCCAGACAGGTAAAACCCTAGCACTGTTTGCAGTAAAACAACCTCAGGAGCACTATTTCTCTCTTTCAGCCACATTTAGTACTACAGTTAACCAGCCCTGGTTCATTAATACATGCTCTCTGCATGCATGCAAAATATCCAAGTTATTGACAACTCTACATCAAAACATACATAGCACAACTCTTGGTAAAAAAAGAAAAAAAAAAAGAAAAATTTGAATAATTTAGCAGGAATAGGAGTTCTTTATAAAATAATTGTTCTGAAGTAATTTTCAACACTTCACACAAATGAAATCCTATTACTGAACCAGATACTTCAGTAAATATGGTTCATACAAGAAGGTTGTATAACCAGGACTAGGATGGGTCTCTGAAATATGAATTCAATCTCTGGCTTGAAGGCAGTCTAGTTCAATGATCCCAAACAAGCAACTTGAGATACTTCACCCAGTTTCACATCTATAAAAAGAGGGCAGTATTTTTGTAACAGTCAAGGCACTGACAATCACATTGCTGAATCACAAAACCCCAAAAAACCACATGGTAAAGTCACCTTTTTACAAGGCCCATAAAAACCTCATTAGCTTATGCTTTCAGGGTACAGTGGGCCATCTATGTCCATTTCTCTCTCTACAGAGGCTGATGGAATCAGTGCAGCTTTATTTGCAGGGAAGAGTTGTGACAGGCATCATATTGCAGAACAATTTGTTCAGAATAACATTTCTAAACAGAAATGGGGAACTGTTTTCAAAAACTCCGAAAGTAAATGACCCTGAGTAAGAACCAAGTTAAATAGACCAAGACACATGTAAGAAACCAAATTTGAGTCCTCCTAGAATTCAGAATTTTCTCTTTCTAATGTTATGTAATAATCCTGCTAAAACCCTATAATTCAATTTGTAACTTTAATATTAATCATGCAGCCCTTCAAGGCACTACAGCATCCTTGTCCAAAAGCCTATTGTGTTCTGTTCAGCAAAGCAATCTTATAAACTGAGTCAAGACACAAGCTACCTGTAGTTTTGATATCTAAAACCCCCCACAAAATTTTTTCATCCTAATCCTTAAAGTAGCTTTCTAAACCACATCTGAACAACAATGATGCAAAAATGCAGGGATTTATTTTTACAGCACAGCCCTACTAACATTCGTGCTACAATAGATGAAACTCTTAAAAACCTCAGTGGTTCCAAAGTCTGAATCTGGTCTCTTTTTTCTGAAATTTCTCAGATACCAGGAATCAATTCTCTCCCAGGAAATACATCTGTTCCAACTAGAGGAACATCAGCTTATGATTAAAAAAACCCAGTGTTAGGTCTAAATAGTACAGATGGAGCCATATAACACTGAGATTTTCACTGTAGTGCTACTTTTGCTTTACATTTATAATACATTTATTCAAAACATTAAATTACAAAATTAAAATAGAGGTTTAATATTACATTTTAAGTACTGCTAAAATGCAGTTTAAACAGAAGTATATCACTCAAGTTCACAGAGATTTCCCAAACTTTCAAGAATCTTTTATTCCTTAAAAGAAAGGTCTTGCAGTAGAAAAAGTAATAAGAAATTGTACTGCCTTACTTGGACAGCCTGAGCTGTGCTACACTAAGTGACTGAATACAAATATTAATACTACTGACTAATACTACTGAACAAATTAAAACAAGCCATTAGAGCCTTTTAACTTGAAAAACAACTGATTGAAAACAAACATGTAGTTCTCAACTGCAACATTTTTTGACCATTATAGGCCTGGCTAGAGTACAAGGCAAAATTTCTTGCTAACAAGCAACAGCATAGCTGTTTAAACCACAAAGCTCTTCCTCACTTTATATTGGAAAGGCCTGTCATTCTTTAATTATTACGTTCTGAAATCTTCCAGAGTTCCCATAGGGATTCTGGAAAAATAAACATCGCTATAACTACTTCAGTAAAATAAAGACGACAAAAATAGGTTTGGAGTACGTTAAATGATTTGTAGTATCAGCATTAGTGGAAAAGTTTGTAAAACCTCCCTCCTCTGTAACTTTTTAATCACCTGTAGCAGAGATGTCAATGTAGAGCCAAGCAGCTTTTGGAAGAAAGTTAGAACCCCAAGGGGAAAAAATAAATAAATAAATAAATAAAAAAGGGGGAACAGGAAAAAAAAATTGCCCTAGGAATGTGCTCCAAATAGCTTGCTCCAAAAAAGGTCAATTTGCTTTATCATCAACGTTGTTTGTCTACTGTGCAAACATCTGCTGCTCTTGTGGCAACAGCAATGTTAAGTATAGAAAACTTGGCCTGGCCTGGGGCCTTGGAAGGCCTCCCCTCAGACAGCGTTTCATCCACGCAGCTTTCCAGACTAGGAGGTTAACAGGCAGACCTTTGGCAACCAGTTTGCAGTGTCCTACATGCCTTATAGACAGAGCAAATGGTCAGGCCAGGGAATGCTTTTCAAAACAGTGAGCTCCAAGGGGTCCCTGACAAGCAGATTTGCAGGAACGCAGCCCTCACTGACACCCCCGTCTCCCTAAACAGAATCAGCACAAAGTTAACACAAAACAACACCCTCTTTTTCCACAGGAGCTGTGGTTTCTCTCATGGTTGATATGCGAGTGACACACTTTCTTTGCAGATTTTTGAGAGGCAGCATGGGCATTTCCTTTGGTGCTTCATTCAGCCCACAGAAATACACAGGGGCACAGATGATTTTTTCCACACACACATCCCTTTTTAAAGTTGCTAGCCATGTGTGATACAGATTAGGGAGCAGCAGTTCCTGTGCCAAAGAGAACTCTTCCTCCTCCAAACCAGGGGTAAGTGTGGGCAGCCTGGCCGCTGCCTCCTCCTGCTGGTTTTCAACTCAGCAAGAACTGGAAGTTCATTATATAAAACTTTCCAGCATGTTCCCTGTGGCCACACGTTGACAAATCATACACAATGTTCATGGAGGAGGCTGCTGTGAAAAATACTCTATGTTATCAATCTTCGTGGAGGAGATGGAGAGATAAGACCTGACCTATAAAATCTGTTCAGTGAAAACAATTGGCCACTCCACCTGGCCAGTACTTCCCATCTCACCCTGCCTGGGAAAACTGTGCCACCACCCTCTTGACAAGATTCCTTGCACTTATTCAATCAATTACACATGGCAAGCCAAAACAATCTCCCAATCTGCCCTCAGGGGAACCAATGTACTGATGCAGTAAGCTAAGCTGCGTTTTCAAACAAGGTGAACTTGTCATGACTATTCTTTCAATTTATTTCAGTTTCTATGGGTCTTTCCCCACATTTCATGCTCTAGCCATTCATTCCATTTATGCCTACAATGCATACAAAGAATAAAATTCAGAAAAAGGAGAATATTACAAGTGTTCGAAATTTTGATTTTTTCCAGTTGAAATTTAACCAGAACTCCATCAGAAGTAACATGTTAAACACATAGAATAACACTCAGGAGGAGTCTAGGTGCCAAGCCAGGCATGCAGAGGAACATATGTTCTACCCCCTGGCCCTGGAAAGGCAGGATTTTATTATAATTACAACAACCCTCCAGCAGAAGAGAGGCAAAACAATGGGCTCTGCAGTAGTGACATTGAGCTTCAACAGTCTGTTTATCATATTTACAGTGGGGAAGCACTTATTAGCATTACTTACAGTCTATTTAATAATAAGGGGGTTATCTTTTAAACTCTTGGAGATAAAAGTCCACACCTTCCAAACAGCTGACACAGGGATGGCAGTGACACGGCTGATAGCACAATGCAGTTTAGTATTAGGATTATACCAAATGACACCAAAATAGTAAAACAGCTGTATTGAATGCTTTTTTAGCAAAGTCAGTCTGATGCTCCTGCCTTGCTCACTCTCCCTCCAGCTCCAAGCTTCTATCTGCAGAGCTTGGGCAGGGCTAGCCCTGGAATTCAGATTTTCCCAGGCTAACCTGCTGGCAGGTTCCTGCTTCTCCCTCACCTGCCAGTGCCCCTTCCCCTCCCCAGCACTGAAGGGAACCAGGGGTGCTGCAGGCATGGGTTGAGAATGAACCCAAGTGAGATGAAGATCATACTGACTGTTAAAGAACATGCAGCAGACCTGGAGCAGCAATGGGGAATGTGTCTCCACAACTGATTTAAATAGAAAACAAAACATAACAAGACTGTGTTCAGGAATTCCTCTTGGTGTCTCGCTGATGCTGTATTTACTTTTGGATAAACAAGCTGGCTAACTCTGCTAAGACTGAAGACTGTACCCTTGACTGACAGGTTGCAGTATGATACCCATACCTTACTTCCCAAATTACAAAACACACTTCCTTAGTGATCCAGGCATCCCACAGCAAACCCAGCCTTTTGCCACTACATTCTTCAATGTAAAATGTCATGTCAAGCCAAAGGTATAGAAATTAAAAACTGTATCCACCAGAATTGTCAACAACAACAGTAAAAATTCATTCTGAACGAAATAGATTGGGAAAGAAAACAACCACCAGGGGAAACTAGTCACTTGCCATTTCAAGACAAAACCCCCTTTACTTCACTAGCTAAAAGTATTTATTAAAATACATACAGAGTGTCCCCATCCAAATGAGAAAAAACATATAATCTAAGAGATTGTCATTTAACTGAATACCAGAAGGCTCTCTAATTCTTCCTAGTGCTGTCTTTGGGGAAAAAAAACCAAAACCTAAACTCAACCACCTCAACAAAAAAACCCACCACAAACCCAAAGCAGAATAGTATATTAACAGCTCTGTTTTTCAAAAGTGTTCCGCAGTTTTGAAATTTTGGCTAAATTCCTGAAAAGAACTTCACAAGTGTTTCTACTTTACAGGCTCGATCCAAACCTAAAGTATTTATTTTCCACTGGCTTCTATCAGCTGAGATTATGAAATGTGTAAATAGCATTTTTGAGTTAAGACAGACCATAACTGAAGCTTTCAAAAAACTCCAGAAAGGAGGTGTGAGAGAAAACCACTCTCAAAAAAACCAGTCTTTTCCAAACAAAGGGGAAGTTGACAATCAGCAAGACAGAGCTGCTTAAAGCATAATTTGAGAGGAGATGGAAAAGAAATCTTTCCTCTCCACCCACCTAAGGTTGGCAGAATAGCCAAGAAGGCTTTGTTGCAGTTTCTGCCAACTCTCTGGAGGAAGTAGGGGTGAACACTGTAGTCAACAGCGATAGCAGCTGAACCACAGAACATTAGTCAAGACAATGTAAAAAATAAAAGCCACAAATACCCTTCTCAGTTTTAACAGTTAAGATTCAGTTTTCACTCCCTCAGAACATTTTTGACATGTTTTCCCTGATGAACAGTTAAGTGCCAGCATCTCTAAGTACAAGTTAAGAATCTGGCATTTTCCAGGAATGAGAAGCATGTCCACAAATTCCTGTACTATGGTATAGACAGACACAATATTCTGGATCCTACTGTGTTTGCATCAAGGTCAAGTAGAGACCATCCAGACAACTTTGGCTACAGCTACCACAAAATATTCTTCAATGGGAACTTTAAAATCAGGCAGAAAAATAAAATACCTTTCCCAAACATAATAGAGTAGTTCTGGTTTTTCCTTCCCCAGACTCAGACGAAAAATAATCCCTGTGTTCACAAAACACCCACTGCAGATCTGGACAACACTTCCATACCACATCAAGATATAGCCATTATTTTGTTTATATTACCATTCTTTCTCATCCCAAGAATTTCAGTAAACCACCCTATGTTTAAATATTATTATACTGGAAGCAAAGTGAAATATTGAACTTTAATTCATCCTGCTGTGGATTGGAATTCTAGAGCAAGACTTAACTGGTTGTGCTACAAGACTCCTGTTCCATCTATTAAAGAGGGTGGAAATGCTCTGGGAGCAAATCAAGAGCAGACAGGAAGAAAGTTTTGTGACATTTAAAAACCCTGAAAGGCTAAAACAAAGGAGAAGGAAGAAGGTGGCCTTACACTTTATAAAGCAGAACGCTGCTTTGACTCCATCCCTCATGCTGCCCCAGAGCTGGAAACAAGTCAATTAAAATCACACTTCCGACAGTCAAGCTTAAACTTCACATTCCCCAAAGTCTGACAAATAACTCAGTATGCTGGTAACTGACTGCCAAAAAATGCTGGATGTTTCGGTTGTAAATAGAATCAATCAGACTTGTACTTAGAATTACTAAATTATCTGAAAAATCAAAATAAATCAGGTATCAAAAATGAATACTTTAAGGGGAATTCTTATTTCTTCAAAGCATTACTTTTTCTTATGTAAAGCAGATATAACACCTTCTAGTCTGACTAGACTCTGGAAAAAGAGTTGTTTGTGGAACACTGTGTGTTGATGAATATCAGAGAAAAAAAATCAAACATTGCACAATAAATAGAGTATGCAACCACACTTCAGTGAGGGAGGGGGGAAAAAAGAAAATAAAAGGGAAGAAAGAATGTGTCAAGTAACAGCACTCTACTCTGAAGAGCAGCTACTGTTATAACCACAACTAAGGCCTGAAGTATGTACTCTCTCAAAGCAGTTGTAGAGGTATCAATAATTTCATCATTTCCTTTGCTCTTCACTTATGTTTTTGCACCCCTCATTAAGGAACTGTTCAATACTTATTTGATTTATAATTCAAATAATTCTCTCAATTAAAATATAGAAATGGACCCTCTCTAGAAATTCCAGTGCATGCTGTACTAACATAGAAATGTTTTACCAGAAGAAAGCCAGCAACTTTAGTCCACTGAATCCCCTGCTCAGCTTCCCAGGTATTTCGCAGCACTGCAGAAGTCTCCATTTCTGAAGCTAGAGAAAGAAGGATTTTAAGGGATACTGACTTACACTCCCTTCTCTTGCCTCCCTTTCACCTCAGAATTTTAATTAAAATATCTATATAAAGCAAATATACTGAGGTCAGATATTTGATATTTTTTTTGCTGATACTAAGAGTCTCATTACATCTTGCATGAGCAATTAGCATAACAAATTTTTGCTTTTGTGGAGAAAAAAAAGCTGTAAAAGCTCTGTAAAACTCAAAGCACTTTTCATCTCTTTTAATTAGTTAAATGATATGCTCTAATCCTTGTGAGAAGAGGAGTGAGCAGAACTCCACAAACTTTTCTTCTCTAAAATGACTTATTTGTGTAGCCATATATTCTTAGCCAACACTTACTCTTAGAACTTGTCAAAATGCACACCTGTCAAGTCTCACACAGCACACAAATCATTTGAGTCCTGTCTCTCACTCCTCCACTATGGTACTTTCCCCCCCCATATTCTCTGCACATCCCTGCAGACACTTCCCACCAAGCTGCAAGGGCGTCAGAAGAAGGACAGTAATGCAGCCAAACCCAAAATAGCAGGCAAATTCCTCTTCAGGATGCCACTGGCAGGTGCCCATAGGATGAACATGAACATGTACCAACATACCTTGTTTCCTCTTTAAGAGCATGGCATAAACCTGCTCATAAAGCACTTCATTTACTGCAGGTTTCACTGACACTTGTTTGCTTTTGCATTGCAACACAGCTCTAAAGCCCCAAGCAGAGCTAGAGAACTTGTACAAACGCACACAATTACACTCCTATTTTGGCCCTTACAGGCAATATTTGAAATGAAAATGTTATATGGAGTCCTGCATTCATGACATTAAACTGAATTTCAAATATTAAAATAAAGTTAAAATTCAGAAAAGCAAAACCAACTTCAATATAATGTATGTCAAATGGAAATATGGAAAACTATACTGAGTAGGAACTTGGTGTTGTGAGAAGGAATTTAGCCTAGATTAAAATAAGGTTCATCTCCACAACTGCTTTTTATTGAAATTTCAAGTTCCCAGTCACAAAAAAAGAAGAAGAAACACCTTCCCTATGTCCACAGAAAGTGTTCCAACTGGACAGCTTAAGCTCCTCTTCCACCCATACCTCACACCATTTTAAATGCCATCACCCTGTACTATTTGTACTGTAAGGACTGCAACCTTACTCATTTGCTTGCTCCTTGTGTTTCAAGCTGGGTAATCCAACAGGTACATTATTGTCTGCTTCTTTTGCACTGACACAAGAATAAAATGACTGCAATTCACCATTAAGTCATGTTTCAAGAACTGTTCTTAGTTTTGTGACATTTCAGGGAGTTACGAAGTTAACAGCAGCCCTTTATTAAAGAAACCACACTCCTTAAAGGTCTCCAAAGATCCTAGAACTTCAGCACTTTTCCAGAGTTACCTTAAAACTAATGCAATTGAAATTAAAAAATAATTAATCATTTGAAAGTTCAGTACCATTAGGATGTAAATTGCCTGTAATAAACTTGATTTGGCCCACTTGAGAATAAAAGCCATATCATAAAGCTTAAGTACCTAACTGTGCACCAGATCCGGCACTCTATTTCCCAACTACAATCATCTTCACTTTCTTCCTGATTAAGTGATCACTGGAAAATAATGCTGATTAAGATATTTTTATTTTGACCGCACTTCACCTCATGGCAATTTTAATAATTTTATCCTCAGTGCTGCTGAATCACTAAAACCTGTTGCTACAGCAAACCATCCCCATTAACATAAATCAAACTTTCAAGAGAATCTTCATTTTGAAGATGACAAATACATTTCCCAACACCCGTAACCAACCTATAATAAACATTTTCTGTAAGCAGGAAGTTCTTACATAAACCACATTTGTCTGGGAACACACATGCAGGTGTCAAGAGATTGCTTTGATCCACACCTTTGTATCACCAAGGTTGCAGGAAAGAATAATTCTGGAACCCAGAGGATGGATTTAATTATGTATGAAACCAAAGAGAAACTTGTGCTTATTTTTTAGTAAGTATCTTGGTTCTGATTTTAGGCACCCTTAATGCTTATATTAGCTACACATAAAATGTTTCCAAACCAACCTTTCAGGGCATATGGTTTCAAATTGTCCCTTTAGAATTCCTAATGAATCAAGTGAAGGGATTCACTAATGGTGCACCTGAACTGACTTTTGTGATACTGAGCATGTCACTTATTTCAGTATCCCTATCAATGACAAGTCATAAATAAGAGACTTCTAATCCATGAATTCTTACACGCACATATTTGCAAGGCTGAGCCTGAATGAAGAGTCATCTTTGAGTAATTTTGTAAGAAGATTATTTGGTGTTATTTATCAACTTAAGATCAAAAGAGGAGGCCACAGGTGAAATTAACGATCTTTCTGTAAATGACTGATCAGTTCAATTTCTAACTATAAACTAACCAAAAAGAACAATTAGACTCAATACAAACTGTTCCTCATCTTAAAATTCTAGACATATTTTCAAAATCTTGTAAGCTTTTTTTCCTAAATACAGACAGGAAAGATGGTCTTTCCCTCAGAAGCTCATATGAATCTGATATACTGGAGAATAAATGTTTTGCAAGTTGTGATCCTAAATACATAAAATATCCACTGAGTTCTGAAAATTCTTTGAATGCTTTTACCCAAGTTTTATCTCAAAAGTCTTATTTACTAGAAACTTAAAAGGAAAAGTCATGGCAAGACATAGTACACACAAACAAGTCTGAGATAAGTAATGGGATAATGTGAAAGTTGGATACATTTTCAGAAGAGTACAAAACATAAATTTTTAATTTCTAAACATAGCAGCAGTTTTAAGGAGAGAGTCATTTAATTACCTCAATAAATCAACCCCACTTCAGAAGAACGTAACATTCTACAATTTTAGTTAGTGCTTATAGTTTTTAAAAATTATCAATCCGGATATTTCATAAAAATACTCAAATGGAAACTTCACTCTAATAAAAACAGATTTCTGGGAATAAGACATTTTGCAAATATAAATCAGAATTAAGTCATAAGCAAAATGAATGCTAGAAATTCATTACTCTTCACTCTGAAATTAGTTTATAAAAGGCTTGATCTATGAAAAAAGCACTTGCAGGGACGTGAATTTGTGACTCACATTTTTATAGATGTCTTCTTCCACAAACCACAAAGGAGCAAGTTAAGAAGTAGTTCACAGTAAAATGTAAGCAAACAAACGTTTAATTTTTGGTATGGATAATTTATCTTCCACATGATATGACAAAACCCATCTCGCTAATTATTTAATCATCTTTCCCTTTTCAGCAGAGTCCTCAGTTCAAACACCTGCTCATGACACCTCTTCGTCCTCTAGACTTGAGCAATATATTAAAGTAGCGTAAGCTTAACAACAATGTGACAGATGGTCAAAACTTTCTCCAATTTCTGTGAATTTTTAATACTTTTCCATATGAAAACAGTACTTTTAAACCCTTTTTGGCAATTGGGTCTAGTCCCAGGTCAAAACTAGATTACTTGCATTATAACCCAGTGAACTCCCTACCTATTACAAAGAACACAAGAAATGCAACATTTCCCTTCCCACAGTCTAAACACTGGGGTTTTTTTCTGATCTCAAATCCTTAGTAAAGTGTGCCAACTCCTGCCCTCATTAACACCTATTTTTAGATTGCTAGTCTGTATTTACTCAGAACTTACTACAAAAGACTCCTATTAGTTTTAGCTTGGTTTCATAACATTACTCATCAAAAAAAAAAAAAAAGTTAAGTTACTCTTTTTTAAATTCTCTTGTTATATCTGAGTAAATAAAACTGATTTCTGAAACTAATGTCAGACATAAGAACATAAGTGGAAAGTGATCATTCAAATGCAATATATATGCAAGAATTCCAAATGCATTTGCCCCCAACTCTGACTGAACTCATCCACAACTGATGCCTTTTCATTACCAACTTTCTACTCTACATTAGTATTTCTTTCCACCCAAACCTTTATTTATCAAAAATATGTAATATGCAACTGATTGTTTGAATATTCTCAGTTTATCTCGAAGTGCATTCAAAAACCATCTGTAGAGTAAAAAACACACACCTGGAAAACCTGAATTCAGCCCGGATATGGTAACTACTGTAAACTACTTTAGCAACATTCATTCTGAGGAAATGGGCTGCTTATCTAGCTGCTGAAATGGAAAGGACTCTTTCATACAATAAGGTATTTTAGGATTATTCTCTTGTTATTTTTTAAATAATGATGGCATATAAATTAAAGATTTTACATCCAGCACCAAATGGAAGGCTGGTGTTTACAATAGCCATTGTGTACACAGTCTATAAAAAGCATACAAAGCAGAAGGGCAGAATGCAGTCCTTACAAAGACCTGTAACAGAGGTGGTATTCAGAAACATTTTTTTGGGGGGTTTCAGCCTCTAGATTTACAACTGCTCTCAGACAGATGTGGATTTGTAATTAAATTAATAATTTTGACTAAGCATCATCACCACCAACAAAATCTGTTACACATAAATATACATGACTTGCTGTCAGGAAGATGACACAGATTGGAAAGAAGCATCACTCTGCAGTCATAGCACTTGTGTCTGCATCCAGGTGTCCTCATGCCTTTTGCCCTTCACCTGACTTAAATCAGATGTGACTCAGGGGAAGATGTTTCAAAGACAATTCACTTTTTTGCACATTCTGCAAAGGTAGCTGGGTGGCAGGAAAGACTCCAGAACCCACACAGCCTAAAACAGCACTCCTCCTTACACCCTAATCCCAAGGGAACACCCCGGGAGCAGCCACAGGGATGGGAACAGACATCTGCGCACACATGTGCTGTAATTGGGACAAAACCTTTAACTCAGTGACTCCAGTCAAGCACAAGGCACCATTAACAAAAAAATCAAGTTTTATTATCTACTTCTGCTCATAGAATTACTTCTGAGGGTTTGTTCTTTTCCTGTTTTCTGGGTTTTTTTAAATCATAAGTCTGTGCCCAGACTCTTAGTGAAACCAGCATATACAACTGCACGAATACCAAATATTCCCTCCACCTCTTTTAGCAAACAGATAAATACACAAATATTTTGCATAAAGTTTGGGCAACTCCAAGGGTCACAACTTTCCTGATTTACTGTTTCCTTTGACATACATATATAGAAGAGATGATTCATAGGAAAGTGAGATCTCACTCTATAAAGCTGGGAAATATTTTTCTAGAAACCTGACATCCACAGAGTATTTCTGGAAATACGAAAATTATTTAATACACATTAATCTTAGAAATAACTGCAGTGGGTTTTCAACATGTCTTGGGCCCAAATCCTCAGAAGTATGCTAATATTTAATTTTTATTGAAATCAACCAGACACCTGTGACTGCATAACTGTGAACTCCAATGCAAACTGCCAACTTCAGGCACGAGAGAATTAAAGAGTTGTGAAATTTACTTGTGTACACAAGGGCTCATTACAAAAGAAAGTAAAAGAAAAGACACTTCAGAGAATGAGAATCAAGTATTCCCTTGTATACTAGAAAGATGTCCAAGTCCATAAAAAGGGAGTAATGAATACACAACATCCTCAACCTCCTCACCTCTCTTTTTGTTAGTACTTCATTTCATATTTTACTTTAATTTACACAGAGGAATAGACAAAACTACGATAACAAAGAGCATCTTAACATGATATATCATAAGAGTTGATCAATACATTAATTTTCTTGCTTTTAATTGTGATTGTTTCCTGATTTAATAAAACAGGTATTTATATACATTTAACTACAAAGGTCTCACCTTCCAATGATAACCTAATTTGAACTTTATCTATAAAAAGATCACATATTACAGTGAGTTTAGTTGTGTATGTTAACAATACTACTTCATGTCTTTCTGTAAAGTTACCTGGAGCTAAATTTAAAATGAGATTACTCTCCAATAGTTTCTGAGTATTTCCAAGTATATCTCTCATATCTTTTCATCAAACATCAACTTACCCACCTAACTTACAATGAAGTTGTTGGAATCTTCAATATCAAAACTCATCCAAAAATCAAGCTTTCTCAGATGACTTCTAGAGGCATTGCAAAAGTTCCTTCTACTGGAGTCAGGTACTACATGTTCTAGTCATTATGAGTTTTCTCCAGCTGGGATTTTTTTGTCCCCTCCCTGTGTTTTCTGCATCAGCCATGGTACAGTGCTTCCCCTCAATGTGTTAATCCACAAAGGACCAATATTCACTGCAGAGATAAATCTTACTGCTTACTCCCTTATAAATTTCAAATAATGAACCTCTCAGTACTATTTCAAATGTCAACAGAATCTCTGGCTCAACACAACAGCTAATTTAAATCAACTACTTCTGTGTGAGAAGGAATGGAAAATGCATTTGTTTTAATCCAATACTAGCACGTGATTTAATTCATACTCAAAGATGGCAACACCTATATAATCACAGTAAGTATAAAACCTGCAGAGATGAACTTTTCATCTATACTGTGTTAAAGTAGTTCTTTACAAACCTCATAAATGGATAAATGGATGCCTTTTCCCTAAAATTCTTCTGGATCCCAAGAAGAATCCAGCTTGAGATGGAGAAACTGTGACTGTCAGTAACTTGGGCTGCTAGTCATTGAAACAGACAACACTTGCTTTAGCTTCTCCTCGCTCTTACCAGCTGGCAGTACAACTTGCCCAGGCTCCATCTGTTAACATAAGAGCTGCTCCTGCTGCAGTGTTTTCCCCAGTTACAATTATTTAAGTGCATTTTAGAAGAAATGTGAATTCAATATTTGAGAAAGTTACTGGCCTGACAAGTACTTGCTGTCTGAAATCAGGGCAGAGCAGGTGGGAACACAATGCACTAACCAACGTGCCTGATCTGAGTGACATTCCTACAGATAAAGGCATTTCAGTTTTTTGGGCTCAACCAAATCACACATATCTCTGCTGATGCTAATAAAAAGATTAAATAAACAAGAAAATGCATTAGATACACTTCAGTCAGCAAGGCCTAATGAAATTTACTCCCAAGGGCTTGAGGAAGTAAGGAAAGTAATTTCTGACTCATTAGATATGCTAGTCAAGAACACACAGAGAAAGAACACAGCTCCAGAAGATCCAAAGTGTACTAAATAAAAAAAAGACCTTTTGCTTTTGCAAAATCTAAATTCCACATCCAAATCCTCCTCCTGAAGGTATCTGTCCTGCTGCCTGAAAGCACAGTGGCAGAACTGAAGCCTGACAGATGATTGCCACTGCAGGATGTCAACAGGTTACTGCAATTAGCAGTCTAATCACCAGGGGACTAAAAAATGTACACTTTCCAGCTGAAAGTCAATCTACTGAATTCCAGCCATCTACAGTGAAGAATAGTGGGTGGCCAGAAATTTGCTTACAGTGAGCTGAATCCCAGCAAGCAAACAGGCTCCTGCACTTAAAAGGAAGGAATAGTGACAAGGAAATTAAGATATAGGTAAGTGAAGGAGTTACAACAAAGCCTGCTCCTCCATCTGTCCCCTTTTCATGACTGTCCACAGATAATAGGGAACAGCCTGTGTTAACTGAGCTATCAAAAAACTTGTTTTTATACAGATACATATATATATATATATATCTGTATATATATATATGCGTGTGTGTACCCACACACACACATATGTAAACAAATACATTCCATACAATTATGTATTATATTCCATACAATTATGTATTATATTCCACTAAATACAAATTTCCACAGGAAGGGCATGCATGTAGTTAACACCAAGTCCCTTAGAGCAATTCCTTACCTCCAAACAAATCTCAACAAAAAGGATCACAAAGGGAGTAAAAAGATATTCTAATTTAGATGCTTTCTTGAGTGGCACAATCTGTTTTCCATGGCAGATGAAGGGAATAGCTTGAAACCACCCTGATATCTGTTGGAGGGACAACACAGCAGAGCATAAGCAATCCAGGAGGATGCTGGAATGAGCTGGTAATAACTTCCTTCTCCAAGTGATAGAGAAGCCAAGAAGTGCTAATAATGGTGTTGACCATAACCATATTAATGGCTTAACCCCAGCCAGCAACCAAGACCTTTTTCTCACCAAGATGGAGGGGCTGGCGGAGAATGTGAAATTCAAGGGTACCCTTGGCTGCAGGGAACATGAAATGGTGATGTTTGAGATACTTTCAACAGTATACAGATTTTTTTTTAATAAAAAAAATGCTAAAGCCTTCTTCCAAAATGTTCCTTTCTCTCATAGAAGCAACTGAATTCCTATGAATTTATATAATTACATAGCCTGATGAAGATATTTATACATGTTACAGAATCCTCTGCTAGAAAAGTAATAAGGAAATTAAAAAATAAAACCACAACAAAACAACAGATGTCTCAGCAGACCTAAGGATGAGGGCAGCAGTCAAGGAAGTCCTCTGCTTTTTAAGATCCCAGCTGAACCCAAGCACAGTGAAGTCAATTTTGAAGCACTCTGAATAGATTTCACCCCCTCAGCCTGTGCTGTGGTCTGTGGAATGAAGGAAGTGTAAATTTACCCCAGACACATCCAAATTCCTGTGGCCCAGCCTCTGCAGATATGAGAGCACCATCAGAAGAAATCAAAGAAAACCAACACCCAACCAATGTATTTCAACACCTGGCCCCAAACCCAGCAGACAACAGCAGCCCTGATGTGCTGACAAAACATGAAAAAAATTTTCTGTGCCGTTGTTACAACTGCTTGTTCTCTTCCCTGTGTTTCCACACCAGGTGGGAAATTTGCCTCACCTGCTGCAGAGCTACAGCAGAGATGAACTGAACAAAATAGATCAGATTTTAGGATTTGGCAGGGTTTCTTTAGATACAGGTTTAGCTGGAAGTTAGAAATGTAAGCAGAATGAAACAAAGACAACAGGATTACAACCAACAACCAAGATCCCAAGTTTTCAACCAAATTCTGAAGGAAGCAGGAAATGGAGGTACAAAACAAGGCAACTTTTCTTGTAATGAAACATGCTGTATTTTTTCTGGCCACCACAACTACAGTTCAATGTCACCACTAGTGACTTGTCTCTATTCTTAGAGGACCTGAAGTGCTGCAAGAGCATGTGGGGGTCAGGAAACACAGCATCAGTGGAGAACTTAAGAAGGTATGTTAAAGGGGACACAAAAGAGCATTATAACACCATTATGCTGACCAGCATCAAACAAAACTCTGTATTAGTTGTATAATGATGTTAACCAGGAAATCCAAAGATGAGGCCCTTATGCTATGTCCAACTTTTAGAAGAATATAAAACAAATAACTCAGACTACAGCCTTGGGCTGTAAAACAAGCTATGTCCAACTTGGACATAGCCAAGTTTGAATGTCTGTAAAACTGCAAATAAACTTACTGTATCTGAAAGAAATAATTTTAGTATCTACTTAGTATCATCTTTTTTAGGTTTAAAGTAAGTCTAACTCAGAAATTTTCTTGACAGATTATGAACTATTTCTAAAAATATGACTGATTCAAATACCAAATATTATAGATTTAAAGAAAATGTAAGTATAATTGCCCAGACATCACATACAAGAATTTCCTAACTACTAGCAGTTTTATTTCCTTCCAAAAACTGACCAGTACATTACAGAATACTAACTAGTAAATTAACCTAAAGAAACTTAGTGTACAAAAAGAAAATATCCCTCTATGTAATGGCTATAATCTATGAAGCTGTGTACATAACAGCCATCAAAGGAAAAAGCATCACCTTCCTCATACCTGAAGTCTTATATACAGTATTCACTATCTGCACTTAAAGAAAAAAGTACATAATGGAAGGAACACTCTGAACCTATCCTTATGCACAGTTTCTTCTCAGAGATCATAAAATGTCTTCTTGGTTTGCTTCGGTTTGAGTCTTTTGTTGTTTTGTTGGGGTTTTATTTCATTTATTTTAAGTAATTAAACTTTAACTTCCCTCTTTGAAACACTGGTCATTGGAGCTTTGATAAAGTGCAAAAGAGATTTAAGGAAGCACTCAGACTGATGTCACCAGGATGCCTTTGAGGGCATTTCCACATATAAACTGCATGACCTGCCATTTTTCCCACTACCTAAAGCTGGGGAGGGAGAAGGAAGCATCACCATGACTTACTGGAGTTATGCAGGTTTATGTGGTGATTTGTTTCTCCAATTCTTTCCTTATCTAATATAGGCAGTAGATAAAAACCTCCCCTGAATCCTGCTTCTGTGCCTCCAGGAAAAGGAAGTCTTGCTTTGCTCCCCATCCCACAAGTCCTGTAGTACATGTGACAGAGAACACAAATTTTTGCCCCATGAATAGTAATTCCTCTCACCGATCCAAGAAACAAACATTTTGTGCTTACTCAAAACTGCAAACAGCCATTTATCAACTTTTGCACATGGAGAAAAGAATTATTTCTTGGCCAGTTTTATTTGAGAAATACTTCAAATGCCATATATACACATGCACCAACACATAAATTTGTTGTCAAGATAACAGGCCTGAATTTTTCAAAAGCTGAGAGCAGGATGGCAGCCAACATTCAGTTCTCACCTGATATTCTCAACAGAACCCTATGCACGTAGTTAAGCACAGCCTGTACACAAATTTTGAACTGTCATTTCAAGATCACATTTTGACTTACGAAAATAACATATTGGAATACGTGGATGGTAAAAAGCATTTAAGTAAATGGATAACGGAGCAATTTTAATAGAAAAAATCTAGATGTTTTCCATTTTTAAATTACCTCATGACACCAAACAGCAAACCTGTGTGGTAAGGAAAATCTTACATATTTCTGCCTCATCTGGGGGGAGAGATTTTAACATTTTATAGATTTAAATATATATGTGTGTTGAGTAAAAAGGTAGTAATATTATTTTCCTGAAATCAAGAGTATGTTCACCCAACTGAATTATTCATTAGCACAAAATCACAACATAAAACAAAGATACAATAGATGGGAAGAAAAAAAAATTTCCCTTTGCAAAAAATTATCCATCTCTGACAAGATGCATGAGGACTTGTTGAGTTCATTATGTAAAAAAAGGGATTTCTTCTTAAATTGTCCTGTAAACATGTCCTTTCATCCATGAGACAAGAACATTTCACTCTACTTTCGAAAGCTAAATAGCTAAAGACACCATAGAAACAAGCCAGCTATTATTTAATCAATAATAATGGGGGACTGTTATTGACGTGATTGGCCGCATTTCCTTCCAGAGGAAATAGGAAAGCCATTCAATTTCTTCATTTGCTTGCCACCTTCTTCCCTTTCAGGCAGTGGCTTCTGCTACTCTCTCCTTTTCAAAGTCACCTTATTTTCTATTTAGAAGTGCAAAAGGACCTGACAGCAAACATAACTAGGCTGGATAGCAACCAAGGTGGCAAATCCGTGACCGCCCTGCTCTCCTGCCCTCCAGCCCCACACTGGGTTGCTGCTGCTATTTATATTTATATCTTTGTGTGCACACACAGCAAACACAGCCTTCCAATTCTGGTATGCTTAAAAAGGTGATAACCATTTCCTTGCTTCCAGCTCAACTTCTAAAACAGCAGTATCTTCTTCACAACAAATAATTAAAAACAGCTACTTGTCACATCACCATTTTTCTCCAAGGATATACATTTAAAAAGCCACTAGTCTAAAATCAGTCTCAAATGAAACATATACTATGTTTTATGGCTCTCTAAGCATATTACTAAACATTCAGGATAGTCAATCTATCAATTAAGACTTTATTTACTTAAATCTTGATTAATTTTTTAAATGTTGTAATCCATAAATGATTTTGATTCAAGACAGAAAAGAAATGTTTCAATTGCATATTTCAAAATATTTCAAAAGAAATAATCGAGTATCAATTTAACCATTAAAGATATAAAAGAGAATTATATATCCATTTATTTTTATTATATGTTGTCATGAAGAGACATAATATGCAAAGTTATGTACAGATATAAATAAAGTGCTAGCACTCCTGTTAGTACACTAGAGGAATATAAATGCTTTAAGTACTGGTTATAAACAAAAGTTAGCAAAAAGTGAAGATGAAACACTGTATTTTTAATTGCCTTTTTAAAATTAATCCTCTCTAGTCTCAAATAAATATATAGCTAAAATACGCAAATTCACATGCTGTAGACCTTTTTACCTCAAAAAAATTTCTCCAAGGGTGCTCTCCCCAGCTACAACCTTGACTCTATGGAGCTCCTCTGCTACAAAGGATGAAATAAGCAAGTGCCACCTCCAATGTAAAATACTCAAAAAAAAATTGCTTTCACAGCAATAGCTTGCCCTTTCTCTTTCAAAGTTTCAAAACAAACTTGCCAACAGTGAGATTGCCCCTAAAAGAACACTTAGACATAATACAAACCATCTTTTCCCAATACTGTCTGCAAGCAACACTCGGGTCCAGAAAAAAAAAAAAAAAAAAAAAAGCTGCCACTAAGGAGTTAACCATTCTTCTATGGGAATGTGAAAAACTGTAGCTTTTCCTGTCTATTAAATTCTGGTATTATGTCCTAGGAAAAACTTAAATATAATACAAATAATATGCTTGATCTGGAGGCAGCAAACAGACCATCAGATTTTATGCCCAGTGTCACTCTTAAATAAAGATGGCAGAATTTTGTATCTCTTCAGAAGTAGTTCACACCCCTTTTCCTTTTTTCCTTTTTTTTTTTTTTTTTTTTTTTTTTTGTTTTTTCTTCTTGATCAGATAGCCATCTGGTCACTCTATGGGAGTAATTAGTCTGTTTTGGTGGTCCCTGGCTTGTTACATATTCTTTCACCCTTCCTTGCCTGACCTGACCCTACCTCTCTTGTCTCTATGCTACAAAAAGAAAGGNTTTCCCCCCCCTTTTCTTTTTTTCCTTTTTTTTTTTTTTTTTTTACTTCCTTTTATAAAATAAGCTGCCATCAAGTGAAACTTTATTTGGAAAAAATGTTGCATACTCTACACTTCTCTAGAATAACCTCTTTTCACCTAAGGGAAGTTAATGACAAGAAATCCACACTTCATAACAGTTGCAATACCCACACAAAATAATAATTTGTGAACACGAGACAACAGTTGAAAAACACTCTAGCTAAGAAGTTATTTTGTGTCTGAGGTAGCTTACAGCTCATACCTGCAGGAACACAACTACCTATGGGAGGGTTGTTCAGAACTCTACACATTCAAATAACCAAAAGAGAACACATCACTGATACACATGCAGACACCATCAGGTTTGGTAAATAAATAAAGTTGCTATTTAATGAAAAGCATCAAAATCAACTGGCTACTAAGATAGTGAAGCCAGATATTGATGAGCCAGAATATCTCTTTTTGCCCCATGTAAATTTGGAGGATACCTGCCATGAAATCACTACAGTAGTGTACAAACCAGAGCTGCATTTCTGACCTACAGCAAACCAGCCATGAAGACACACAATCATGTAACAAAACCCAAGAGCTGCTAGAATTTCAGCCTGATAGTCTACATTCAGCTGTCTGTATACACCAGGTATTCAAGTCACTTAGCTTTCTAAGTCTGTGTGTGTAAACTCAGGGTGTGAGTACACTGCACACAATGATGCAGTAATACTCACAGAATGCAGCAGCAGAAGTCATCAAGCCACCACAGCACAGAGCTTATAACAATATTCCCCCACTAACACTAGTGAAGATGCTCTGCCAGGATGAATCTGGTACCACAGGACCCTCTGCTTTATATTGCAGCACACTGTTTTCTCCTGACACTCAGGCTGGATGGGGATCTGAACTACCTGGTCTAGCCAAAGGCAGTTTCCATGCTGGGGCTCTGGAATAAGGTGATCTTTAAGGTCCCTTACAACCCAAATTATTCTAAGATTCTATGGTCTGTTCCATCTTTGTAGCCTTTTTCAAAACCAGGCAGGCCCTCCATACATCTCTGCATACTTTTCATTCTTACTTAATATACACAGTTGATCACTATGCAAATACAGCTTCATTTTATCCCACTTCTACCCTCACATTATCTTCATTTGACAATCAAATTAGCTAGATTTGAACAAACTAATTTAAACACCCATTTGTTAAAACAGCCTGATTCAGTCAGGAGAAAGAGCTATTTACTGTTGTCAACAACAGGTCAACCTGAGGCAAATAAAAAGTTTAACTAAACAGTTAATGTTTGAAATGTAAACTGCAAAAATTTGATTTAATGTTCTCCCTGAAAAAAGCAATCTGACCTTCCCATAGGGATCAGAAGTACACATTCAAAACTGAGCAACATTTAAAAGAAACATGGGAAAGCTCCTGTTATACCTCAAGACCACAGAAAACTCATTTTAAATACAGATACATCAAGGACTTAAACTGCTCAAAAAGTTGCTTTAACTACTTGTTTCCTGGGGTTTCTTAATTATAATATGAATGACCCCATGAAAGAACACTTCCAATAGGATGTTATTCCTTGGTTATTGTGAGGACTTCTCAGCTTCCTTCCTGCACTCTACAAGATCTCATGATTAAAGTTGGGTGGTTGACCTGGAAAACTCTGCCTCATGTGATAAGACATTAAATTTCAAAAAAGACACAATAGCTAAGCACACAAGCCTTCTTTCAAAAAAACACAAAGAACACAGAACTCTTTTTGAATAGGCTTTATTGCTGTATTAATAGTTGAAATGCAGAGCAGTCGAGGGAGCAAAGCTCTCTTTTCCTCATTTGAACTCACTCAACTGGCACAGGATTTCTTTCCCACTCTCCCAATCCCTTGGGTCCCTACAAATCAAGACCAAAACAGGACCCAGCTGTCTCAGCTTGTTGTTCAAGCCCATTCAATTACAGCTGGAAGGCGGAATATTTCCTGGCACAACTTTCCTCTGGGATACTCAGCCATGTGAACAAAACCTACAGAGTGATCAGGTACATTCACCCACTGCTGGGTACTGGGCTTGTTAAATGTACTTCCTACCCTCCCAAGAAAGTGCTTAAGTGGTTGCCACTTTAATTAAGCACTGGCAAATGAATTAACATAAAAAAAACCATGAACAGCAAAGAAACCACAATGCTGTAGTTGTCCTGACCACCCAATGAGCATGAGAGGATCTTTCTGCTCTCTCAAAGTCCTGTAATCAGATTCTACAATCAAGATACAGGTATTCCATTTGACTATGCCAAGCTGGTGCTAAGCATGCAGAAGATGAGCTGCTATCAGAGAAGATACACACAAAGCAGTTGTGTTAAATTTGGGGATTCAGTGGGGAATATTTCTTCAAACTTCAAAAATGTTGTAACTTCTATGTTTGCTAGCCTTCTGTTGATGGATTTAAAAATACACAAATAAAAAATTTCCAGTCCCACATGCTCCAGAGAAGTCATAAGAATGTTATTCCTGTCTATGAAAATACAAGAGAATACTAGCCAAGACCTCAAGCTAAGCAACAGCAATATGTGAAAAATATTTCCAAATACAGAGTAATTCCAGTTATTTGAGTCAAAACAGAGGACGAAAATTCAATCCTTAGCACTTTACTCCTATTTAGACGGCTCTGAGTACTCACAAACAGAAAAGGGGATTGCTCTTACAAACACTCTTCAATTTGTTTTTTAGTCATGAACAAAAATTCTTGAAGGAGAAAAAAAATACACAAATTCTCTTCCCTTCTTGCTTCCATCAGCTGCTCAGACAAGTGGGCACTAGTCTTTGGCCCCTGGATTATGGGCACTGGGAAAGTTCACGACTAACTGAAAGAAACTCATGAATATCACAAACTTAAGTGTTCTGTACTAAAGTCCACAGCTCCAGCAGAAGTTCTTCGTAAGTCCAAAAGGTAGAAAGTTACTACTAAAGGATAACAAATACTGACTTATTATCCCTATAAATAAGTCTGCTCGGAAAATCTAATGAGACATTCAATTTACTGTCATTACTTTAATATTCATTAAATGCAATGCCCTGTTCAAATGCATGGCTTTGCAAAGTACCACAGCTTTCCCCCACATGCATTCAATAATTTGCCCTCACAATGCTTTCTTAATGCATATTGATAACAACTGCAGCACAGCAGAAAAACATTGCCACTACTGACAACAGCCTAAGTATTTGGTGCGATGTCTCCAGAGGTGATTCTCCTATGGAAGTTGATAACAGACATTCCCCAACTAACTTTCTAAAGTGCTCAGAATCAAAACAAAAAACACCCAATAAAAACCAAACAGGACAGGAAACCAAAATAATGAAGCCACAACATCGTTTAAACTGTATACAGCCTATTCACAGTAACTGACAGCAGACAAATACTATAATTGTATTGTAATAAACTACTACATACAACATTTTTGTCCTAAAAATTAAAACAAACTAAGAACATTTGAAATAAGCATGTTCAGAAATATGTCCTTTCCACATACATGCTGACATTAATGCTCAATCACAGTTTAAACATCAACTGCACTAACCAAAATATCCCATGCTTTCTTTGTGTCTAGTATCCACTTTCCTTTACAATTTCCTCTTTGAATACTGATTAGCTTCGTTAGCGTCTATGCTAATGAGGATATGTGAACAAATAAAAGCTGCACAACACCAGGAATCCAGCTCAGGAGATTCAGCTTTGCACTCATCTGTCAACACCACTTTTACAGGATTAGTAAAGCTCTACCTAAGAACTGCTCCAGCTACCTTAGAAGATCACTGATAGAGAATCCCATAACTCAGGAAATAATTGATTCCCAAGCTGAAACCTCTCCTACTGCAATTTACCCTGTAACACAACTCTCGGTGTTGCTGTTAGGATGCCTAAATGACCTTCAGCAATACGAGTTGTGCACAGTGGCCATTTGCTTGGTTTACAAATCTGATTTGAACAAACCGAGACAAAATATTATTATTACTAAGGAAATCAGCATTAAGCACATTACATTTGGTATCTCATTTCAATTATACTTAGTACCTCAACAACATACCCCTTTAAAAGGTCTCAAGTAATGAAACATTTGAAATTATAATTTATGTACATATAGCACCCAGTAAGAAGCAAAAATGATTCATTAGCTCTGCAGCAGACAAAAAAATCAAATTAGCTACACAGCTCTGAGTAAATAACAGCTGCAGTCTTTTAGGAAACGGTCAGCTGGTGTTAAAATCAGAGATGAATGCTGCTCTTGCAGACCATAATGGGCATTACTCTTCAAAGGCTCCAAACACCAGCCATTGGATCAACGGTGAAATAGATCCTCAGTTCTTTAACAAGGACACCTAATGGTCACAAAAACTGTTCACTTTAGAAACTTGACTAACATCAGTATTGTATGGTCTGGACAAGAAGGAAAGGAAGTTCAGGAACTAGATAATTTTGTCAGTATCATATGCTCATATCCATATTCCAAACATTTATCAGATTATGAAATCCAGTTATCACTGAATGGGCTACAGTAGTTCACATAGTGCTGAAGATTTTATAGCTGTAGCAGAGTAAATCTGGAGATTTTACTTTTTTAAAAATCCTTTATGTTCTTAGTCATATATCAAAGAAGGCCTCACAACTTTAAATTAAATTTGAGATAAGCCTCAGAAAGTCAGGTTTTACCTGAACAGTGCTCTCTTGCAATTACTATCTATTATATAACAAAATAGTCCCACTACCTGCAAACAACTGAATTTCTTGTAGATAAAGCACAAAATAAGTAACACTAATATAGTACAAAACAATATTAATGCCAAATAAAAGGCCAAAGTGCAAGAATGCCAAGTTAGTAGTTTTCCAAAATGCAGTACCTTTCCCACAAAGCAGAGAAACAAGGTAGGGGAGGATAATAACTAATAAAACATGGCACAAGGCTATTAAACACAAAGGAGTCATTCCCTGGCTCAGTCAGTGCCAGAGTGGGCAGAGTCTTTTTGCAAGACCCAGAAGAGAAACGTTTGCCTGCCTCTTGCCATTCTTCCCCAGGCTTTTCTCCTGACCTCTAAATTTTGTAACTCAGCAGTGCCAGTGGGACAAAACGACTTCCCAGCTGAGCCAGCAGGATGACTTACCTGGTAGCTATCAGGTACTTCAACAGGAACCCACACATAAATGCAGTTGCACTGGCAAAATCAAGGACTCAAACAGCACAACATTATATTTTCAAAAGTGCTGGATAACCATCACATTACTACTAAGTGCTACAGCCTACAGCTTTTTCCAGGAAACAAAAAATTTACAACTTCCAACCACTTTCACCTTGTCTTTTAAACTCTGATTCAATTCAAACAACAAAAGGCAATCCTTCCCTTCCTTTGCAAACATCAAACTCATCTCATCTTAGACTGGGACATCTATAAGGAGAACTGACAAGCTGCATTAGAGCAAAACCAAGTATAAAGTCTGTGTGATAGCCCATTTATTTGCATAATAGACTGACACGAGCAAACAAAACCAAGTATTTCTGGAGGAAAGAGGTCTGGTTTCCTAAATATCTCTCTATACAGTGACTTGGAAGTGAATTATTTTTATGGAAAGAAAAATGTTCAAACATTTAACAGTTGCAAAGCCTCAAAATAGTGTTATTTCAAACAGACTGGAATACTTGAGACAAAAGAAGGGATCATTAGGTAGATTTGCCAACAGCTCATGAATACTGCTCTTTTAACCTTCAAAGTAGTGATTATCTATGATAACTTAGTAGAGAAAAATGCCATGCATTCTAGAATCCTATACATTAAAAATTTTAAATGGCCAAAAATTCAGCTTAAAATATTCTATAATAACACATTCTGAGCAGTGTAGATATTTATATCAATATATTATTTCAGGCAGTGACACTTCTTTTAAATGAAAACTTTCTCAGCAGTTCTCAGTAAGAAAAAATTATGTCTGCACGACACGTATGTTTCTCTCTAACACCTTCCCCCTCCCTCTGACAGCTTGTTCATCTTACTTGATGCACAATGTTGAACAATAAAATACAAATTCCATTTTATACTGTTATTAAAAAAAATTGATATAATTTCTGTCAATCATGTGCATCTGTGTAAGACCTTCTTTAATATTCATTATTCATCTATTTTTCTACTATATATCTATTTTATGTTTTCATTTCTAGAATTCAGGCATTAAAACATATATGCCTGAATATACATTGATATTACAATATCAATGTTGTACACCAAAAAGTTGGAAGTGCTTGATCAATTCTTTTTACACATATGCAAAAAGGTAGAAAGCAAAGTACCATAAGCACCTGGAACACTACAGTTTGATCTGATAGTAACATATTTTTCCACAAAATGTTACTCTGAGTTTAGCAAATGATCTTAAAAGTTTTCTGAAGCTTTTCAAGTGGCCTTTATATCAGACATCAAAAACATAACAATAAAATTTTAAAAATGTAACATACACAACATATCCAGGAATAAATCACAGAGATAATTACTGGATTTTTCCATGTAGTGAGCTGAGAAAAATCTTAATTCTTGCTGAGAACTAAGAGTTTCAAACATTTTTGGATGGTACCAAAAATTTGTGGAACTGTGTCATAAAATTTTAACTGAGATCAAGTACTAAAGCATGTAGATGGCTTTTTTAATATATAAATACACATATATACATTTAACTGTGTGTATATACATGTCTATATACACACCCACACACATACATATATGTACGGGTAGAGTATACCTATATTTACATAGAATTAGATGAGTAATTGAATTCAATGAATTAAAATAAGTACAACCTACAGATTCTGCAGGGTCTTAGTCATGTGATTTCATTAAGAGCTGTGTGTTGCATAATTAGATACTACTTTCCTGCACAAGTCCTAGCACTACCCACAGATTTACACCTGTTAGAAAGAATGTTTCCAACACGAACATGTCCTTCACCAAGTTGATTTTCAGTATTTACTTTCCAAGACACTTAATTTGGAAAACTTAAAAAGTTTAAAAAAATTTTAAAACATTAACACCACTAAACATTGCTTAATATTGGAAAACGCTTGATTCCACGTAATCTCACACACACTCTACTCCTTAAGGTAATATAAACAGAAAATGTTTCCTTCTGGAAATTAAAAGCCTGAAGCTTTAGTTGATGCTGGTAAATCAGCTGAAGCCATGCTTTCAACAGAACAGATTCCATTTCTCTGAAGAAAGTAAGTTGCTTCCTCATTAACAAGAAATATACTAAATTCCTTACTAATAACATACAGTTTACTATGTATCCTATATACTAGTGATTTACTAATTATTTGCATTGCTGCATCCCATACCACGAACAGGCTTACACTGAATGCTAAACCTAAAAGGAAAATTAGCTGCTTCCTTAAAAAAAAACTGTTCGTGCTGAGTGTTTTAAAGCAAACTATCTCCACAAAACTACTGAACATTTTTGATCACCTTCTTATTTTTAGACTAATCACACCAAAAAAAAAAACAAAACAAAAAACCAAAAAAACCAAAAATCAGCATCTTTGAACAGAACACTAAGAGACACAAAGTATTTCCAGCAGCTTGGAATAAGTTTTTATTAAAAATCTTACACCTTTAGAAATTGCCACTGTGCAAATTTGTTGTGAGGAAAACTGTTCACGCTGCCATAGTTTCATATTTTCTATAGCTTTGCTTTTTCCATATGTAAGCACTGTGTCGAGGTACTTTTAAACAAGCATTATTTTCACACTGAGGTGTTTCTACTACTTCAACTTGATCAGGTGAGTTAAGGTTCCACAGTACGTGCATGAACAATCAAAGCCAAAGGCAATTTTTCAAATTGCGTTTGAAAAAGAAATTTTCTTTCATCTTTCACCACTGCACAAATGCAACACTCATTTCATTTGAGTTCAGGCTAAAATTTAGCTTAAAAACAAAGATGAACAGCTTGCTTTAAAGCTCCAGCAGTATTGTAAGCCTTCAGCCCACTTATGAAGACCACTCTATGAACTGAAAACCAAAAAGGTACATTTAACAACTTTATTAATATATGAAGTCAACATGACCTCAGTCTCTTGATCCAAAATATTCTGCTGTACTCAATACTCTCAAAATATTTTATCCTTAAGAGTGCTGAATGAAGTTTCTCATGATTTTAGGTACCTCCTGTTTATGCTCTTTTCCTCACAATTCATAGCATGTATGTGAATAACCTTATTTTCAGATTGTTTGGGTACAATCTTCAAAACACTCACTCATGCAGTATATTGGAGGAGATTAGTAAATCTGGTTCAGGAATTTAGCTCAAGTCTCATCCCATGTATAGGCAAGAACTGCTCACTGTTTGCTCTGCCTGCTCTTCACGCCCACATCTATGGTTTATGAACATCTTCTGCAGAATTGCTACAGACAGACACTCTGTCCTGCCAAGAAATGATTTCTCTTCCTTCCACCAGAGCTTTACTTCTACTCCTTTCATCTACTTCCACCCAACCTGCAACTGCTATGAGAAAAAAGGCGTTTCCTCTTTGAATACAAATTAAGTGTTTAGACCTAATCCAGTTTTAGTAATATCTTTGTTTCTGATATACATGTGAGGAAAAGAATTGCACAACTTCATATTTTCTCATCCTGCTATAGGTTTTTAATGCTGTAAAATTTTGGGGTGGGTCACAGCAATTAAAAGGCGTGAGAAATACAGTGTAGATAACAATAATTCTTGCTGTTCTAGGTGACAAAACAGCTAATGAGGCCATTTCAAAAGGATGGTATAGATTGGAAGAAAATGTTCTTATTCAACATTTTTTCTCACTGACTAGTAAATCCTTAAATAACCTTGAAGGAGAGAGGAAAGGAAGAGATTGGGAGAAGAGGAGTTTGGGTGTTTCCAGCCTCCTACACTTGTACAGAGTTATTGCTTCTATGTACATTAGAAGAAACAGAACACTAAATTGCTTCAGAAAAAATACTGAGCCAGATCTCCAGCTGACATAAACCAGCTCAGTTTCCTCCATTTCAAAGTCTCACCGGGTTCATGCTCAGTGATCTTTAAAAGTCACTATGGTCAAGGTGGTTTTTGTTTGGTTTTTTGGGGGGGTTCTTGGGGGGTTTTTTGGGGTTTGGTTTTTTTTTTGGTGGGGTTTTTTTTGGGTTTTTTTTTTGGCTGGGTTACATTTGACTCCTTGTATGACCACACAATATATTTCATAACTAAATTAGGATAGTCTTAAAACTTCTCTGAAGTACTTTACACAGAAAAGAGCGGATAATTCTCCAAAGCTTTAAGCTATGCTGGATGACAGGAATTCATTTAGCTATTTTGTTACCTAGAACTGCATAGAATCAAACATAAATTTTTGCACTTTTTCCCTTCCAGCCTTTTGATTTTTCCACAGAAGACTGCATAAAAACATAGATGAAGTGCAAAGTCAAAATATATCCCTACTCGTTGCTGTGAATCAAGTTCAAAGAAGAAATTTTCCCCAAAACCCCAAATCTAGACTTCTCTTCCAGATAAATTTCATGGACACTCTCTGATGACCCAAGCAGGTTAGCACAGCCACCCACATTCTCACCTCTGGCCCAGACTTCTGAACCAGGTAATTGGGCATCATAAATCTTTTTGCAAACAGCAGGCTTCTTCCCCAAATTTACTACTAATGACAACAAAAATTATTACATCACAGAATGCTCTTGATGCTTCAAGCAGGGAAGGAAATGAGGTGAACTCAGTCCAGATTCTGCAAAGTCATTTTCAATCATCTTTCAACTACTACTTTTTTCAATTCTACTGCTACTAATTCCAAGAGACACTGTATGTACTGGCCTCTGAGAGAGAGAGAAAGAATTACAGGAATGGAATTTAAACAAAAAGGAAACTGAAACTCCTACTAAATCAACTTCCCACAAACTTCCATGCCTAGTATTGCTACTCCAACTTGTCTCTGCTAGTGCTGCCTCCTTCCCCTCTTTGTTTAAGTCTCCGCACAACTTCCCAGGAGACACAGGTCCTGAGGGGGTGCTGGAGGTGTATTCCAACAACCAATACTGAGGAGCACTGCTGCAGCCATCCCCATCTCACACAACAGCCAGGGACCAACACCTGCACCAGGTCCAGACCCAGGACAGTGACACAAAAGCCCAAGTTCCCAGGCAGGCTGGGTAAGCCCAGCTCCAAGGCTGTACACATCCAGTGAGCACACAAGCACAAGCTGGACTGGATGGATAGTTGTTGCCCAGAATAAAGGAGTTCAGGACTTCAAGGACATCAATACTTTGGGGGGTGCTCACCTCAGTATATCCTGTCTCTTCTTTCTCATCCTGGCTGGTTTTCCAGCCATTCTTCCCTTCTGCCATTCAGGCATGCCTTAGTCTGGAAATGCCAACAGCTTGCCTGGTGTTTGCCACAGTAATTCCCTTTCATAGAGCCTGTCAGGTCAGGATAACACCATGCACACTCTCCACTAGGAGAGAAGAGATGTTTTTGAAATATTTTAACCTTTCTTTGACCTTTTATCTCAGGGATACATTTATTTCCCATATTTATAAATTAAATAAGGCTTAGCAGTAACTGCATGAGCAAGCAAGAAAGTAAATGCATTCTGATGAAATTTGCCTTTCCCTAGTTTCATTTAACATGCTAATAAAGTCCTTTGAAGTACTTTCAAATTAAAAGGGGGAGGAAGGGGGAAATAATCTGCATTTTACCTGAAGACCCACCTTCCCACTACTTCCATTTTTTTTTTTAAGAGACTGACATCCAACATTATTATTATTATTGTGCCTAACTGTCACAGAAGAGCAGGTCCCAACCAAAAATTAATGAGGAGCTTACATATTGCTACATCTTGGAAGTAAGTGCTTGAAAACAAGGTATAAACTACTCTTGACCAAGAATGAAAGTGCAGACTTGTTTAAATCAACTTAAACGTGCTGTGTTATCAGGGTGATTACACTCTCCTGACACAGCCTTACTTCATACAAGCATGAGGGCTGGTGCACCTGAACCAGCTCACTACTCCAACTCATGGAACACCAAGCAAGTCCTACATGCCTTCATGCACCTCTTACCTTTTAAAGCCTCCAAATGTAGCATACACATCCTGTATTCCTTTTTCCTTTGTATGTGTTTGTTTTTGACATTTAACTTTCATTTTGTTGGAAGTGACCTATGCTGCCCAAATTTTCACCCACAAATTCTCATCAGCGATATTATTTACTTTTTTTTTTCCCAAAAGATGCCTCAGCTCAATAAAAAGTTAGCCGGTTTTTCATATGTTCCAAAGAGCATCACCTTTTTAAAGTCAAAGTCCAATGCAGTCCTAAATCAAAGACAGTATTCTGCAAATACAAAGTTATTACCAAAAGCAAGCAGAGAACAAAACTGGTTTCAGCCACAGGATTTCCTGTGGTTGTATTGTTACTCTTCAGTCACATAATCAATTTAATGTGACTTCCTACGACAAAGAATGAGGAAACCAAGAGGAACTCACTCATCTGTCAACCAGTATTAAAAAAATTCAGCAAGTCTTGGTGATATCATAGGCCACAAATAATCCACGAGTTTCTACAAAGAACGCTTAGGTTTAGCGAAAGCGGAAAACCGCAGAGATTAGAAGAACAATTGCAGATGAGCAATGACTATGTGTTAACACAGCAGCTGTGCTTCATTTCTGCCAGAAGTGACTTTTGCAGGCCATGAGGTGCAACATCAGGTGCCTTTCAGTTTACGTGATTTGATGAATACACTTAGAATAAACAGAAATTACATAATCCATATGCTTGCAACCTGAAGATCTTATTTGATCTACACAAATAGTAAAGCAATACTAGCTGGTATCAAATTAGCAGCATACATAAATCAGCCATAAATATGCCCTTTACGGGTTCACTCAATAATTATGAAAACTGAGATTTCAAACTAAAGACAAATCAAAATCAAGACAGATGCACTGCAGATATCTTTGCCCTGTTCTCAATTACCACATAAGGGATAATGCAAAAATACAAGAGGCAGGAGGGAGGAGAAAACAGATGGAAATATTTTCCAGTAACCCCATGTGTTAGTATGCAACCTACACAGGGCTGCAAATATCTGAAAAGACCAAGCTGAAGACATTTTGAGTAGCCAGAACACAGCATAAGAGTAGCATTTACATAATGATACAAAAAATGTTGTGTTACCAAAACCTCTTTTTAACAAAAATCAATCAACAAGCCT
This sequence comes from Urocynchramus pylzowi, assembly GCA_013397555.1. Lineage (NCBI taxonomy): Eukaryota > Metazoa > Chordata > Aves > Passeriformes > Fringillidae > Urocynchramus > Urocynchramus pylzowi. The sequence goes on from VZRH01004320.1 coordinate 578,582, forward strand.
CTAGTAGAAATGTCCTTGGATTGACTCCTTCCACCTCTCCATAAAACACACACTAGTAGTCACTCAAATAAACATCAGCACCATAATTTTTGCAACAATATTCCTACTATTGAACTCATGCTATTTACTGCCTTTCAGAAACAAGACCCCTGAAATAAACAGCAAATAAGCAACTTTGCTTACAGTAAATGAAGAGTTAAAAATAGTTCTGCCTCTGTAACTCACCCAGTAAATCAGGCTAAACAGTCCCATTCAATTTCACAGCTCATTACCTGGAATAGACAGTTAAAGCCCATACCAGATGCATTCTGTACAAGACAACACTTCCAAGTGTACTTAAAAATCCCCGCTCAATTTCAACATGACATATGTGGTGTCTATGTACTTTCTTTTTTTCTTAGTATGGAAACCACCTTCAGATTTGTTTACATTTTGTTGTATTAGTTATCACCCAGAGAAAACCCATTAGTACAGATAGGTGAGGTTTTCAAATGACAGGTACTGACTACAGGTAAAGGGTTAAGCAAAGATAACAATACAAACATCAGTTCTGGTCAGAAATTTATTTATGTTAACTATGCAAAGACAATACTTGCACCTAATTTGTAGCACTGCCTTCAACAACATTCTTTTGAAAGAAGATTAAATGCCAAATGTATTTGTGTAAAATACACAGTATATTTTATCTAAACTCAGACTGGATGACATTGATCTGGTATGATGTTACAGTGCTCTGATTCACTAATATTCCTCACCAGGCCCCAAAAGAAGCCCTTATCCAGCTTCCTTTTGGCAAGAACCTTAATTAGGTTAGGATACAATACGGAACTTCAGAAAACAAAAGGCAGGAAAAAAACCACTGAAAATCCCTCATTGGCAAGAATATGCGCTGGATGACCTAATCCTAATCCACTTTTGCCATTTTTAATTTCTACAATTCAACGAAAATGCAAAGGATGAGCAAAATCCCCGTAACAACCAGAATTAAATATAATTTACCTACTGGTGAAGATTCTTTTGCATTGTTTCAGTAAGGAACGCATGTAAGACTTCACATCCTCTACTGGAGGATTCTGTAAATATCCTGCTAAACTTAAGTAACTTGAGAGCAGCCCATATACATATCTAAACTACTGTGTTCTCTTATCAACTCAGGTCTCAGCAGGATGTCATCTAGCTGCCATGAAAAATCAGTTTTGTACACTAAATTCTGCTAAATGGAATATAGATTTCAGTTTGGATAAGACTGCAGGTATGTAGAGAAAGACATGCCAGTGCCCTGAAACAACTTCCCTTCCTGCTCCCCTTGAAACTCTCCCTGAATTCTCTACTACAGCTGTTTTTCTATTTCAATCAAACCTCAAATTTACCGTTGTTTACCTTGTCCTTTTGGATCATTAAAAAGAGAAAGCACCTAAATTTCTTTATTTTTAATATACTTCCTTGGTAATAGCTGTAAACCTTGCCATGATCCCAACTGAAGAGTTTATCTTAGCCCAAATTCAAAGAGCAGTAGGAGCCTTGACCCAGATTCAGGAAAACATGTGGTTAAGTACATCCTTACACTCAGGAAAGCACTTCATGACGTGAATAAAGGCAGCCAACGACTGATGCTCATTTACACCTTTCTTGAATCAATTTCTTTTAATTTATAACTTGGGACCTTTTCTTCCTCTTCCCTCAGACCACAAATCCAACCAACGCAGAAGAAAACAATCTCTTCATTTTCTGTGTTAACAGGATACAAGAATATCTGAAGATGGCTCTGTGCCAGAAACTACACTTGACAGCTGTTTCAGACCATGGCACAGCTCTCACATTTTTGATGTCTAGTGTTGACAGGGCTTACTTAAAAACAACTGTACCAGAAGAAATTGTTCTGCAGGCTATCCCTCAGCAGGGTTTTCGTGAACACAGTGGTTGTCAGAGCAAGTGCTAATTTGTATTTCAAAACAATGATTCCACTAATTACAGAAAACTCTTCTTTATAATTAACAAATCCAGAATACTTCTTTATCTCTTAAGACCAGTGGTGGAAAGGTAAATTTGGCTTTCTGAGCATATCAATTTTGCATCCATCATAAAGTGAGGATCACTAACTAGTGTACAAGCCTAGAAGCTTTTCACATACATTTTCAGCATTTCCTCATTTAAAATAGATAAAGTTTAAAAGTCAATTATTGAGCAGAAGGAGGGAAGGAGGATTTTGTGGTTGCTGTTGTTTTATAGTCTATGTACTTTACTCCCAATGAAAGAAGACTAACTTCTACCACAGCCACTGCAAGCTAATTTTGACTAATTTGTGGGCAAACCAGTAACAGAGTTCACATGCCAAAAATCGTCCCTGAAGGGATTTAAATACAGCTGACATACTTCACAGAAAAACAGGAAATGGTCTGGTAGTTACTTAACACCTATCAGAACTATTTCTTGGTCTCAAATTGGACACATGAAAAACTCCCCCACAGGCCGGAAACATAGAAAGCTAATGAAAAATCCACACATACCATCCTAAATTTTAAGTTATTTCTGTACCATAAATAGCAGGTTAGAAAAACTATTTATGTCTGGGTAACAGTCAGGAAAAAAAGTCTGACAAACATGCAAATGGTCCTAGAGGTAGTAGGGCTGGCTTAATATTTCCTCTGTTGCTGCTGTTTATCAGCAGGACACCCGTAAAGGGACGCAGAGGATGAAAATGGCTCTGTACTTAATGACTGCTCAGATTCGCAATAATCAGGTGCTGCTTGGGCCAGGCAGAAGGCAGCCTCTGAGGACTGCCAGTTGTATTGCTTGACACAAACCCAGGGCATAGCAAAGCAGCCCTCCAGACAGCTCTGCCAGCAGCAGGGACCAGACAGGTGTATTTGAGAGCGTAACTGGATACAAGGAACTGATCCAAGCACCAGGAGCTGGGGAAGCCTCGTCTCCAGGACTGCCCCATGCCTGCAGGAATGGAGGTGACAGTGGCAGATGGTTTGAGCTTGCAGGTGGAGAAGGGACAGTGTTTGGTGACTACCAGCACTGGGTAAATGTCCCCTGCAGAAAGGCTGTTTATCTCCTCCACAGAAAGGACAGCAAAGTGAACAGAAGGGCACCAGGGACTCAACACCAAACCTTTGTACTGGACAAATTTCAGCTCAGCATGGCAAAGTGAAGCCCATTCATAGCCCTAAAAATTAACTTTCAAACTCTCACTCTTTTAGACTGAAAGGAACAATGATAAACTTTAATCTTAATATGTAATGACCTAAGACCTAAAGTTCCAAAGTTGATTCCACAACAGATAAACAATTTTCAACTAGAACTGCAAGGCATTAGAAGGAGAGGGGGGTGGGGGGAAAATATTTCAGTTGCTTGAATTAGTAAGATAAATTTTTGTTACAATTCTACATCCAATAACAGTTCTGGTTTTGCTGCACTGTGGGCCAAGAAACAGGGCTGTGGGGAATGCAGATAATTTAACACCAGGTAATTTCAGTGCTAGTTGTCTTGACCTACACTCTTCTACTTGCCTAATTATAAATTTACGAAGGGATCGTTAATCCAATGTAACAAAACCAACTTTAAACCTGATTCTTGACTACTCCTTACCATTTTCACCTATTAAGGAGCATTGGGTGCCTCTGGGGAGGGGATGGGAGTGGGGGCACTGCCCGGCCCCTCAGCCACAATGGTGGTGGCACCTGAGGGGAAGTGGGCAAAACATAAATTCAGAGAGAAGTGAGGGGGGGCGGAAAGAGAGAAACAGCCCTTCCAGCACTTGAGTCAGGGAAGGAAGAAGGGAGGAGGTGCTGGGATTGCCCTGCAGCCATGAGGAGCAGACCACCATGAGCCCTTTCTAATATATACAGTAAATAGAAGAGAATTGAAATAAGGGCTTTGCCATATTGCAGTGTAAAAACATGCACCCATCACAATATGCAAACAGGATTTGTGAAAGAAAGCCCAGCCATTTGGTGTCTTTATTGACCTTACATTAGCATTAGCTTTGATATTGAAAATAAGGTCAGTGGGCAGGCACTTCAGCTTCCTTTACATTAGGCACATCAAACATCACACCACCACCAAAAAACCCCACTCTTTTCTCTCTTTGGAAATAGCCATTCATTCAATATTATCTATTGCTGCTGTGGGCCAGGCTTCCAAAACCAAAGACATCCATTAAAATGAACCCAAGTGAGTGAAACCTAAAACATTTAATTACTTCCTATCTGGACCCCCACCATCAGATTCCACTTGGCTGCAATCTGTCTATGGAAAGCTGTGCCTCCAGCATCCCATTTGCAATGCAAGAATAACTCCAGAAACCAAATTAAGTGTGGCCATGCCTTCCTGAAAAAGAAGCTGATCAGGAACATGGAGCACTTGGAGTTAAATTTCACCACTATGGAACAGCTTTTCTGAACTAAAAATAATAAATATTTTTTAGCATTTGAACATCTTCCTCCCGTTTTTTATCCACAATTCAATTTCCAATACCAATATATTCATAAGTGATCCAGATTTTAATTCACAAAAATTCTTTACAGAATTTTTTTTGCAATCCTTCAGAAATAATGAAACAAGAAAACATGTAAGAAAACCCAGGTGACAGGTCTGTGTTAAATGTACATCTGTATTTTAAAAGAGTGAAAATCCCGTTTTACCTGAATGAACAGCAGATCAGCAGCCATTACTATAGAAAGTCTTATTTAATAACATTTATTTTTCACATTTAAGCACTTTATTTTTATATTGGACCATGCTTTGTTCTCACACAACTATCCATCTATCTGTAAACGCCCAAAAGATTTCTAAATAAAAACTACTAAAAAATCAATTTTTTCAGCTGTTTCATTAGAAAGTGGCTACACATAGCAGAAAAGCCATCTGTCTTCTGTTAGACCAGCCAAAAAACAGCAATTTATCTCAGAAACAATTAAAAAATGTTCAATTTAGTTAACAAACTTTGCATGATACTGCAGTCATATCTGAGCATGCAGAGTGACTTGTAAATATTATGAATTAGGCAATGACTCAGTACTTGTTAAACCCAGAAGTTCTATGTAAGTCTAGTGAAGTAACTGCCCTTCGCATGCAGACAAGAGCTAGGATAAATTTCATCCAAACAATCACACATCATCTCTTTTCTACCACACGGCAATTGGCATTTCCATTATTTTTCAAAAACTTTGTATCTTTAGCATTTGAAATAATCAAATTTCATAGGTGCTCCTTAAAACAGTATTTTGTTTATAAAATATCAACATGGACATCGTTACTGCATCACATTGTTACAACTGCATGAGATCAACAGTGAAGATAGCACAGAAGAAAGGCTGCAACCTGCCCTTAAGTCAGGGCAAAAAAATGAGGGGAATATCTCAGACAGCTCTTTGATAACAGCAAAGTGTGATCACGAAGATTTTGCTTTTGTTCTTAAGAAGAGAAATTTTCAACTTGAAGGATTCTTTTCAGTACAAGCTTTACTGTTTCCCTACAAATACAAATCAGTTTGGAAGTTCACAATAGTTACGAACACTGACTTCATCTGCATACATCAGAACATGACACAGACCATCCTCTAAAAGATGTGCCAAGACATCTGATCCATTTCAGATTCCTTTTGGATTTTGTCCCTGTTCCACTTCTCATATATTCACCAGAAATGAGCTCATAGGCAGAAAAAAACCCAAACCACATAACCAAAATATAGATAGTCTAAATACCTTCACTCAGGGTGGTAAGCATGGGTGGATTTGTAGGTTACATCCTTCTCACAGAACCAAGGAGGCAGCAACAATGCACAACACTTCTTAGAAACCTCTGATTAAAAGGTGATTTTGGTGCAGGTTAAAATAAATCAATCAGCTCTGATGCACAATACAGGCCTAGTCCTGCCATTTTCATCTTGTTTAATTCCCCCACGGACATGGAGTACAGAGAGACATGGGCCATGACCTGGCCTCTCACTGTTTTCTCTGAGCATCACTCCCTGGTAACTCCACAAATTCACTGGTTCTAAAGATCCTTTGTGCCTCCAAGGCTATCAACAGAGAAAGGCAAAACAGAGATCCAGGTTAAATTCTTAAGGTTTTTTTGGCTTTCAATATTACACATTTATATTTTACACAAATTCTCCAAAGCCCATCACATGCTACAGTTCTGAGACTAAGGAAGTCTCAGAACTCCTGAGAAGCACTTACCAACTGCTACTCACATTCTGCAGTTAAAGAACAGAGATAGTAACTATCAGGAGTATAGTTATTATTAGGATCAGACATGGGCACTGATACTGCCACAAAACACTGCAGAAATAAAATATAAGGCTGTGCCAATTCCTTTCTATATCAGATAACCTTGATATGGAAAAAAGCTCACCCCTCAAAATTCAAAGATCACCATTGTCCTGTAGGCAATTTCCCTATTACCCTGCAAATCTACTGTCTGACTGAATGGAAGTACTGCTTTTCCAGGTTCCAGACTGCTTTTAAGAAAGTAGTCAGAAAATATTATCAGAAAAATCATATTCATTTGCCCACAAAACCTGTCTTGAGTTTCCCTACCTATATCTGCTACATGATTTGCATAATTCTGCACAAATTAGCCAAGTCCAGTCACCTTTTTGCCACCTTTATAATTGCACCATAGCCACTTGTATCTCCCCAGGGACAGCACTACCTCCACACTGAATACAAATAGACTGCCAGGAACTTCATGGATAGAGTATCCACCACCAGCATTAAGGCCCTATCTTTTTTTAATGTGCTTAAGAGAAAGTTTTTACCCAAACAGATCTCAAATCTAGTGCAAGGTGTGAGATGTACAAGCTCCCAAGCTTAGAGTCTGAAAAAGACAACAGTAATGACTCAATCAGGGGCAAAGAAAACTTCAAGACACAGTGCTGATGAAGAGTGACATGGGAACACTATTTAAAGCATAACCTGTATCCTGTTTGTTTCCTTTCTTCAAAAAGCATAGAGGTAAGGATTAAGGGTTTGGACATTATTGAAGGTATTCTCTCTGTTACCTCTGTTGAAGGCTTTCTTTCTCTATTCTGCACTCTGTGAATCTGAGCAAGTGTACCGGGGCTAGAAGTGCACCATGACAGAGAAAAAGGGCTCAAAATGCCCACATCTCTGTCTAAAGCCAAGATTTTACTATACCACATACAAAGCACAATGACAGTGGTGCACCTTTAAATATATGATTAACTGAAAAGCAGCTTGCTTTGTTTTTGTTCTGTAGCAGTTAGATTTTAAAAGAGGAAAGAACAAAAAGCAAGACTTTGGATTTCGGGAAGACAATTGGTGTTATGCTGCTTCTTAATTTAACATTTGGAAAAGTATGTTCCTACTACAAAGCTGACCACAGGAGAAAGAAAACACAGTGCTCTTTTCCCAAAAATGGTGAAGAAGAAGCAATACAGAATGTCCTTTATCTCGGCGCCTGGGTGCTGTGGTCTAGCCACAAGTGACTGGAGCTGGAACTGAAACACTGCCTTCCTTCCCTACTGGCTGAGGTACACTTAAACACTGGAACATGGTGCAGCTGTAGCTTCCCTGTAATAACCCAAATGAACAAGAAAAAAAAAGTATTTTGAACTACGGCTTTAGAGTCACCTTTGGGGGTTCAAGCAAACTGACAGGTGCACCGTGCAAAAGCTGAACTGTGCTCCCTTAAAGGCTGAGAAAGCACATGCCAGAAAGCCTCTAATTCAGGCAGACAGGATCCCTCTCTGGATGCCTTTAAATACATTTACACACTCTCACTGAATCTACAGGAATCCTGAACATGTGCTCTAAAGCGCTCTTACTTCTTTAACACACAGACAATCTTATTTTAAGCACAGCACGCCCCCTCCTTAGCTTTCTACAAACCATAGTGACACTGAGACGAAGCCAAATGCAACTTGTCACCACTTCTTTTATATAGATTTTTCCCTTTCCACATCTACCAGTAGCTCCATCACACCTCATTTTAATTCAGAAAAATTCTACTCATCTCTTCCAAAACACAAGTTGCCTTCCAAAACAGCATCAGCTATGTTCAGATCAACTACAGCTGCAACAATAAATGAAGTAAATATACATGCTGTGTAATGTGCAGTTAACAGAATATTCTGTTTAAAACAGAACTAAAAGACAATTCATTGGAATTAAATTGGCACTGGCCAAATATGTGTCAAAGAAAAAAAAAAAACAATAAGAATGGACTAAGACAGCAACACTGAAGGAGATTTAAGTTTGGGCTGGTGACAAACTGGAGGGCACAGACAAATGAATCTGCAACTATTCCAATATTCAGAGAAGATATATTCAGGTGGTTCCTGAAAACAGTCCATCTAATTCATTGGGCAACAAGACTTGTGACTTCTCACAAAAACTGCTAAATGTATTCTATGGCAAGATCCTAAATACACTGCCTTTCAAAACAACACTTGAAAAGCAGTGATCTTATGGCCTTTACAGGAACTGGCACGTGATAATTTAAGGGAAAAGTAAGTCATCCAATCTTAGCTGGTAATTTTAGAAATCCATATATGAACTTAATAGAGCACATAGCATTATATAGAGCTTTAGAGTTTAAAACAGGGCTCCAACTGATTTCAGTGACAGCTGAGAGTTCTCAGTATCTCTTCATATCAAACCACAGGAAGTCAACTAACTGATCCATATGGCGATGAATGCACAATACTAGTTACATACAAAATATGTGGTTAATATCCAGCATTATATGGAAAAAAACCAAACCTCTACAGCAGCCAGCAAGAGAATAAAATTCTCCATAGCATCATTCAATTCCCTTGTAAAAAGAACCCAAACATTTGCCTTTCCAGCAAACCACAAATTCATCCACTCAGTAACTGCTTACTTTGACAGCTTAGTCCCCAACAAAATATGAATTAGCTTCTAGAGCCCTACTGCCCTATGGGATATGCAAAACAGGTCACAGTGGGGAACGAGCAGGAACAGGCAGGGAAAATATCACCAGCATATAGCTACAGCTATTTTGGCTAAAACTATAAATGATACTCACATACCCTTTGTTTCAGACTAGGAGGAATTCTCTGAGTTTCCAGGCAAACTCAGAATTAGCTCAAGCATTATGCAGCCAAATTACTTTACAGATACACAAAGAACATACTGTAAATTTCTTCATAACACCAACACTGCCATTCCTTGCTCTGTTCTTACACCATTCAAATCTGGTGTTGCACTTCTGGGAAAGAGATAAATAAAAATCTCCTGTCCACTCAACAAGGTACAGTTACATAATACATCTTCTTCACTTTTTAAGTCAGTTTTGCTGCAACTGCAGACATACTTCATCCAACAATCAGTTCACTCCCTGCAGGCGTGCAGATGTCAAACTGTGGAGCTACACCATAAATCTTTATCACTGAAATAGCACAAAAAATGCTCAACATCCAGTGAGTGTGGAAGGATTGGAAACCTCAGCAGATACAATATAAAAAAAACAGAACATAGTCATTACTTAGTCCTTGCATTTCCAAATGACCAGTAGGACTGGCTTCTGATCTTAACAGAGATGCCTGAGATCAACACATTCGCTGGGCAGAGTAGACACGTGCATGTATGACACAAGCTCCTCAAATTCAGGAGAAACAGTATCCAGGTTAAACAGCTCAAAGATAATCCTTGCACACCGCTCAACTCATCCTGAATGTACAACAGACCTGGAATAATTCTGAGAATTAGATGAGCAAGATTTGGTCCCACCTGTCCTATCATCACGTTGAAACCACTCAAAAGCAAGATATGTATCTCAAGGGAGCAGAGGCTTTAGGGTTCATGGTTAGTTCAGGACAAAACGCTAAGCTTTAAGGATGAGTCAGAACTCTTAGCAAACGTGGGAAGGCAGCTCTGAACCACCATTTATTTGTTCTGCACTTGTGCAGGAGCTAAGCAGAGGCCAGTACCCTCAACACGACCAGAAGGTCAGTGCTCTGCAGAACCACTGCAATGGCAACACATCAACATCTCTTCTCATGGTAAAGCTTCCTTCCTGAAGCTACCAGGCTTGAAAGAAAAAGGAAAGAAAAATAGTCACATTGACTTTTCTTGTGTTTGTCTTTCTTACAACACTGTAAGCAAAATTAAAAAAAATAATAATGCATTACTTCAAGTTTCTAATCCTAATTACTCTTCTCAGCTAATAAGCTCCAAAATTATACATCCTATGCAGTTAATGAAATCACAAGAAAGAAACATGCCGTAACATTTTTGTAACATTTTTGAGGAATTAAACCAACCCACAGGAAAATTATTATCATGCTTGGTGCAGAAAAATACCTTAAAACAAAGATGTTGACTCCGCTAATAAAGTCTTGGAGATTTTTGGGTGTGGCCATACAGTTACAGTCACCAGTTAAAGGCACATGCAAGAGGGGAAAAGCATTCAAAGGGATGAGTAAAGGAATTACTCTCCATTTAACCTGCAGCTCACCTACTACAGTACTGAGCTTACAAAATGGAAGTGGCTTACTATATTAACCTACATAAAATAAAGCTTTCTCTGTTATATGGAATTGAAAAGAGAAAGGGAAAAATACTCAAGAGCCTCCAGGAGAACATTAAATTCTTCTTTGCAGTTTGGGATTTAACTCAAAACATCACCAAGTAACTTGCCCCATGTTCTTCCTTAATATAGTTCAGAGAAGCAGAGACATTCATCAGCAGAATCATATAATAAATAAAAACATTCAGGAGGAGGTGGGCTAACTAAATTATTTACAAGCAGGAAAACCACAAATGAGCTATTGCAGCTTTCCAGAACAAATACTGATCTGGTTCTGCACAAGCTTGCACTTCATTCAGATGTCACTGTTCCAAACAAATAAACAAAACAAAACAAATCTGAAAACCCACTACTGTTCTGTCTTTAATTTTACACCGGTGTCAATGACTGCCCATTATTTCAGATGTCACGTGGTCAGGCTGAAGTCTAATATTTTGTTAATAATTTTTTTCCAACACAGCTCCCTTTAAACAATCAAAGAACTCATTAAAAGTTACTCTCTTCTATCCATGTGCTAACGAAGCCAAGACTGGACTAAAACCCCAAATTCCACTGCCCACAGACCAGTAAGAAAACAAACTCATTTTAGTAATCCTACCACGTCAGAGCACCAATTTATTGGTGACCTTCCACACCTGTAAAAGAAAGGAGGCAAGTTTCTTAAGTCCTGCTGTACCACATCAAGATCACTGTAATTTTAGGAATATTAAATGTGCAGCAGCAGAGCAGAGGAATAGTTATTCCTTCCCCTTGTCCCAAAGTATGCACAAGAGCTGGCTATGGCAGAAGGCCATGGAAGGCAAACTCCAACCCTTGCTATACTTTCTCTAAAGAACTCTGACAAACTCAATGCCAACTCCAATTCCACTATTCCTGGTATATCATAAATAGCTACCTAGGGACACTTCAAGAACTTTGCCATTTAAACCTGGCAGAGCAAAAAGACATTACAGCAATTTGTACAAAATGTTTCTGTTCAAATGAAACACAAAGTAAATGCAAATTATAACGAAGCAGCAAAATCACTCAGAAATATCCTTATTAAACAAACTGCCCCATAAGGAACTTCTGATGCAAAGCATTATGTACTACATAAATTACACTGTGCCTCAGGAATAGTTGCTATCTGCAAAGTAATAGCTCACGAATAGTTCCTGAATTTTTCTTTTGCAGTACTATATAAAAAAGAAAAATCCCACATTTCTCCTCTGGTATATCGTGACTAAGTTGCTGTAAAAACAGACTGACCACTAACCAACCTCTGGGCACCCTACAGAATGTGCTCAGAAGTTCTTAAGCAGTAAACACCAAAATGAAGTTACTGAAAAATGTAGAGTATCCATTCTTTATGGAAAGCTGACTTTTACTTAGCACACTTGCTTTAAAACCAATTCCTCACAGGGCAGTTCAGAGTGCCACTGGAAACAGGCAGGAAGCAGACACTCAGAAGCACCAGGCAGAAAAAAAGGAGGGGTAGGAAGAGGGAATTTCCTGATCCACAGAAGTGACAGTATTATGAAACTGCCTACCTAGACTGTATTTCTCACCTTAATTGATGATTAAGTACAAGGTTTTAAGAGAACCTGCCTCAACCTTCAATTAAAATTACTTTGAGGAATACCTATGCAGATACAGCCTTCCAGGAGGTAATTCCCAGCATTAGTTGGAGATAATAATCAAAGAGTTTCTGGTTATCTCTGTTGACACAATATTTTACTTCCTGAAAGCATACTAAGTTTTATGGGTTAAGTTTCTAGTGTAGCAATGATCTGAATTTTGCAGCCTGACAGTTACTTGCTCCAACACCACAATCATCAGTACTCCTCAAAGTCCATTCAAGCTAAACTCTAACACACAGCAGGAGACACCACAAACCTATTCCATAAATAGGAAATAGGAGACAAGATTTAAATGTGTGCATTTCAATTTCTGTAAGACATTAAGACACTCCAGGAAAAAACTTCTCTGAAATGCCAGTGGCATGCATATCACAGGCAGATCACATGCATATCATAATCTTCAGGAAAGATTCTGAAAAGGTGAGGTACAAACAAACCACCATATGAGTTACAAGAAGATTAATTTTTATGGAGGTCCAAGTTCAACACACATAAACAGTTGCTCAAAACACAATTCTGGCAAGCATCCACCCAACCACTGCAGTAAAGAGCACTTCCCTTCTGAGAAATCAAACAATTGCAACTGCTTCAAGCTGTACAATGCTGAAGGTGCAGGAGAGGGAGTAAAGAGGACATCACAGCAACAAGATCACAGAAATGAGATTAGAAAGGGTACCCAAACAGTATGCTGGAAATTTAAGCAAATAAATAAAGTCCTTCAACACACAGAAGTTACAAGCCGCCCACACCTTCAGGAATTTCCACAACAAACATTTCAAAAAACTTTGAAGAAAAACAAATTAAATTGGAAGGAACACAAACATAAACCTGGATCCTAGAAACTGCTTTTCCACTGAATTTTTAAATTGCCTTCACAAATCACAGCTGTGCCTCCATTTCTTTGCAGAGATATTTCATATGCTAATGACCACATACTTTTCTCATACAGGTTTTCAAGGCAATATATGCAAGTACCCAATATTACTGTAAATTATTTTCTCACCAGGAAAGTAATTGAAAGGAAAAAAAGTATATTTACAACCCTCACAACCAGGAAATAAAGACACATTTTAAAAGCATACTATAGAAAAATGAAGCAAAATAACAAAAATATTCTCTCTTGACATCTAGAAAAAGCTACAATAATTGAAGCATAATTTTGAATACTTAACCATTTAATGCCCTCAAATAGTTGGGCTTTCTTTAGAAGCTCAGCAGCAAATACAAACTGCTTTAGTATCATGAGGGCATCAGTGAATTAACATCAGGCTTATCTCCATTAGCTGAGAGCAGAATTAGGCTTAGAAATGCCTTCTTCTTCCTATCAGACAGACATGACAATTTTGGCTCATAGCTATTCAAGTCAATGCCTCCCATGTGATGAATCCATCCCCATTCAGATGTCTAAACTTTCTCAAATCTTGACACACCAGCTGGGAAATGGCCTTTCAGTGGAGAGGCTGTTTTTCTCTCAAAAAGAAAAAAGCAGCAGGGAAAATAGCACCTAGGTCTTTAAGTGCCTGGCACAGAACAATACCGTATGAGACAGACACTAAGGCAAAGAGAGAGAAGAGAATCTGGGCTTATTTGACAAGGCTTATGTTTAAATTTTAAGTCTGAAAATGTCACCAAGCAGCACATTTATAGACTTCAAATATTCCTGTCTGATGGAAATACTCTGAGAAGGGATATCAGGAAGTAGCAGTGCAGCTCTTCTGCACTGTGTTTTACAAATACATACACACACAAGACCCCAAACCCCTGTGCTAAGTCATTATGCTTAATTCAAACATGCAGTTTGACCCTGCTTCTCTTGAAGGTAATGAAAATTCTGCCACAAGCTTTGAGGAGGGTAGTGGGGGGTACTATTAAAAACAATGATCAGCATACCAAGAAGAAATCCTTGTAGCTTTTCCAAAATTGCTTAATTTACCATCTTCCATCTCCTGCAAATTTCCTCTGACGCTTCCCATTGGAAATGGATTTGTAGCCCTGATGCTGGAACCATGCTAGGAATGACCTTTGCACCCTGTCACTGTAAGAGCACATGACTTCACATGCCAGGGACAGGGAACACAGAGAGAGCTGGAGAAGGTGTGTCTGAGAGAAACTGAAAATCCAAAGTCACAGCAGTAACAAATGATAGCCTAATGTCAGCAAAAGTGCCATGCAAATCTAGCAGTCATAAAGTTTTCTTTACTGCTTTAGGAATCAGTGGGATAACATCAAAACTACTAAAGAAAATGCTTGCCCCAAACATGTGAACTAATTTGATCCAACCTCATCTGACAGTGACATATTAGAGAAAACTGTTTCCTTAAACTGGAAAGAAAAAAAAAAAAAAGGAAATCCCCTAAAGATGGAAACCCACTCTGAAGTGAAAGAAACAAGAAACTTCCTTTTAGAGACAGAATTGTATATTCTTAATGCCTAGGTTTTAAAGTATAAAATTTCATTTTGCTGATCATGACCTGTCATCAGTAAGAATTATCAATAAACATTCTACTTCCTAATTAAGGCAGATGGAGGAAAAAAAAGTCACAAGGTCACATGGAATAAAATTATTCAAGTTTTGAATAATCATATGACATCCTGATTTTAGTGCCACAAATTCAGCCTGGTTAAGAGCTGAATGCATTGAGGCTTTAGAATAAATCAATGCCCAGCCACATATCAGGTATTTTGTAATTATAACTGTGATCATACACATGGTTAAATACATTTACTGACAACATGAACTACATGACCAAGATAAAGCAAAAACTCTTTATACTGGTTTGTTTCCTTATCATGAAAACTTAATGGTAAAATTCAAGCAAGTTTTTAAGTACTACTATCAAAATTTTATTGGACAAGATTCCCTCCTATTGGTAGTGCCAAGGACCACAAAGTGAATGTAATATTGTAAGTAATACAAGTTCCATTAAATGGTCTTAGCTTTGGAGATGAAGAATGTAAAGAATTCAACAAGAATATAGCTAGACAACAAATCATCAGCTCCTTGCCCCTGCTGCACACTTTTTTCTCCTCCAGAAAGTTTAAGCACCAGGCTACTACTGATAAGATCAGATGACATCTCTGCTAAATCAGCCAGGAAGAGACTTTTCAGGCATTACCATGAGCTCCTGCAGCATATACTCAGTGTAACTGCACAAATACTCATTGAAGTACTAAAGCAGCTACACCACCAAAAGCAACTGGTTCCCAGATCACCTTCTCTGAAGTCAGTGTTACTCAAGGATAAAGCTAACCAAAAAATAACAACTTAATGAAGTAATACACACTAGCTGTGGTAATACACACTGTATGCCATTTTCTCTTAGTAACCTTTACTCTAAATAGTGTTTGCATTTTCAGAGTGTGAATTATCATCAATGGAGATATTAAGTCATCCCTTATTTTCAGAAAAACCAGTAACGTATAAGGCCACAGACAGTACATTTTTTCAGCCAGCCTACTTATACCCAGAAAAACCCACTTGACTAATTTAATTTCAAAAATTAAATTACGACTTTTATAAAAATGCAGAAATTTAGAAGTACATATTTTGTTACCCAGAAGTGGCTGCTAGCTGTGAAGGTGAAAATAGTCAATACTGGAGGTGGAATGACAACAGCAAAATGATAATGGTCTTCGCTGCAAATTTCTGTTTGCATAGGAAGCAGCTTCTATAATTTCCTCTAACATATGAGTTCAGCAAGAAAACAAGTCTCTTTTGTGCCATTCCCTATCAAAATTATAAAAGGATCTTTTTAAATAATCACAAAATAGTACATCATGTGTTTTCTAAAAGTTGGGGGAAATAGAAGGAAACTATTCCAAGTGTGTTAACATAAGAATCCTTGTCTTTCAGTTACAAAGTATACAAGGAAAACAGTGTAAAGACACTGTGAGTGATACTATGCCAAATACCACAGAACACACAAGACCAACACTTTGTTTTTGCAAGGAATTACCATCATCAAAATCAGACAGTTATTTTGAAGATCCCTCTTCATTATTGGAAACTTTTTCATTGCAAAGAGAAAAGTTTTGGAAACTGTTACAGAAAAAAAAAATGAGGCTCACTGAATTTCTACACCAAATACCTACCAGAAGAAGCTGGTAGCCTCAAAATTTGTTTCAAAACTGTAGCTCCCTTGTATGCTAGAGAGAATCTGGGAGGCAACCAGCCTGTAGCACAAAAGTTGTAGTAGGTGGAGCCATAGAAGTCTGGGCTGTCACAATCCTAGCCTCTCTTTTATAAAAACACTCTACAATATCTTCACAGAACCATATTGACAGATTTCAGTGTGCTTTTGCAGCTTGGTTGTTAACTGGATTGTGTCCCTCTGCCCACGCAAGCCCCAGCAAAACAAAGTTCAGTGGATTTAGCCAGCCTTAAGACACCCTCAAGTCAGCCCCCACCCAAGATAAAACCAGTGAGTTGCAATCAAAATGTGACTTCTATTTCCTCCTCCTCCTCTTGTTACTATGTGTCCTGCAAAACAGTCAGACAACACAGTGCTTTATTTACAAAAGGCAGCGTGGTAAAGGTGAAAGAACTTTAATGAGCACGAACAGGAAATACCTTGGGACTGTGGTGTCCCCACAGCACAAATGACATTTTCTTAAACCACTGGGCAGACAAAAGTAATTACAACCCTTCCTATCACTTCTTTACTTTAGTTTCAGGTATTAAAATGATAAAGCTATACTCTCACTTAAGTTTCATCCGTGTTAGACTACAGGAGTAAAACAGATCACAACTTCTTACTCACAGCCAGAACAAACAGCCCAAGGCTCCAGTTCTATAAAAGCTAACAAGGCAAAATGATTAATGATAGTAAATCAATTGATCTAATAAGATATGTACAGGGTGTTTATGGGAAAACTCTGTATAGATGCACCTGTGGGTAAGGCCTGCGTGCATTTTTCACACAGGTGACAACTTTTTGCTACCATTCTCCACACACAATCTCTATATTATGAATCTGGCCAAGAAAATCATGAAATCTTGGGAATGACTAGGGAAAAACAAAGGAAAAATACCAATCCAAATCCAAATACCAAGATTCTGGCCGTGGGAAGATCAGACTGACACATGGATATCCACACCGTATTAGAAACACTAACTCAGATTTAGATGGGATGAAAAGCAACAGAATGGAAGCAAGGAAGGAATGCACGAGGCCTCAGCTGAGAAGGTGAACTGCTTTGGAATAACACTGTCCATGGAAAACCTCAGAGAAAGGAAAGCAGGAAGGACTCAGACATGGAGAGCTGCGGGGCCTCTACCACATCCTCCTCTAAGCCTCGCACTCTGAGACTGAAAGGAAATGAAACAAAAGACCAAGGAAGCATTGCTGTTCTAATGCCACAACATTTGAAGGAAATGTAATTATTTTTATTAACATCTACAAATACTTTTTCCTCTCCCACTTGGAATGGCACACTAAACTCACTTTTTATTTCTACAAAATAATTCCTGTAAATTTTCACTAAATTGCTGAACAAAATATATCTTTTTCCCTCAAAATGGCAGATAAAAATACCACAGTTCATAACATCTACAAGGTCCCTGTGACAAGCTTTTCAAAAAGTTGCCAAGAGAAGGTGCACTAAGAAGCTGATCCCTAAGAATAAAAGAAATCTGCAATATTGTGTAACAAAACTAATTTAAATCAAAGTGGAAGTCTGGATAGGGATAAGGAAGAATTATGAAACACAAAGTCATAGGAGTCTGGATATACCTCATGTGGATTTTATCCATGGTGACCGCTAGTAAACCTAATTAGGCTGTATTACTAGAAATAAAGCAAACTGACCTGTCTGAATAGAAGATTTTTGTAGTTATTATTAAGCCTAATGTCATGTTTAAACTATTTGAAATAAAAATCTTGTCGTTAACAAAAGATTGCACATGACTGACCTAAATCACTTGCATTTTTTAAAGATTTTGGTCCACATTAGAGGCATTCCCAAGCTTAATGAGGATTTTAGAAAAATAACGTGTTGAGGTAAGTTAGACCAGAGTAGAACAAAATATTCCAGTTGTTCAGCCAGAAGAAGAAAATCAAATTAAATAAGTACAAATGCTTATGGAAGGAATGCCTGCTTCGCCAAAAGATAAAACTTCAAGAGTCTAGAAACTGGCCTTTTCTTTCAATCCTGCCTCAGCTATCCACTATAGCTTTTTTAGTCAGGTTTTAGAGCTTGGCAGCAGGATCTAATTGCTTCTGGAAGTTTTCTGCACAAATGGAGACTGTAAATTTTTTACAGGATAAAAGCAATTAGAGATGCTAAGAATAGATTAATATTTTTCAAAGACACATCCAGGATAATTTACTACAGTTCACTTTCAGAAAATAATACGGGGAAAATTATTTCCAGGATAGCAGCCTACACTCACTTTGTATCTCAAAATCCTGTATTTGCAATTTATTCATAAGAAAATTTCAAAACAACACTGGTCTCTCCAGCCACAGGTATGACTCAGTAGTGAAATTACTGTTATTTGCTGCTGCTATTCAGAATTCAAGCACTGATCTATGGGTGTAAGGTAGAGCTTCAAAAAGAAAGGTAGCTTCTACCAGTCTTTGTAAAAAAAAGAATATATATATTTTATGAATTGAACTATACTGGACCAATTAAGCTCATTGCTTTTGGAGCACAATATCCACACTTTAGTCAACCGTGATATAATAATATGCTGCAGGTTATACAAAAAATACATCAGTAAGTCCAGGAGAGAAGGGCCAAAAGACAAGGAAGGAGTTTAATCAGGTACATACACAGAGGTTAAAAATTCAAACACACCTTCAGCAGTACATTTTACAGTTATGATCATACCATAAAAAAACCCTACTGGATTAACCCTTAAACATGAGATGTCCCAGTAACAGGGAATTTATTGCGTTGTCATGAGGTTTATAATGCCCACTGAGCAGACTAACTCATATAATTGTATTTCTCCATTTGTCCCCATTAGACCAAAGCATGCGAGGAATTTCTGTACAGAATAAAGGCATTTCTAAAATTCCTGGAAACTAAGTATTAGTTAGCTTTCTATCTAAGCAAGCCGTGCTCCTCTGCAACAAACAGGACATTACTGACAGAAGTCAGTCAACCTGAAGACACACACCCCAAATACGCCCCAGAACAGGCAGCCTTGGAGTACTTCCAAACTTCCCCTGCCCAACAGAACAAAAAGAGCCAAAAAGAACACCCTTTAAACTTATTGCTACTTAAAATTAAGGGTTTTAATTAAAAAAAACACTTCATGTAATGAAAATGTGCAAAGAAACAAACATGTTACAATGGATTAATGCCTCACTCTACTGGAAACTAATAAAAACCAAGTAGAATTAACTGGATGGTCTCACAGCTCATTTGATCACATCAGAACTGTTGATAAACTTACAGTAATTAGTTTACTGTGTTGAAGGAAAGAATTAAAACTGAAATAAATGTGGGGGGGAAAAATCACAATTTAAAAGGTATAGACCTCAAACACAGAGCTACCTAACATAAAAGCCTGCATGGGCAACCATTCTTCTACATATTTTCCTGCAAGTACTGTTTCCTTCTTTTTCAAGTAATTTGATGTAGAACTGCATCTGTATAAAAGATCTTTAAACAATATTCTGAAACAAAGTTTTGAAGGTCGTTTCTATTTGAGAGCACTGAAGAACCTTCTTCTTTCACCCTAATCAATAAAAAGCATTTTAATTGTTGGCTGCAGCTGTGTAACAGAAACAACAGATTATATAAAAAAAGCAATAAAGTGTCATTGTAAACAATGTCAGAAATTTATGTGTCAAGAATGCCACAATGTCATCTACATTGATGGAGCCCCATCAGTTCACTTGGCTCAGCTGCAAGCAATGAAACAACTCACATTTAAAATTAGGAATATGCCTAAGCACATTAAGTGGCCTTGACAAGCAAGATGCTCGTCCTTTCCTAGAAAGAACTGAATAACTGGTTTTGCTTATGTCAGACTAGGAGGTATTCCCATTTTTATCACTAGAATAAAAGGAAGTTAATACCTTTTAGAATGTAATTAGGGGGAAAAAAAAGCATTTCTAATGGGTTAGATAGTACTAAGGTTGGTATTCAGTACTTTGGTACTGAGCACCAAAGTCTACTTCAAAAAAAAACAAAACAACAAAACTTGAAAAAGTTGATTGCTAACTCTTTTACTGTTGGCTAAGAATAGGACCTAAATAAACAATTGTTTTTTAACAGCTGTTTTAAAAACAAAATATAAGCAACTCATAGCTGAAAATGACTGTGATTTTGTTCAGGACCTATAGAGAGATAAATAACAAAGAAGAGGTGCAGAAGCCTAGAGACAAGATTTTGTTTTCTTTTGTAACTAATATGCAGAGACAAACCTAGCTCAAAAACGGGCTTACCATTTTTTCTTAAGAAAAACCATAAGAGAGATCACCAGAAGGGTAACACAGACAACCTCTCCACAACTCTGTCTTGAAAAATTAGTTGTATGGTGACAGAACCATTTTCAGTATCCAGAACAGATGCACAACTGAATAACCAAAGTACGAGACCAGTGATGATAGTCTAGTGTATGACCATATCAGCACTGCATAGACAGCATGCATTCCAGTTCTACTAGAGACGAAATGAGAACAACATTTCTCATTTCTCAGGAAAAAACAACAACAACAACAACAACAACAACAAAAACAAAAAAAAAAAAAAAAAAAAAAAAAAAAAAAAAACAAAAAAAAAAACCACAAAAAAAAAAAATAAACCAAACCAAATAAGAACAACATAAGAAAACCAATCAAACAAAAATTTTACTAGAGGACAGTTTACATTTTTCCAACAAGAGCACAGATTTAATCAAGCCACTGACCTCACGGCGGTATTGGTGGTGCCCTCCATCTTCCCTCACTTTCATCACCACACATTTTGAGGTTTATTCTGTAATTCTCTCAATGAATCCTAAATAACATTGTTCTAGTTTCTTTTTAAAAGCAATTCCAACTGGAGCCATTGGAAGGAAAGAAAATTTTCCCAGAACCAAAACATCTCCAAAAGCTTCTTTTTATCACTATAGTTCTCTTTCAAGTTCACCTTATCAGCCTTTGTTACCTCCCTTACACTCTTGCATCAGCATGGCAACTCACACACAAGTAGAAAAGAAAAAGCAAAGTGCTTGGAATTCTCAACAGCTTTTTCTGGTAAGCTCCAGTTGCTATAATTAGACAAGCCCTCTTCTAAATCACAAATACAACTATCAATAGAGATAAAAATGAAAACTAGCATCAAATACATAGAACAAGCCAAATCTAAATGTTCCAGTTTCTTCCTGTTATCTCAAAATGTGCCCTGATTTAACCCTCAGAACACAAATACATTGGTTGTTTCCATGGCTGTGTTAGCATATAAGATACCTATGTAATATAAACAACAAAATCAAATCATCTTATTAACAAGTCACAAAACTAATACTGTGTAAGAATAGGGAATGCAATTATATTTTCGCTTAAAGCCAAAGATAGGATTTTAGAAGCAAAGCAGCTTCTGAATCACAAAATAACTAACACTTCTACCCAGTCTAATGTCATTTCAAGCAGCAAAAAAGACTGAAATTCTACAAAACTTTAAAACTCAACTTCACATTGTAGAGACCTTACTTTCTCCACTTCCTGAGTCAAACTTGCAGTATCAAACCAAAATATGAACAATTAGTTCAGATTCCAATTCTTTTACCCTGATTCATTTTTTAAATAAGTTATAGTTCTAGATTACAAGTTCATAAAGTAGTCCTAAAAGATCTAAGTACTAGAACACGAAGCTTCTTAGTTCCCCTAAATATAGCAGCAGTCACATGGCTGTCATTAAGACATTAGCTTTTCCATGGTAGAATACCTCCTAAACCTTTCCCCCAAAAAGTCAGATTGTGGTTCAGTCTTACACGAAATACAGCAGATAACATCTCAGACCCAGAACAGCCTGTATAAAAATACACATCCACAAATGCAACCTCAATTCAAAACCCTCCACAAAACCAAACAGTAACACCTCAAAACTACACTGCTGAAAAGCAAGAAAAAATTATTTGCTGCTCAACAGGAGTCTGCGATCACTGAACAACTGTTTATTAGCCTTTTCTTAAAATTAACAGACTAAAAATAAATCTTACTTACTTCTAGAAAGAGTAATTTATTTTTAAAAAAGGCAGTTAAAGATGACAATCAGTTCTCAGGACTAAATTTTTACTCTGCATTTTGTACACACACACACCAGTTCATACCAGTTCCCTGACCAGTTCCAATACAATCAGATTACACTCTCCATAGTAGTCAAGTCAATCTGTGGATGCTTGGCAGAAACCCACAACATGCCAGCATCCAACTGACATCCACCAGTAGATATTCCAGGCCCCAAGTTTTATTCCACTGATGGGAAAAATAAATTAATACACACTATTTTATATGGTACATTCAAAACCTAGAGCGCTCCATATGCAGCAGCTTTCTGAACTCCCTGGTGTAAAATTTGTGCTACTTCTCCTACTGTTCAAATAGAGAAGCTAAAAAAAAATGAGCTGAAAGCACTTCAACACTGAGTCCTTTAGAGTGGTGCGGGCAGAGTCCATGATTTCTGGCTGCCAGCCTTCCACTTCTGCCCCTACTCAGCACATCTCTGACTTTAAAAGAACATATAACCTCTTTCTAATCAACCACTTGCATTGTTTCTCCTTCTGGGGAGAGCGATACGAAAGGTCACGATTACATCAAAGCACAGGGTACCCTCAGTAACTCCACTGCACCAGAGCACTGGAGGGTACCCGACCTCTCTAAGAGCCTGATTTTGCCAACTCCCTGATCCCAAGCGGAATGCCAGAGACCGCCAGTTTCACGAGGAGGGCTGGCCCTCAGAGGAGACACCCCTGGGAGTGTTTGCAGGATAAAGACATCATTCACACAGACACTTCCACTGGCAGGTACCAGCCACTGCTGGCTCTTCCATGTCACCTCACAAACCCTCCTGAAGAGCTCTCAGGGCAGAAGCCCCGACAACAGAGCTGGGAGCAGACAGAGGACCACAGCAACCCAGCCCTGGAAACGGGAGCAGCTGGTCTTCTCTGAAGCCTAAGAGTCCCGCTAAGGCACAGCTGGAGCATGAGAGTGGAAAAATAGGCCAGCAAGAAACCTTATTCCAGTCCAGCCTTTCCAAAACAGTGTATTATTTCCATCAGCAGATGGGAAAGCTTATTACAGAAATCTTCAGGTACTGTCAGAGCCTTGCAATGATGCATTCACCCATTAAACAACCACCACCGAATGCACCAGCACCCAACACCATGGGTCCTAAACACACTGTTGCTCTGATCATCTAGATATGGTTAACTTGGTTGTTATTATTATTATTTACAGAGTATCAGCTGGCTAGATCCACTGCAGACTACACTAAGTTCCTGCATAAAAAATACCCTTGGAGCCATCATGTTTTCCCAGTCTTTCACAGCTTCTGTATGCCAGTGACAGTTTTAGAGGGAAGATTCTTCAGAAGTACTTTTAATTACTATTTCCTCCTTAGCTAGAATGCATTAATTATAGCCTGTTCCTCCAGATAATAAGAAAACAAAAAACAGTGCAATATGAACACTACAAGAAACTTAATTACTGAGTCAGATGTCCTTTAGATGTCAGTATGACTACAGAGAGGAGCAGGAAAATAAAACACACACGTATCAGCCTCGAGTTGTTAGATCAGTTATCAAAACAATGTCTTTCCCCGGAGACTTCATTTTGAAGAGCTCAACCACCTAATTAATCAAATGCCTGTTACGTGTTTCAAAAATATGCTTTTTTTAATAAAGGAGGCCGGCTGATGTATTTATTACAAAGCAAATGTGGTAAATGGTTCTATATGCAAATACAGAAGTGCAGCATGACTTTGAAGTTTGAAGGTCAGATACAGTAACCATTCTCATCAAGGTTCTTATGTCAGACTGCATCTTCTGGTTTACATCTGAGTTCAGGAGGAGGAAGAAAGAAAATTAAAAAGAAAAAAAATAGAGTCAACCAGTTCTGTAACAACTTAAGAAGAACTGGCACAGTATCATTCACCTGCTTTCCTTTAAAAATCTGCTAATACCCTATCTCCCACAAAATGAAAAGTCTGCCAGGGACACACAGATTTTCATTCTGCTTTTCAACTTTGATTTTCCTGATGAAAAAAACAATCTACTTAAGTCAGCAACAATTTTATATTAAAGAAGACAATATCATCTTCTCCATCTTCGCAGATGTTTCAAACCCTCATCATTTCAGAAAGCTGAAGGATTTTCTTGTTGATCAACATGTTTTATTTTAAAGTACTATAGATTCAACTGCAAAAGCAAATCAGAGGATTGTGCATTGGTATTTTTGCAGGCATCAGAGAATTTATCCCTCATCATTCCATAGTCCCAGCAACTTTAAGATACAAAACTCAACAGCTGGGCCTGAAGGCAAACAAATATGCTAGGAACACAAAAGCCTGATCCATGTCAAAGAAGAAAAATAAAAAATATGAAGCATATTTTACATGCATACCTCAAAGACAAAAACCCAATACAGATTTCTTTTTAGCACCACTACCACGTTTAAATACAGTGAAACTGACAACACTTCCCAGTAAAACACTGAGTTATAAACAATCCCCTCTCACACATAAATAACAGACATTATACAAAGCAGACAGGAACATGGACGGATGTACACAAAATAAACACATTCAAACTTACCCCACTCCAGATACTCAAGGATGTTCTTCTCTCTTCTCAGAGGGGAATTATTACATTCATCATAAAGGCAGATGAGTATATCCAGCAAGGTTTCCACACTGAAGCATTGCCCATTAGTCTGTGTTGGCCCATCCAAAATAAACTGCTCCAACTGCTTCAAACGCACTTCTCCAGACATGGTTGTTTCAGTTTGCATTGGGGTTTCTTTTTTAATGATTATTATTACTTTGTCAGAAAAACAACAACAACAAAAAAGCTTTTGAGGGTTTTGTTGTTTAAAAAGAAGTCAACAGTATTTTTAACAAGTGTCAAACTGTGGCGGTCCTTAATTGCCAGCCCACCTCGGTGTTCCCAGCCTGAAACTAAACCCTTGGAGTTTCAGACACACACGTACAGTGTGGATATCTGTGTACTCATGACATTTAAGAGAAGAAAATAGATATCCTAAAAAAAAAATTAATAGGCTTAGTAAGAAGTGGGGCAAAAACATACATGGGCATTCCTGATGCTTTAACAATAATAACTGCACTCAAATTCAACCGAGACTGCCTGACACCGATATCACCGTGCGTGCATAGGCACACGCAGTTATATATTTAAGAAGGTCTTCTCCTTCATTCCCAATGCAGATCATGCAGCGCGATCCTGCGAGGAGCCCAGCCGCAGCACCACGGGCTAACAGCCCCTCCGGTTCCGCTTCCCAGGACGGATGGGAAGGGAAAAACAGATGTATTTACGTATTTATATAAGCGAAAGGCAGCAGAAACGAGGGCGCACACCGGCGGGGAAGGAGGGAGGGAGGGAGGGA
>VZRH01004320.1:604352-772999 GCA_013397555.1 Urocynchramus pylzowi
AGCGCCTCCGCGGCCACCGCGGGGTGGGGCGCAGCCCCCCCTCCTCAGGGCGCAGCCACGTCCTGCCCCGGGCAGCCTTTCCCTTCCTCCTCCTCCTCCTTACCGAGTCTCCTTTTAAGGCTTTTCAGTGATTCAAAAAAACTAAAGTCTTCATTGTCGCCCCCTTCTCCTCCGCTGCGCCAAGGGGCGGCGGGCGGGACGCGCGCCCCGACACACCGGCAAAAGCGCTCCGAGCCCTGTCAAATCCTTCCCATGGCTGCGGCGGCGGCTGCTGCTGCGGAGACGGCGCCCTCCTCCTCCTCCTCCACCCGGTGCGCGTCCTGAGGCGGAGGGAAAGCGCCGGCGTCTCCGCTCCGGCCGCACGCTGCGGGCCGGGAGGCCCCGACGACAACGGCGGCGGCGGTGGCTTCACTCCCGGCGGCGCGATGGTGTCCCGGCTTCGCCCCCCCGGGCAAAGGGCATCCTCGGGCGGTGCGTGTGCGGGGTGTGTGTGTGTGTGCGTGCGCGGGGCGGCGGGGAGGGGTAGCGGCGGCGCCCTCCCTCCCCGGCTCGCTCCCTCCCTCCGCTTCCGCGCCCTCCTCTCCCCCGCCGCTCCCTNATGGGATTGAGGGGAGGAGGGGATGCTGCAGCAGGGAATGCAGGGATACGGGCGGACCCAGGGATTCGGGAGGGAGAGAGGGCGGGAGTGGGGAGGCTGCAGCGCAGCACCCCGCAGGCTGCGGCCGCCCGGGCTGGGCTATCCCGGGCGAACCCGCCCGTCCGGCCGGGATCCCTCCGGGCTTTGCCCCGAGCCGAGGGGAGCAGCCGCCGCCGTTGCCCGGCCCGGTTCCGCTTGCCGCCTCCCCAGCAATAAGGCTTTTGATTAAGAATCCCGGCCTGGTTATGGAGGGCGGGCAGGGGGAGCAGCGCCTGCCTGCTTTTCTAAAGGGATTTGCCGAGCTCCAAGTGCGAGCAGGGACTCCGGCTCCCTCACACTTCGGGGCCTTAAAAACGTGACAGAAATTGCATCGGCTCTTGGCGGTTCTGTCCCCGCTGGCCAAGTGCCTCCCCTCATCGAGGAGCCCGCCGTGCCACCACAGTACACGCCGGCGAAACAAGCTTCTTTTGCGGGCGTTTCAAACCCATATCGTCTAAGAGAGCTGGAGGATATTCTTGTTGATCAACGTCGTTTATTTTAAGGTGGTATAGACTCAACTCAGAAGCGCATCAGAGGATTTTGTGCTGATCTCTTTGCAGGGCCGCCTGTGGGGTGGAAAATGGCAGCTGCCCGCCAGTACTTCGCGGCAGCTCTCCTGGCCAGAGGTGTCAGGTCTGCGCTGTGGTGCTCAGGGGATTGAATGTCATCTCTAAGACAACGTGTCACTTCAGTTCGTCCTTCCTCAGAAGCCAGGTGAAAGGGGAGGAAGGCCATACAGCCCTCAAAGGTCTCTGGCTGTCGATGAACCTCAAGCATTCTCCTTAAGCCCACCAAGTCTTGCGTCTTCTGGAGCTCAAGGAAGGAAAAAGCTCAGGCATCTGCTTCCTCAGTTCAGTAACCAACAGATGACCCTCAATTGGGTTTTGCCATACCAAGCATCTATATAACACTTTTTTTTTAAAACTGGCCTTTTTACCAGCTGATATAAAACATCAACAGTCATACCCA
The DNA here is from genome assembly GCA_013397555.1 of Urocynchramus pylzowi. NCBI lineage: Eukaryota > Metazoa > Chordata > Aves > Passeriformes > Fringillidae > Urocynchramus > Urocynchramus pylzowi. Next base: position 605,998 of record VZRH01004320.1, read on the forward strand.
GTAAAATGTACTACACAATATGTGATTAAAGTCCCATATGTTTGTTCAGAATCACTCAGCTGTATGTAAAGTCACTGGTGCAAAGCTAGAGAGGACAGTGACTCCCACCCTGTGCGTTCAGAATGGCAGAGCAGACTCTTGGCAAATGAAGAAATGTGCAGAGAACTTAATTCTAAAAGCCTTTTGTGCAAAAACCCTCCAAGAAATGTTAGAAACCATTACAACTGTAAGTGAGCTTGTGATGGATAGAAGAGAGGATTAAACTGAGGATTAAACTACTAAGGAAAGGGTTTCCTTCCTGTGCTGAGGTACGCCCTTGGTATGGCAAGAGCCCTGTGCCAGTGTCTGGGGTGCTGCTGCAGTCACAGCAGTGCCTCTGTGGTAGGAGCCTGCTCCAAAGCTGTGGCACACAGGCAGTTTTACAGTGAGAGTAAGGCATTTCCTGCTGGCTCTCTGCTGAACTTGTGGAAATTGGGATTGAAGCTGGGGGTGGGGGATGCCTGATGACAGCAATAAAAATAAATTGCTATTGCAGGGGTAGGTGGCCTAGATCAGATAGCACTTCCTATAGGGATTGGAGACACGTCATCCAAGTTCATCCTGAGCATAGATTAACCATTAATAGGGTTGCAGAGGCAAAATGGAGAAGACTAAGAGTTAAAGGGATGTTAGCTCCTTGGACTTTGGCACTGCTTGGTAGGGAAGTGAACTGAAGAACCAATGCCAGAGATATGATGGGTGTGGATATTTCACTTATTTACTTAGGTTACTGTGTTTTCCTTAGTCAATTATAAAGTCTTTTCCTTGTTTTAATTGCAGACCAAGTGTTTGCAAACAAGGATAGATACCCAGCAAAGGCAGTCACTTTCCCTATATTTCTGGTTTTAAAACTGAACCCTTGTTAATTTCCACATCAAGCCAGTTTTTTCAGTCCCTGAAAAGTGTAGCCTCTTTTCAGCCTGAGTGAGGCTACAACTAAAACCATGTAAGCTACAGTTGAACAAAAAACCCAGGATTTTTTTGTTCTCTCCTTGTTTAATAGCCTGTCCAGAAATAAAAAAAAGGCATCTGCATAACAACTGGTGATACACCCACTGGGCTCTAGTCAGCTGTCGTGCCACAGAAGCTGTGAGGAACAGGTAATACCAACAGTGACTGGTGACACATTTATTTGCTGGGAACTGTCTATGTACCGGATGAGTAATTCTCACAGTACACCTGTGGGATGGAAAAATATTTTCTCTGCCTTATAAGAAAGACTTTAGTCCAGAATATTTAGAAAGCAAACAAAATAATTCAGGGTAACAGGCAGAAATTCCTCTTCTCTCATACATTCTGTCACTAAGACACCCTGTCCTAAAAATATACCCAAGTTGTGCAAACATACCTCAGTATCTTTCATAATTATCATGTGTTTGTTTCACCCTGTTCTTGTTTTAATAATATCACAATAATATTTTTGTTTTATTGCTTAGCTTTACAAATGTTTACAGTACCTAAAACATAGCTAATGAAAATCAGGAATTTATATCTTACAGTAAGTTAAGCAAGCTGATAGCAGCAGAGGGAATAGTGTGGAATGAGGAGGATACGGTTGAAACAATATAGTTTTATATATTAACAACATATATGTTGAGTGTTTCAATAGTTGTTGTTGGTGTAATAGAGAAAACAGCCTTTTCTCTTCAAGGACAAAGGTTTGGTTTTGGTGAAGTATTGTAGGTACCTGTTTTTAGTGTGCAAACCATTTCTATAGTCAAGAGACCCCACATGCTTCCCAGCAGGTAAATAATGCTTGTGACAGGTAGATCTACTACATGCCTAGGGGTAAATACTGAAGAGTGGCATTTATGTGTTGGCAAAATTTTGCATCCAGGCTTTTCTGTTCTCTAAAACTTCACTTTGTAGACACATGTTGTTTGTACTGATACAGCATTTTATCTCCCGAGCAAAATTTTCTGGTATTCTGCAAAAACAGTGCTGGCACCCAATTGAGAGGGTGTGTTTATAGACATGGGATGGTACTATTTGAAAAGGTGTCTACAGCTGTTGCCTGAACTGTAGTAATAACTTAGGTTATTGGAAGAGATTGCAGGTAGCTGCAGATGGAGCACACAGTGGTTGCACTCTAGGAGAACACTGAAGACCAGCGTGTGTGAATCGACCAGCACTTGTTCTATAATCTGTTTCACTGTAGTTTCACATAAATCTTGCTGCTGGAGCAAACTTAATCCTAGTGAACAGAGAGATCTCTTCACTGAAACTGATGGCTGTTGCAGAACTTTAATTAGTCTCAGTTCCTATAATAATGCATTTAGTAACACTAAATGTAACACTTAGTTTTTAAAGACTTGCAAATCTACTTTCCCTAATTCTTTCCCTCTCTAACTGTTTTGCCAAGACCTATTTCTCCTGTGAGGTCTACAGAAAAGTCCAACTACAAGCACTAAATGGTACCTGGCAAAATTGATGCTTACTATTTACCTAATCCCAAAACAATGATCATAAATGTGTATGTATGTATAGGCATTGTAAATATGGAATTATCTTTCTCTTCCCTCATGCTTCTTTTATTGGTCTTTGGAGTCTTACTTATAGTCTTAACGATTTTCTGTGAATGGCTGAATGGAATAATTTTACCTCAGAGAGAAATTGTATCATGCTGATCTCACTACACTGGATCTGTACTGGCCTCATCCCCCTGGTTTTAGTCTTCATTCAAAACTAATGAGAATGTGGCCACCACTAGCATACAATTTTCTGTGAAGAATGAAGCAGGTTTGACCCTGCTGAAGTGTCCAGGGGTGCTGTGCTCTGAACAGAAACAAGATAGCCTCTGTGATTAAAGAAGAGGAGAGGAAGTAATGGAATTACATTTATAACTGTGTGAAATTGCTATAATTTGAATCCTGCTTTTATGATGCAGACTAGAAACTGACCAAAGTCACGTCTCATTCTGACCTCCAAAGAGGACCCTGTGTTTGCACTCTGACAATGCTGTTTCATCTCTCAATATGTTGTTTTCTTCCTGTGAAAGTGGGGCCAAGGCTGCCAAAGCTCTTAGGGCTGCTGTAAACCTTAATTAATGTCAGTGTATCAGTCTGAGATTATTTTCTTATTTTCCTTTCTTCAGTAACATAAATCTAAGACTGTTATTTTATTTTCTCTCTTGTTTTTGTAGTCTGCAATTGTCTGCAACCTTTCAAGCCTTCAGTCCCTCCAAAATCCAGTTCTCTCCTGTGGATTTCTCTATCTTTGCTGATGTTTTACTCTACTGTGTCCAGAATCTGTTACCTGTGTTATGCCATCTTCAAAAGTTAAACTCTCCTCAAAATAATTCACTCCCTTAAATGAAGATATTTAATGACATAGAAAGGTCATTAAATATCTTTGTCAGGTCTTTGTCAGATTAAGTGGCTTCTTAAACAGAAGAGGTCTGAGGAAGACCACATATTTATTTGTGAAACGGGATGGATGCAAATTTCTGCCTCTGCCATACAAAGTACAGATAATCCATTGATTCAAAAGTGGATGCATTTACATTGTCTGGCTGATGCCTATACAAAGCTAGTGTTGCTCAACTTAAAACAGCAATAACTCAGCACGAGAGCTGCTTCTAAACTATGAACCACTCTCTTTGCAGTGGTTCATAGTCCTTATTGATCATAATCAAGGCTTTCAGTGTCTGTTGCTGTAGAACGAGTACCTCTTCTGCTGGTGAACACTCAGGGCTGTATTATAGACTTTGTTTTATTTAAAGGGTGTACTTAGAGATTAATTCAGTGAGGATCTCACTGTGAAAGTGATTTTAAAAAAAGAGCTGCTACTGTCATGTAAGTAACATTGATGGAAGGGATGAGGAATGAGGAAACTTGTGACTAAGAGATCTTTAAGAGATCACCTAAGAGATTGGGTGAGGAAACAGGATGAAGTGAGGAAGAATGGGATAGATGAAAGAAGGAGGGAGGACAATGACTAATTTGGAAATCATATGGGAAGGAAGAGTGATTTAGAAAGGGGAAGTCAAGGGCCGGGAGTTTGGCAAGAAAGAGGGAGGGAAGCTTGTGAAGAGGGAGAGAGAAAATACTTGCTTGTAAAATCCAGCAAATTCTGTACTTAAAAGAAAGCAAGACCAGAAAGAGCCTAATTTGGAATGTGAACACAGGGTGGATGAAGCTGGATTAACTTTATTTTGGAGAAAGGCTTAGAGTGCCTATCTTATTACAAAGAGCATTCAAGAGATCACACACTGATCTTGATTTATCCAAGGTTGTGGAATTTTCAGATTAGTGGTCTGACCAATACAGTTGTTGTTTTAAAGTAGTGTTTTGGTTTATTTGAATTTTAATGAAAGAATACTTCTATATATATTGAAATACAGTGGTGCCTCTATTTTATCTTGTTTATTTTTAACTTAAGAATTGCAGAAATAGCATCAAAGGTCTAAAATACATATTTTATTGGGAGAACAGATACAGACAATGACAGCAGATGCAATTCAGACAGAAGTCTGTTTTAATCAGAGGCAGGACACTTAATGTAAAGAGACACTTTCATCATGGTCTGCAGATTGAAATCACAATATTCTGGCTTATCAACAGTTGACATTTTGAGTTTGCTAGATTTTATTTGGAAGGAGACCCAGCAAGCCCCACTTCTGCCTTTATGGGTTAAATTTGCAATCAGTCATCACATTTCAAGTAAGTGATGGCACTAGCACAGGTAACAATGACTAGAAATGAGCACTTCTATTGTTTGCCAGTAGTACATTTTGCAGATTGATTCCTTCTGCAGTGAAAACTAACAGAAAAAATTAAGTGCTCTGCAAAATTTGAGATGCTTGTGGAAAACATTTGTTGTAAGTTAAGACCTCTTGCCACTCAGCAGGTAATTTCAGGTCACCTCCCAGAGAGAAGAAAATCTTGAAATTATGGAACCATGGAATGGTGGGGGTGGAAGGCACATGAAAGATCATTCAGTTTCAATCCCTCTCCCATGGGCAGGGACACCTTCCACCGTATTACTCAAAGCACCATCCAATCTGATCTTGAACACTTCCAGGGATCCACAGCTCTGTGCAACCTGTGCCAGTGCCTCACCACTTTCACAGTGAAAAATTTCTTCCTAACATCTAATCTAACCAGTTTAAAATGTTATGTAGTGTTCAGTAATGATCCCACTCAAGCCAATGCCAAAAAAAGCCTCCTTGATCTCAGCAAGAGCATAAGTGAACTCATAATTCCTCCTGAAACAAACAAAACTGTTTGGACTTCGTTTTATGAAAACTACGAGTGGTTTATATCTTTGCACTATGTCAACCATTTTTCTTTGTAAACTGTCACTGCACAAATTAGGATATTTAATTATATGGAAAGGTTAGAAGTGTGATTACAGGTGGTTTTTGAGGTTGAGAAAGGCAAATATTTGTACTAGTTTAATCAAAAAGTGTGAACATAACACTGGCTCAGATCCTTGTGCGTGGATAGCACTGGGAATAATTGTCCTTGTGGGAGGAGGTGCTGGCCAGTGGTACAGCTTCATTTTGTTGATAGTGCTCCCTCAGTGAATGGAACCTCCTTGAGAGAGGTGAGAGTAGATCTGCTGGCAGGACTGCTCCCTACCTGTATCCATGCATCTCTTTGTCACTGTTTCAAGTAATCTAGCTCACCTCAGCTGAAATAAGCTGGGCCTTGCTTAGGCCTCCCTTAGACATCAAAAAGAGGGGCAGCCTCCAGCATGTGGGCATGCAAAGACAAGCACCAGAGATTGTGTCATGGACAATAACCTCTCCCAGTGGGGCATACACAGATCAGGAAAAGGACATTATTCTACAGCCACAGTCATTCAAACAAGTTTATGTGACAGTGAATTTTTCTTAAGGCAGGAATATTGCTATGGATTAATTCAACTCAATCAATCAATCAAAGTGAAGACAAGGACTAAAAGTACTAATTAAAAGCAAATATTTCCAATCAGAGTAAGTTTTAGCAACTCGTAACTTGAAAGTAATTTGGCTGGTTTTCCTCAGTTTTTGCAAAAGTTAAAGACTAAAATAGACCTGGCAAGCTTCAGACTCCAGCAGCTTTCCAAGCCAAAGTTATGATGAAGGGATGGAAACAGGGTGCTATAACAGAAGCTAGCTTCAGCCTTAACCACGGAGATTTCGCTGCCTCCCCTTAACATCCCAAACTATGCCAAAACACACTGCAGGCGAATTAAAATCTTTAAATGAGATGGAATGTTTCTAAAACTTCAGTCAAGTAATGTCATAGAAACATTAATCATAATATAGCTATATCTCAAAACCTTTTCTTCCCCAGTTAGCTCAGAACACCAACAATTTCCATGTGTGGTGCATCAGGAGGAAGCAAGGTCCAGCTACATTCATCACCTGGAGTCCAGCATTTGCTGCCATCACTTTCTTGGCTTCCTCCTGAAGGGCAGGATTTCATTTTGGAGGCCATGACAATTGGGTTTCCAATTTTCCAATGGAAATTGGTAATGAAAAAAGATTTTTGAAGATGTTAAAAAGATTTGTATTTTTACAATAATGAGTGATAGCCATAGTTATGTGCTCTTTAAAAAAAAGACATCGGCAGTTACCAGCTGTTCTTTGGCTTTCCCAACAAAGTGAAGATTTTCTTCCTTGACTGAATAATGAGGGAAGTGGCGAGTGGATGTATAATTAACTTCCAGCTATGGCTAGCACAGCTCTACGCAGCAGCAATCCTACAGTCACTAATCTCACTGCTGTCTCCTACAGGAGGAGAAAATGAGCTGGGCCGAGGTCTCTGAACCTCATCCTCCCTCTGGTCAGGGATGCTGACAGACCCAGGGTGCAGAGCCACAGGATATTCAATTTATTGCTCCAGTTTGCTTCAAGGCCTTTCCTAAGACTTAATTCCCTCACCCTGCAGTAAAAGTGATAATAATGGAAAGGTCTGTGATTCACAGTTGAAGCACTGTATCTTGCTTAAGTTAAACAAGTACCTAAGTGCTCTGCTGAACTGTGGCCAAGGGTGGATTACTGAGAGAGCTGGGCACTCTTCCCATCTCCAGCCAGTTCACCAAGTAGTCTCAGGCTAATCATGGAGTTTTCTGGGGCTTAGTTTCCTGCACATGTTTATCATAGGGTATCTATTCTGACTGGTAAAGATAAGGAGATAATGAGGGAACATGAAAAATCTTCAGAACATGGAAGAGGGAAAGTGCTGTAGAGAAAACAGCTTTCTGCATATTGGATATACATTGCACGTTACATTCTCCCTATGACTTTTCTTTAGTTTCTGGACTCTATTCAGTATTTGTAAAAAAACATCAGGCAGCTTATTAACAGAGAACCCACTTCCACTTGAAATGGCAAGAGAGTAGTCTGAATCCCACCTGAACCAGTGGAAGAAGATCCAGCACTGCATGCAACCAGCATTCCAGAGCTGCTCAAGCTGTGTTGCCTTCCAGCAGCCTCATCATCCTGGCAGCACTGGCCTGCTGTAGGATGTGAATCTTTGTTCAGGCTGTTGCCGTCATGCCATACAGCAGCCTGAAAAATCAACACAGCCCTCTTTGGAATGGCTTATTAAAAGGGAAATGGAACAACATCTTTGTCAGTCGGTGCCTGACCTGCACTGGGAGAGTTTCTTCTGATCAGATATGGAGCTTTTAAGGCTGTTTTGCATTTCTCTGATTCCTACCTGGCAGAAAATGGCTAGAGAAAGGGCAAGAGTGTCACTGTGGAGAGCTTTTTATTGATATGGGAGAGGCCTGGTTACCACATGATAGTTTGCAAGAACAGACTTTCCTTTTAACACTTTTTTCTACTTGGAAATTTATATTTGGTTTTGCAAAGTTAGAGCAAAATAGCTTAGCGTATTGAATTGCAAGAGAGCTATCCTGAGTACTTATGTTTACTGTATCTTTTGATACAGAGGAAATTAGCATTAAAAACATCTTTACTAAGAATGGATAATGCCAGAATACTAGTTTTGTAGCATAACAAACAGACGGGAAAATATAAGCATGCTAATCCATCCTGTGCAAGCTAAGAGCTGAGGTAGGGTACTCTCCATTAACAACTGCTGCCTGATGTTATAAACCCAATTGTGGAGGTTTTAGTACCACATTACAGCATCGAGTGTGAAACCAGAAAACATCGATGCTACTTTTGGGGATTTTGACCTATAGTTCTGAAAGAGATTAAGCTCTTTTTTCTTTATAATAAATGCCCATATTTTTATATTTTTTAAATTTTTTTTTATATTTATCTATAGATAAAGCAGCACAGTAGCATACTTCTGCTTCTGTGACCACCTCAAAACCTTTTTGCAGGCATTTTCTGATTCCCAAGTTCTGCAGATTTAGAACCGAAAAAGACAGAAGAGCAGTTAATATCAGCAATATTTCCTTTTTCTGTTATATACTCACGGGTCAGTCCAGAAGGAATTAGCACAGACCTTATACAGAGAATAACTATTTTTGCTTGGGCCCCCTTTCTGCAAGGACAGAATTCCCAAATTCTAATCTCACCCCCAATTTTGATTCACTTTCTGTGCATATAAGGTGTGAGGTGGCTGGGGCCAACGTGCAAACAAAGGATACCCGTGGGGAATGAGCTGTTTTCAGCTCCCCCTGCATGACTGTGGATTTGAAGGCTAAATTTTTTACCTCTTTTGTGGGGAGTGAAGGGGAAAATCCAGTCGACCAATATAAGAAATGGAAAAACAGTTAGTGGAGAGGGACTGTAGAAAGGGGGTTGTAACTAGGACGTATCCCATGTGAGTGGCTTTCAAGGCCCGCCTTCTCATCTTTACTGGGAATGCACAGGAGAACGAACAAGCAATACAAGCCCATTCTGGTAATTTCCAACCATGGAAAAGGTCTCCTGAGCTGTTTGCCAGTTGATATGGCAGCCCATCTTTACCTGACCCAAGGCTGCAGGTGAGGAATTGGTTAAGTAAAAACTGTTCCTGTCATCTCCTCCAGGGCAGGATGTGTGGGAAAATGTTAATCCTGACAGAGAATAAATCCAGGGTTTGCCAGTCCTTAGCTGAAAACAAACTGTTTAGAGAAGGCTTAATTCAAGGGCAAATACTATGACAGAAAGAGCAAATCCAAAAGATAAGTATGATATTTAAGACATGACATAACTCAGTTGCAGGAAAAATCCACAACACTACAAATGCAGGCACTGCCCACTAAAGGCATTGTTCGGCTAGCATGGAGGTTGGTCCTGGAGCTAATGAAAAAGGATATGATTCATCCTTTACAGAAACAACACTAAATTTTTTTGTCAAATGATAAAAAACTTTAATGTGTGAATTACATCAAAGTGGACGCTCCATCAAAAGCATGAAGTCTGTTGCTTAGAGAGAGAGAATACATAGTGTGTAATTACAATATCACTGAAGACTACAGCTTTTTTGTTTAGGTATGTCAGCTGTCCAGCTGCACTTAAGTATCTTTCAGCATATCCATTACATTTGCATATGATATATGTAAATTAATATGTCCTTAACTCATACCTATTTCTGTATGCAGAGATGCAGTATGCATGTATATACATGTATACATCCATAGGTATGATATAAGCACATATTCATTCAGAGCATTTTAATATAGTTAAAAAACACTGTGCCAAAAATGTACACCATCTGTTTTCAATCAAAATAGCCTATTTCAGAGGAAGGGAGTGTTGTCTGGTGATCAGAGCAGGGGAACTAAAGAGTCAGGACTCATGGATTCCATTCCTGAATCTGCCAGGACTTGGCTGCACAGTTTTGACAAGATCTGTGACTCCTGTGTACCCTGGTTTCCCCATTTGCAAAATGGAGCAGTATCTACTCCTAGAATGTTGCAGTGGAAAACCTAATTAGTGTACACTTGGAAAAATACAGAAGTTCTTGTTATGTCATCATGGTGTGTTTGAAGAGTGAAATTTAATTGAAAAATACAGTACAGGATTTGTTTTAGAGACACACATGGCAGCTGAGTGTATAATTACAGCTATTTGTACACACATAGCTTGCCTAATTTTTGAATGATAGTACCTGTAATAAAATTAATGGGGGGAAAATGGTGCTCAACACTTTATGAACCCAACCAGTCCTGTAAAAGTTTTCACACTCTATTGAACAGGGTTTCCACGGTGACAGCTGTACACCAGTGAGTGAAATATGTGCTGTACCTAATTTTCGTCCTGAAATAGGAAAATACAAGTGGGTATTGGGATTTTCTGGCAAGTTCCATGCAGAGAAAGCCTAGCTCCACTGAAGACAATTACAATACTCCTATTAACATAATTAGGACAAGATTTCACCCCATCCACTTCATTAACTTCAGTGCATCCCTTTCAGGAATACAGCAGGGATTGAAATGCCCATCCCACAGTGCTTCCTCTTGGGCATGTTGGCACTGTGGCACAGGACATTGTCCTTCCTGTGCTCGGTGGGCAGCACAGGGTTGGCCCCAGGTGGGTTTGGTGGTAGTGTGCCAAGTGTCACAGCAGGCAGAACGCTGAGGGTGCTCCATGCTCCTGTTCTCCCACCATCCTCACCTGTCAACTCTCATACTCTAACTTCTCCCCTAGTGTGCACATTTGTGGGGTGCTAAGGCTGTGCCTTGCCTCTGCAGAGAGAGATCAGAGGCACTTTCCATTGGGATGAGAAACACCATAAAGCAAATTCAACAAATGCAGCAGCTGCGTAGTGTTGGAGAGGAAAAGGAGCGGTGTGTGTTTGTCAGGGTTTGCCTGGCTGCCAGTACCAAAAGTGGCAGTGAGAGAAATCATGTGTGCTGAGCGCTGCTTATGTATGCTGCAAACTGAGGCATTCAAGTATGTGATAAGTGCTTGATGTAAATACGAAATTCTTTCAACATCTGCATCTTTGTCATAGAGAAAAATGGGCTGAGCTTTTTGGTTTGGATGTTTTTGACATGTTTTTGGATGATTTTGTTCCCCAGGTTGCACCTCATATCTCAATAGTGCTGTTGCTTAAGTGCAGCTTCAGAAGTACATTTAGGATCTTACCATGCACACACCCAAAATGAGCCAGTTGCTCATCCAAGTGAGCTGGTACAGTGACATACATGATAAAGCAAGAAAAAGACAAGGCAATATGAATCTCACAGCTATTAAGTGGATCTACAGGTTTGTCACTCAAAGAAATACTTCTACCCAAATGAATGAGGACAATGTGCAACATAAGGTTACATTAGAGACATGAAACGGTTGATTCAAACACCAGTTTTGGAGAATTGTATCTCCATGTCTGAGATCTTAAAAGCTATCATCATTTTGTCTGTATCTGTAAACATATCTGATCTTTGGATCCCACTTGCTACATTTTAAAGAAAGGGTGTATTCATATAGTGCCCAGGAAATGCTTTGTAAATCTAGCTTTCAAGCCTCTTTCAAGCCTATGGAGAGTTTCCATCATGTATATGAGAGTTTCCATCATAGATATGTGCCACCCTCATTTTCAGCTGCCTTTAGTCAAAGTGTGGAAGATAACAAACTTGCTAACCAGGATAAACTCTTCAGTTCTTGAACTTTTGTAAAATGAGATTCCTCTCTTAAGGAGGTACAATTACCAGCCAAATGAGACAGCAGCTTCTAATTTCAGGCTACCAGTGACACAAAGAAGCAACCAGGGAGAATGGAGCAGGGAAGGAGGGTAGGGCCTGGTGGGAGAGGACCAAGGATCTAAGTTCTGCCTTTTCTTTATGATAGTCTGTACCTGGAGGGGAGAGAGGGAGATAAATATCTCATGTGCAATAAAAAAGAGCAGTTAATTCCATCAATTCATGCAGTAGGCTCATACAAATGCTCCAGAGGCTCTTCTTATGCACAGACTTATATTTTGGGAAGGGAGACGTTTTGCTCTTATGGCCCATTTGTTTTTCTGTCTCTCCACTGTGACTTCTAGCAGGGAGGCATGAAATAAGGGGGTATTGCCAAATGAGTTTCAGCCAGTTCTGGGGCCAGGGCCAAGAGGCAGTGATAGGGAGCTCATGAAGAGTGCCGCCTCTTGGCATGCCCCACGTGGAGGGCAGTGGATTCCTGGGTCTGACCTTGAGCAGTCAGGAAGTGAATGGGGAGGCTGAGCCAGGCAGCCCAGCTCCCTGCAGAGGCCACAGCCCTGGTGCAGAGCAGGGCCTGCTGTAGGTTAGCAGTCACTTCCACCGAACCAGGGCAAACAGAGTCTGGCACAGCTTGGCTTGGAAGGCCTGCTGGGTTGCCTTGTTTTTGAGGACACTTGTCTGACCCAAATAACAAGGATTTTGCACATTGCCAAATGCACTGGACATGTCAACAAATGCATAAAAGTGTTTGGTTTACCACCAGACTGAAAAAAATATTTAGACTCTGAAAGACAATAAACTGCAGATTATTTTCCCCTGTCATGCCAAAGAATATGACTTTTAAATTATGTATCACTTCCTAAACACAAAAAATTGTTCCGCAGTCTGTTGGCAATGGTGTTCTCAGGAATTTATAACTGAAAAAAACACTTTATTTTGTTTTGTAATATCTTTTCACTATATTGAGGGATTATTCCTGACAGTGCCAAAAAGAGCTTCATGCTTCAGACTTCTCCTTAGAGGAGGAAAAGTGACGAGAATAACTTACTTGAATTCTTTATTCACATAAGATAGATGCAGTTTGTCAATGACTTTTTGACGGTGGAATTCTGCAGGTGTTCCAAGCTGTAAGGCAGCATTACCAGCACATCAGTTGAGATGGATCATAGAATGGGAGATGCTCTTTAATGTTTTACATATAAGTGCCATTCTTAGGTGGATGCTACACAGTGCAATGGTCTGACATAGCTAATAGCTGTTGTGTCATTGTTTGTAACATGAGGTCATCACAATGCACCACAATATTTTCTTCTCAGGGATTGAACTGGGCAAGTATACATGGATCTTTTTTTCCAGTTTCTGCTGCTTTCTGTGTCAGGCTCTTTCTTGCACATGAAGTGCAAAAGCAGGCCTTGAGGTGAGCAATGTCTGGTGCTACAGCAAAAAGTAGCATATTTCATTTGAGTCTCATGTTGGAATCAATATCCAGCTCCTGCTTTTGTTTCCCATCCATTCCTTAGTGTCTGGACTGTGGCAAAATACATCTCAGGTGAGACAGAGGAGGATGGGGGCTTCTCTGTGTCAGACATGAAACTTCTGCTGTTATTACAAAGAAAATGGAACAATCTGCAATGAGAGTGCCGGCGCACTCCAAACCACAGCCCTCCTAGACTTCTTCCAAGTCTGATGGGGATCCAGATGCAAAGGAACTTTTCCAAAAAAACAGACCTTGGCTCTCAATGCTTCATGCTTCAGAGAATTATGCACTTTCTGAAATTTTTTCTTTGAGAACATTTGTTTTCCCGATGGTGTTACTTCATGGACTGTATTTACTTTTTCCATTTTGTTCATAGTTACCAGTGTGTCTATTTTCATAGTCGTGCTCTAGAAACAGAAGTTCCTTTCCCTCACTCCACTAATCCTTGTAACCCTCACCAAAGGTAGGGGCAGAAGCCAAAGCTTAACACCTAATTTGGATAATGATTCCTGCCCACCATGTCCCTCCTCCCACATCACTCTCCCCAGTTATTACATTACTTATACAGAGTGAAGTGCTAACGGGTGCTTTCTAAATGCTTTGAAAAACACCGTCATGAAAGAAGCCAAGTAAGAAAACAGAACATTTGGCGCCAGTAATGGAACACAAAACCTTTTACCTTCGCCCATGGGTTTGAATCTAACCCAGCTCAGTAACAGCCCAAGTTGTTAACATGTCAGGGTCATGTGGTAGCCTGAAATAGTTCAAGTTCTTAGTCCATGTTATCAGGTTTGGGACACAGAACCCTGGACTCCGTGGATGGTCTTGAATGTAATCCAGCTCTGTTCTTACTGTCAGGGTAATGTGGTTGGCTGGCTAGAAACAGTCTGTGCTTGTAGCCCGTTTTCCAGCAGAAAAGCTTCCCCATCAAAGAAACAGTCAGGACAAGTAGCTGCCCCATCACATTGGCCATCCAGGTGGCAGGGAGTGGTGAAGAGTTGGTGTACTTTAAGAATACAGTTCCGTCTTTTAGACACACAGGAATTACTGCATGCAGCACCAGGAAACAGAGCAGCACCCCTGGAGTTAGGAATGAGATTGGAACAAATGAACAGCACTTCCAGGAGATCTTGGCATTTGAAATCTATGTCCCTAAAATGCTTTTTCTGTGGAAAATAATAGGAGGAGTTTTTTAAAGACCCTCGCCTTCTCTAAAGAATCTGACTTCCAGAGTCTTTATTAGAGTTGTTACCCCAACAGGCTGCTGTCTCCATCTATGACTAGTGCTGCTGTGCAGCACAAGTGTACCCTTTGGACAAGGCTGCTCTGGAGTGTCTTTGCATGTGGATTGCTGGGAACTCCTGCAGAAATGTAAAAATTCAGATGTGTGTCTAAACACAGAGGAGTCCCAGGGCAGGGCAGGGCAGAGCAGAGAGGGAAGCCCAGTCCTCCACAGTGCTTTGGGCTCATCAAAGCAGTCTGGTAGCCCCCTGGCCCAAACAACACCAGTGCTGAGGATGCTCAAGGTGTCACAAAAAGGGCTTCAAACCAATGTGAAACACATCTCAAGCTTGGCTTTCAGAGTATTAGATTCACTTTATTTTGTGCTTCCAGCAAGAACTGTATGTCAATAATAGATCTTTCTAGTCTAAGAATGTTCCAGTTGTATGTCAGCTTTACACAGCTTTTCTTTTTCATACCCATCTTTGCCAACATGGCACAGGCCCTTCCCAAAGAGTTTTATTGGAGGAAGAGTTCATACCAGCATATTTGCCCCATTTGCAGCTACTTTACCATTGTCTAGAGCCAGAGCCAAAGCAGTGCAAGGAAAGGAAAGCCTTGGATGATATTTTTCAAGGAACAGCTACATAAAGATGTTCCTGAATTTCCTGCCTCTTGCATTAAGAGGCCTTGTGCCTTACAGACCAATTCTCAGTCTCCTGTAGATTCTGTGTTATTCCCATGAGTGTCTCTTTTCATGATGGGAGAGCCCTAGTAAAGTCTTTATTTTGACCAGCTTTGCCAAGGCTTGCTCTCTGTGAATGCACAGTCCAGTTTGGTTGAAATTGTCTGCTGGATTAAAAGTGGACATCCAAGCAAGGCACCTAGTCTGATTTCCCTTGTTCCCTTTACAGTAGACACTACACCCAGGATGGGGCTGTAGTATTTTTCTTCAAAAGGACAGAACTTGGTTTCAACTTCATGCCCCATATAATGTATGTAGAGCAGCTCAGGAGCAACTCCGATTAAACTAAATGTTTCCTCTACATAATGATCCATTCGCAACACTAATTTATCAGTATTAACATTTAGAATTTATTTCCAGAACCCGTGGTTTAAAGTTTGATTAATCTTCAACCTGATTAAAATAATTGCATTTTAACTGACTTTGCCAGGTGACAAGAAATTTGTGAATGTCCAATTCCCATCAGAGTTTCAAAATGCACTCACTTACTGTTTCTACAAGTCCAAAACAAATAATAAATGGAAAATGTCAGCACTAACATCTATCAGCACAGAAATTATCTTTAGCAATGTCATTAGTTATGCCTTTAAACTTTTTCAGGAGATCTGGAAGCAGGGCTATTTATCACATGTGGAGTCCACATTTGCAAGATCTCTCAATATTAGAACCCTAGAAAGTAGTTTCTCTGCTGCACTTGAGGTTATGGCTCTGAGAGGTCAATCTTCCTTTATTTTGCAAACTCTTTGGACTTTATATGTTTCTTTCCACCTCTCCTTGTGCACTGCATCCCTGAGCAAGTCGTTATTGAAGTCTCCCAAAGCAGGATGTTCACATGGGACTGATTTGGAAACCATATTTAGAGCATATTATCCTAATTCTTTATAAGCTTTCATGGGCAAGAGCTCCAGACATTTTTCTGTACTAGTTCTTTGAAAGTACAAATCTTGTTAGTCCTGAATTCTTACTAACTTTGGTGCAATTGTAGCCTTCAACTCTTATGCTATCAGTGAAGTGAGATTTTCTTTCCACCCTCTTGAGCTTCACAGAAGATAAAATCCCAGTCCTTTTTTATGTTAAGCCCTTGTACCGTTGTATTCTGCAGGACTTGGGGCAGAGGATCTAGGATTGTGGATTCTCTGTGGTCACCTCTGACTTCACTGAGTCAATATAATCCACAGCATCTGCTGCTCTGTCTTGGGCAGAACTTTGATCAGCACATTTGCAGAGATAGCTGAATTTTGGTTTGACATCTTGCTGGTCTCTGCTGGACTATCAAAACAGTGTATGAGTCATAAACAATTCACTCTAAGGTAAGCCTCACAGGTTTGGGAGCTATAAAAGAATCCTGTCGTTTTTAAAGGACAGGATTTTTCTTTCATTCTCTCTTCCCCTCCAGACACTCTCTCTGTTTATTTTTCATTCTGTCCCAAACCTTCTTTGTTTATACCCCACATTTTGTAAATTTCCTTCTTCTCCTTCATCTAACTTTTCTTTTATTCCACACCATTTCTCTGGACAAGGCGAGCAAGATCTGGAAAGAATCAGACATTTACACTGATAATGTTCCAGCCGGATTAGCAAATGTTTGGAAAAGACCTCATGGTTTGGGCACCAACTTCTGTCTGATTGGGGTAAAACACTTAAATGACTGGGGTTATTGCTGGATAGAGGCTTTTTTCCTTTATGGTATCTGGTGCTAGTTATTATCAAAGACAGATTGTTGGACTATGTGGACTGACACTGGGCTAGTCCAGTCTGGCTATTCTCATCCCTTGTGTGAATGTGAATCCAGACACATTTCAGTCCAGGATGGGTGCTCTTTTTGATGCATACAGGATAAATAATGAGGTATACTCAGTAAAATTAATAGGCTGCAAGCATGAACTGATGATCTCTGTCTTCGTTGCCCTGTTTACTTGCTGAACGGAATCCCCAGTTCCACTGGAAAAGAATGAGCCACAGAGCTTTCCACATGTTTTAAAATACCTGTAATCACAAGCAAAAGACTCAGCAGAATGCTTCAGTCATCTGGGTTGAGACACAAGGCAGGGTTAAATTTAAAGCCCAGACAATACACTTGCAGCTAACTTTTTGACCTCATTCTCTATGTGGATTTTCTCCATTGCAGAATCCGTGTCATGAGGCTGAGAATGCCAATACACTTTTTAGATGGGGAGTTGATCCCTTAGGCACTTATCTAGCTGAACTGTAATAATTGCTTCCTTTCCTCTTGTATTGCTTCAAGGCATTTTTATATGTTGTATCTTAGTGTTTCTGTTGACCAGAGCAGGAAGCCATACAGCAAGTTGCAGCCAGATTTCAGGGACTAAGCTGATTAACTCTGGTGAAGCTCTAATGCAAATCCCATCCCATTTAATTCCTCAGCTCGCCTCCACACTGCGTGGTATTCCATCCACAGACACAGTCCCACATTACCAAGTGACACAACACCACCAGCAGCCTCACATAAATCTTGCAGAGCTTGGGGCTGCCAGTCACACTGCAGTTTTGAGGTGAAATTTCCATCTTAGCACAAGGGCCAAACAAATGACACGTGATGTTCAAGTCACTCACAGCTTTGCAGAGCAAAAAGGGTTCATGTTTTGCAAAAGGGAACTTACTGTGGGTGGTTTCTTGGTCTGCTGTAGTGTGCCAACTTATTGTATTGACTGGATAATGAATTAATAAGGGTTGTAATATCAAATGTGTGCCTGTTTATTTATGTTTATAAGTAGACACCTGTAGCTACAGAAGTGTGCTCCAGTGTAAAAGCTGGTGTGATGATACTGGTCAGAATAAAATCGGACTGCTAGAAAAACAGAAATCATGGGATTTCTACTGCTTCCAGGGATGGTAATTCTTTTCCTGCAAAGACCTAAGATGGCAGTTAGCTGCTAAAACAATAAGGAGGAAAACATAACAGAAAAAAAAAAAACCAACCTTTCTGCTGACATCTCACATCAATATAAATTAAATGAGAGTTTAGCTTCAAACTGTTAAAAGGTTGTTAGGCCCATGTTTAATAGAAAGACTGATGTTATAGTCTGATTTTGACAAGGTTCAGGTTAATACCAGCCAGCTGAATTCCACAGCCATTGGCACACCTCTGGGAGCTGCATATTCACAGACAGAGGCAGTTTGACCTCATCCAATTTATACATTTGATCTAATGCACTGGAGGCCATCTAAAAATAGAGTTCTGGAGAGGAGGATGGATAATGCTCCTGAGCCACAGACCAACAAAAGCAGCTCTCCTTCTTCCAGTCTCTTTTCTCTTTCTGTATGAAGCTTCAGCTCAAAATTTCTTATAGTAAAAAAATTGCTTTTATTACAGATCCCCTCAGAAGAGATAACTTCACTCTTAATAAGTCCAAAAGAGAATTTGTCAGCTCTTCATGAATTACCAGATGTTGGGAAAATGATGGTGTGTCATTTCCCTGAACAAACATTCTTGGCATTTATGCATTTCCTCCCATATCTCTTTAAAAAATGACTGTGTGTAAATTTAGTGCTGACAAAACTGAGGGCCTGGGAGAAAATTGATTACTCACTCATTTGGTAATTTTACTTGGTCAAGGCACGGAATTTTTGTTTTCTGGAAAATTTGACACTGAAATATTACTTTTCATTCTGAGTCAAAATATTAAAGCATAAGTATTACCACTAAGCAGAAAATCCAAAATGGCATTTAGACACCCCTTTATTTGAAAATTTCAGGGTGTAGTGTTTCTTTCACAGTATTTTTAGTTTTCATTACATGATGTGACCACTGAGAGAACTTGCTTTTAGATCAAGTGCCACTCCTATGTAGTGGGCTAGGAAAGTTCAGATGGTTCATTCAGTACTAAAGAGGATCCAGCACTTTAGTAATGAAAATGTGTGTTTTTTAAAAAAGGTGTTAAAATAGCATACTTCATTTATTCACAATCATATTCAACCCTTCAGTTATATGCTAAGGTGCCAGTGATAATGAGTCATTTATACTAGCATGGCTATTAAAATTAAACAATTTTAAAAAACCCTTATTTTTAATATAAAAAATTTTAAAGTGTTAAAACACACTTCCTTTACTGCATTTCTCTAAAAATCCTTAGTGTAATCAATTGCACTTCCCATGTAACAATATAGTGACTCACAAAATACTTTTACAATCAGAAAAAATTACTTGAAATATCTGTTTCAATAAATAGGTCAGGTAGTTGTTATCCCTGTATTTCTAGAATTCTGTCTGTGTCCAAACAGATGGTTGGTGGTTATGAAGGTTTATGTGTATTTGGTGTTTCTATTCATATCATTCCCACACAGTTATCTGCAAGATTCCTTCTCTCAGTATTGGTATTTTATTGATAATTTCCACAGCAAGATGAAACAATTAATTTACATGGATGATGGACTTCAGTAAATGAAACCCCAGTTGTCTCACTCCATTGCTCATGTATAAAACAGAGATATTGAAACATTGTCTATGAAGTGAAAAATATAAAACTGATTCGCCTATATTGTAAAATGATTGAACAAAACAAATCCCTGGGTACCAATGTACCATTACCCTCTTTTGGAATGTCATTCATTTTCCTCTCTGGGTTGTGGGCCTGATTTGAAGAGGGGAGAGAGCAGCAAAACCTGCGCGGCTCTGCCGATTCAGTAATGTACTGGCAGAACCATCAGCTGTAAAGAGAATTACTCTGTCTGCACTGAAGGAGGCATAACACAGAGGCAGAAAGGAAGCAGAGCCAAGAGGGCAACTGATCAGCATGGCTGTTCTTCATGTGTGGGGGAATTTCTCCGCCATGTGATTTTGTACACTGTGTAACTTTACAAAGTCGTATGTCAGAGAGAACCCCAGCTCATGAATCTACAACTGCCTCTAGTAAGTACTGTCATAGAAGAAAAGTGAAAGTTAATGGACCACATGTTGTATGCTGGGGTTTCCACTGGTAAAACCAAGGCTACCGCATCTTTGCCAGGACTTAAAATGACCTCATACATTTATGGTATCAATTTGGATTTATTTTCATTTATGAATTTTATCTGAAAGAATACATTCGAGTAGGGCATTTATCCTTCATCTGAAGCTGAATCAGCAATGCTGGTGTGCTGATTGCATCTCAGAAATCCTTCGTGCCATCCTAGCAGTGCCCTGCACTCATGCAATGGACGTGCTTGATGTGGGTCAATGGTTGGCAGGGGAGCGTGGCCATCCAGGTGCTGTCCTGATGCCATGTGGCATGTTTGGCAAGGAACTTTCTGCCTTTGGTGTACCATTTGTGCATCTTTGAAACAGGATTTCTCATCTTGTGTAAGGGTATAATGATGTGTGGATGAGAGAGAATGTAACTAAACAAACTCGCAGAAGTCTCTGTGCCCTAACGCTGTACTTCACATCCTGAACTCAGCAGTTGAACTGAGTCCAGCCAAAAGCACTGCTGAAATACCACATTCACATCTCTTTCTACTCTGCACTCAAAACATCTTTTTCTTCCATCCTCTTCCCATGCAGGTGTTTCTTCCAGTGTGGTGCCTGCCGGCAAACTCCCTTCATCGGTGTGTTTCCCGGTGACCTACAATGGTCCGCTTGTCCACTGCAGTTTCCCAGGCACTTGCAGAGTGGCCCTTACCGTAAGCCTGAAGCGATGCTGCCCTCTCCTGTTCACTCTGGACCGACTGATCTGCTTCCAGGCAAAGGGTGCCACATGTCTTTGTGACCACCTCGAGCTAAAGCGTAGCCAGGGGAAAAGGTCCACAGTTTAACTGTACTTTTATCAGTCTTTTACGATCTGTATGGATAGCACACTATTTAAATGTTCTTGGAAATTCTATTCCTTGCAAATTCTATTCCTTGAAAATTTTCCCTTCCTAACATTCCTTCTCTCTCTCTTTTCTCATCCCCCTCTTATATTCTTTGTTCACAATTGATTTTTTTTTTTTAAATCCACCTGCTCCTTAATAATCTCTTCTTCGCCCTGAGCACTTTCTAAACACACTCCTCCTCTAGACCCAGTTAAAATAATGCAGGTTCTAATTGCAACAAACAGTTCATTAAAAATCAGAGGAGACAGTCAAAGCCTGGTTCCATTATTTGGTCCCTGAGATAACAGTTTGACACAATAATTGTACTAGCTCAGACAGCTCCCCAGAAGATCACATCGGGGAGCTAAACCCCTCTTCAGGGGAAAGGGCAAACATATGACAGCACTGAGGTCTAAAGAGACAAAATAATAATAATAATTTAGTTTTTCTATTGTTCTTGTTACCACCCCTCCTGCTCAATAACTTAAAATATTCACACAGCTTCTTTTAGGAACAATGCCTTTAACACTCATTCAAGCCATTATTGAATGCATGTACAGTTCCCTCATTCTGAAACCAGATTTTCCAAACCATGGGCTGTGGGGAAAATTCAAAAGGACCACTGGAGGACTAGGGAAAAAATTCCTTATTGTTAATGTAATTGTTTAAATTATGATTGATTTAATATCAAAAGAAAACACAGTTTTATTTCTATTGTTCTTTTGTGTAAGTTTCATGCTGACAGCATTTCATTTTTCCCAGAGTAAGGGCAATTGAGAAGTGGCTGTAAATACTGACTGCAAGCAGTTATACTAATCAGCCTTTAAATGCTGGCTGCAACTCAGTCCCTCCACTACCAGGGAGAGTTCTGTGCGCTCCTCCTGTAATTACGGCCAATTCTCTCTCCTCTGCCCTGGAGGAGGCTGAACTGCTCCTGCCATGGAAAGGTAATTAGCTATTTCCTGCCTGGGGACAGTCGAATGGAGACGGATGAGCTCAAAACCCTTCACTAGGCTCGGCACCAAGCACTGCTGCTCTACTCCTTGAACATCCACAGCCCTCAGCGCCGCTGGATTAATCGTTCTCGGGGTCTGCTTGTCGCCGCCCCTCTGGCACCGTGCGTGTCTGGGGACAGGTTCTCCAGGCAGGCTCCTCGTGTCCTCAGGTGCTCGGTGCTGCCAAGTGTTGAACATCTCCACACGAGAGCTGAGGGGTGTCAGTGCACTGGGCTGAGAGTGTCAGCGCTGTGCAAACACTGGATTCACGTGTCCTGACGCCTGTGCTCACGTCTCACACTGGGAGCACAGACCTATTTAAATGAGGGGGTTGGCTCTTGTCTCTCATCCAGCTCTTTTTAGGAACACAGTCCTCCATGTATTGTTCCACCCCAATAGCTACTGGATTTTGTTCCTTTAAAACTAGTGTGTATTTTGATAAAATTTCTTCAGAATATCCCTGTTTCCTTTTCCTCTGTATTCACAAGTACCCCCAAAATCCCCCACACTTCTGCCTGCTTAACAAAGAACTCAGATTTGCTTCCTGAGCTATGCACAGACACATCTTAAAGTGTCTTGCCAACTCATCTTTCATTCACCTGGAAGCCATATAACAAGGCAGACTGCCCTGAGTACTCACTGTCATCTGTCAGCTCTCAAGGTGTTCATCAGGCTCACAGCACCCACATAATTTGCAATCTTCATTCGAGGCATGCCTGCAGGTCCTGCATTATGCTGTGATGGAAAACTTTTTGCTTACATCTGGAATCATTGTTCTTGACGTCTCAGATGGGGGTGAGGGGAAACCTTTATAAGGGAAAAAGGACAATGAAGCAAGATGTTAAGGCAGCTAGTTGGTCAATGAGTCACAGCTACTAAAAATTTGGCAGCAGCCACAAAGCAGCTAAATGTAACCAGCTCTAAAAGGCCCACAGGATGTCTCTTGCTCATTCACTCACACATGCAAACACAGAGTTCAGACAAGCAATTCCCTGCTCCTCATGCTCTTGAGATGAACTTGTAAGCAACTTGGGCATAGAGTTTAATTTCTACAAGAAGTATTTATTTTGCTTTCCTTAGCTGATTTTCTAACCTCCATCACTCTGATGGAGGTTTCTGATGGTGTCTCAGGGTCTGACTTGCAGCCTGCTGAACCCAGTGTGAGTCTCTCCTTGATGTTCAGTGCAGAGACCACAGATCAAGCCCTTAGCAATAAGTTTGGGCCACATGTCCTGATGACTAAGAAGGTAGATGACAGCGTAGAACAACAGCAGAGGAGGCATAAAAGGGGACAGACTGACTGACTGTCTGACGCTGTATTTTGGCTGCTAATCTTGATTGTGGCCTCTGTTGGTTTATCATACAGTTACTGCTGACATGGGAGCAGCTTTGGAGAGAAGGTAAGAACTTGAACTCCCTAGAGAAAGAAGACCAGAGAGACAAGAGGTTGTTGAAAAAGAAGGGTCAGGAAGACCAAAGTTGAGCAGTTGTGAAGTGAAAAGGGACACGAGAAAACTGCAAAGGAAAAAAATTACTTGAAACAGAAAGCAGGTTTTCACACCCACTCCCATGGGTAAAATGCCAATAACAGCAACTAACAACAACAACAATAATATACTAAAAGAAAAGAGCATACAACACGACCTGTAAGTAAAAAAAAGACTTCTAAAAATTCTTGCAGTGCAATAATGATATAGTATTAGTAGACAATTGTAACCAGAGAAAAAAATGTTTTTATGAGTCCCAGATCACCTACTCAAACTGGGAGGTGCCCACTTGTGCCAGGTGTGAATTTGGTTTCTGATTTTTGTAATATTTCAGATCCTTTGAAGGCTGTTTTAAAGAGGAAGTTCTTCAGTCCCCTTTCTGCAAAATAACAAGGTATAATCAAGGAATTATTTATTTCAAAACTGGATGAATAGTACTATCAAATTCAAGTGTTCTTTATTGTCAGCCTGAAAACCTTTTGTTCAAAATGTGTTACAGGTTGGAGAACAGGTTTTAAAAGCCTAAATCTATTCCAAAACCACTGTGAATGGTTTTCTGGGAAGGAAAGATTATATATTACACTTGGTTCGTCTCCAAGATTTGTATGTCTTACATGAATAGTCCTCTGTCTCCTTCTGTAGTGACATATCTGAGATCAATTATGCCAACAGTAAAGTCTGGAATTTTTATAGTCCAGCTCTTTATGAGCGTTTTCATAGAAAAACTTATGAAGACTGAGGCATAGGAAAAGTCCAATAATACTGGCCTGCTATCTTCATCATCTCCAGCCCTCTGTCTTTTCCTCTTTACCCTCTCCAAGTGAAAACACTGGCTCACATAATACACATACTGCATTGAGGTGATTTAAATGGCCATCTGTATGTTTATCTGAGGCCTCTGTGAATGGGCAGCCTCATTAGTGCTTGTGTCATGGATGGATGGGCCAACACAAATTCTGTTTGTGGAAGATAAATTCTCCTCTCCTGGCTTTATCTCTTTTGTTCATTCCTTTTGCACTCTCATTTTTCTTTTCTTTCCTCTCTGGGAGTTTATTCCTGCTAGAACTCACTTTCTTTATTTCTGAGGTTGGATCCTGATGCCTTTACTTTCCTTCTTTCTCTACACGTGCTTAGGAGAAATCTATCTGAAAAGAAATAAATTTTTAACCTGATTGTGGCTCTTCCTATAGGAGTGGTATTACTGACATTAGTGGAACTAATTGGAGAAAATAATGTTATTCAGGACAAGGGGGTACCAGGAGCAGTTCCTTAGTAATAACTTTTTAAGCCATGACTAGGGACCTGAAAGTTTTGAAGGCTGCCCTTAGGTTTATTTACTTTTTGCAATGGTAAGAAGCAGTGAATCTGTATTATTTGTCAATAATTAATATCTACTTTGTGTCATCTCCCAAAACAATGAAGGAAGGCTTAAGAATTAAAAGCAAAATGTATTCATTGGATTGATGTGCTTACCTTTGGCTTTAGATTTTGAAAAACATGTTTATGGGGAAGATGGTGAATGTCATGCTTAGTTGCACTGAGTAGCACTTGACTGCTCAAATGCTCCTGCTGGGTGAACTAAGTATTTAATAAATTCCAAGGAGCAGTGTTGTGCTTCACTGGCTGGGAAATTGGGAAGTGGGGAGGCAATTGTATTAGTCAATATGAAGGGAGGTCACTGTCAGGGTTTTAAATCAAGGCTTAAAGAAAGCAAATATTAATTCAGACAAGCTGTGGCTCAACCACAGGTGGGGTTTTGTCCCTGTAAGGAAATCACAAGAATGATATGTTGGGTATCCAACATAATGTTGAATTTTCCATATACTTTCTGCTGCATTTAGTTCACTGCCTATCCCCAATGCTGTCTGCAGCCTGAGTGCCCTGCTGGATCCTTTCTGGTTTATTCCTCAACATTAGTATCAGCTTCACTGGGAATTCTGAACGTGGGTGAGGACATTAAAGAGATACATGAGTGATGGTTGAAAATCAGCAAGAGTCAAACTATTAGTCACTCCTAAGTACTTTTGGAAGCCATCAGCAGAAATTGAGATAACAGAATCCAGTTTTCTCTTTTATCAAAGAGCATGTTCAGGAAGGGTAAGGGCTAAGGAAGGATACATTTGCTTTCAACAATAAGTTATTATCTCTGACTGAAATACACATGCAGCACACATGTGGAAGGAGGAGCAAGTGTAACAGTCATTTACTTGGTAAAAAATGCATCTGTAAAACTTAAAAAGAATTCCCCAGGCTCACAGAAGGCATTGTACCCTACTGATAGCTTTTTACAACTGAACTTCAGTTCCAGTGTTCAGATTGCTTCAGCACAGCTATGGGAAAATATAACCCCGGTCCTAGGAATAGGAAGGAATGTCTATTTTTCATCCTCACATAACTGAAAACTGACTGAAAACAATTGGCAGGAATCTAAATAATCACATTTGGGCAGACACCAAACATGGGAAATTTCAGGCCAAGGGAATTTTTGGGGGAAGATTATGACGAAAAACATAAAAATAGAAGGTTTTTTTCTCTTTTCTTATTCTTTTTGTTGTTATTGTTGTTTTCTTCTTTTTAATGGTAATGGTAAGTGTTCCATTAGAGGTGACTCAACATATAAACTGTCCAACCATTTTTTTCTAGTGCTTGTTCTTAAAATCCTGCATTTATTACTTAGTATAAAAGTAACAGACAGTGTATCTTTAAATAGAAATTACATTCCTGTCAGCTTACCCAAAGCCCAAATATGGGACAGAGTGTCAGAGAAAAACAGTATTATGAGGGATTCAGGGACTTGACAAGGTTACAGACTCTGCTTCTGCCTGACAAACAACATAGACTGAGTTGCGCTTCCTGAACTTGTATCTCAGGACACAAAAGTAAGGGGGAAGTAACCTCTTTCTTGAGCAGCAGCAGAGAGAGAGATCTAATGTAGGGTGAAGTGTGGGGTATCTGGAAAGCACAGGGTAACAAGGTATTAATATCCCATTTATTTTGGTTTACTGCCACCTTGGGCTGAGGTTGATAAAGACACACATGGCTTCACTGGCAGAAAGATTTGGCCATGTCTTGTAAACTATTATAAATATTACATGATGTAGCTGAGGACCCTGCACTCCAAATGTAATCTAGTATGGCTC
The DNA here is from genome assembly GCA_013397555.1 of Urocynchramus pylzowi. Lineage (NCBI taxonomy): Eukaryota > Metazoa > Chordata > Aves > Passeriformes > Fringillidae > Urocynchramus > Urocynchramus pylzowi. The sequence goes on from VZRH01004320.1 coordinate 632,430, forward strand.
AAACACTGAAGAACCACTCCATAAAAATGGCACTTCTCTGTTCTGCACATCTGTTTCTTGCATGTATTTTAAGAGTCAGAGCTGCTTAAATAACATTTAAATGAGGGTTTTACTGTGGGTTTGTTTTTTTTTTTTAAGAAAAAAACATCTGCAGAGCTCTGCAGAGTCCTGTAGAGCCAAGTCTACTTGGAAAGAGAGCTTGCTCTTCTTCAGCATGACTTTTAACTGCAAGATCATTGCTGCTCTCCTTTGTGTGTGTGCAGTGAAGATGTAAGGTCAGGAGGAAATGCCTTGCACTGGTGCAGAACTGGAGAGAAGGACAAAAGTTGCATCTGGGATTCTGCAAGCTGATGTGAGCTGGTTTGGGCACAATTTATTTCAGAGTATTCCCAAAGGAACTTCCTTCCCTGCTAAAATCCTGCCATCTTCTGCTGTCAGCAGAACTGGAGACCAGAGGCCAGCCATGCCCTACATAGAACTGTCCCTCTGAGCACGTGCTGCTGGCTGGGAGAGCTGGTGTTACTCCAGTGCCACCCTTATGTTAACAGTACCCTCAGGAAAGCAGCAGCAACCCAGCTTGTGCAATGCTGGGATCCCTCTGCAGTGATAAAGGTTAAACTAAAAGCCTCCAAGGATGTATATCCATGCACCAGTGGAGTACCATCCGGACTCTGTGCTGACCTCTCCTTGTCAGCAATCCCAGCTGGGCCCACATCTCTTCTCCCCCACTCCTGGGGAATTCCTTCCTCATCTTCTTCATTCTTTGTTTATCAGCCTCTGGGACTGGGATGCTTCCTGGCTAGCCCCAACCTTGTTGAGGGCAATCTTGGCTACTCCCACTGGTGGGAGATAGTCACACCCTTCAGTCTCGTAGGCAGGGAGCAGCTGTTCCTTTGGCTCCCAGTGAGCTTCCTTTCCCTTCCCTCCCTGTGGCCTGGCTGTTTTTACTGTGAGGCTCACACCACAAGCAGCTCCCAATGTGCTGCTGCCATCTGAACTCCGGCAGCAGGAAAAAAAACTGACCATCCCACGCCTGGAGAGCCACCACATCAGCTGGAGTCTAGCTCCTTATTACCTCCAGATGCACAAACAGCTGGCCTGCCAAGAGCATGCTTAGTGCTTTGTGAAACCCTATCACTGAGAAGGATTAGTGGTGGGACTGCCAGGAGTGGCTTTCGGGAAAGACATCAGGAGGGAGGGAAGGCTCGGTAGGTGTGGTGCATCCACCTCCTGAGGTGGGCTTGCTTCTGGAAACTCTCTTTCTACTCAGAGGTAATTATAAGCACAGAAAGAGGAAAACAAAGGAAGAGAGGAAGGTTTGCTAAGTGTATAAATCAAAGCTCCACAAATCTGTTCCCTCTCCACAGTCTCACATCCAGTACCCTTCATTTCTTCTTCTTGGTGCTCTACTGTGCAACTCATTTCACTCTGGCTCCACAGCTCTGGGCAGTTCCTTTTCTTCTAGAGCAGCACGAGTCTTCTCTCACAGGTCCTGTTTTAAAGTCCACTGTGCCTCCCACCTGTGCATCTTTCTGTGCTTCTCACTTTGCTGAGGAGGGACTCATCCTCCCCAAACCTTCACACTTACCCTATCTGTTACTATAGTGTCAGCTCAACTTAGAATTTAAAAAATGTTAATTGAATTTACAGTGATAACTACCTGAAGAAAAGACTTCATTGAACTTGTCTGAGAAAAACTGATCAGCATTTCGGCATGAGGCTTAAAAGGCTTTGGGAAGGAATCAAAAGTTGTTTCCTGTTCTCTGCATAAAAGGGTAGTGGCTCTCATTTGTGCAAAGCTTTGCACACATGTAGCCCACATTGTGTGGGTTTCACCGTGGATGAGAATCGGTGAAACAGAATCATTATTTCTAAATTTGCTCTAGTGATTCAGTGATGCATCTCTAGTGATTCAATCACCAAAGCTGTAGGAAGCTCAGGCCTGGATCCCCATTTTGCTTGCAAATGGACAATAGCAGAACCCAGAGTTCAGATATGAATGCGACCAGTTTTCAGAATATTCCAAATGGGAATCTGAGTTCTGAAGACTAAAAATGACTTCCATGATAGTTAAATCTTAGTCTGTCTAGGGACCATTATCTGTGCAAGAGCTTCCTTCTTCTGCAAAATAAGCTGTTCCTTCTTACTCAAGGCAAATGATCTGTTAAATCTGTAGGCTGGGTTTTCTGTCTGGTTTCTGGCCACAAGGGGACAGACAGTAACTGTCACATAAAGACTACACAGAGTCCTTGGTGCATTAAGTACATCAAAGACAGCCAGTGCCTCAGCATTAACTGTTTCTGAAAAGTCAGAAAAAAAAATTCTCCTAGGCAGTACAAATCAGATCCAAAAATATATCTGCTGAATTAGCACAGCAGAGATCAGAGAAATAAAATACATATATATTTCAGATGCAGCATAGAAAAAAATGCTATAAATGTCTTAAGTGGTTATAGTTTAAAAATAAAGTTGATGCTAGGAGATTGAAGCAACATATGAAGTGGCATACAGTGCCTACCAGAGGCTTTAGCCCCGTAAAACTACTTGGAGGAGAAGGCATGAAGACCTGATAAATCAGGGATAAAAAATGTGATTTTTAGGACCTCTTGCCTCATGTTCATAGATTAAGGTCCATAGTGCACTTAATGGCAGCCAGGTACTGCCCTCTGAGCATAAACATTTTATTTTTAACATCTTGTTAGCACCATTGCTTGCAGCTCTGAGTCATGAGAGATGATGGACTTCTCCCTCAGCACTGCAGGAGCTGTCCCCATCACACTGCCAGTCTAGGTACTCTGCAGGCCAAGAGCTTCATCCACCCTCAAACACATCAGCCTAGGGCTCCATCTCCTTCATCACTCACAGGGCTGTTTTGACCTCTGAAGGGTTACTTTATGCAGTCACAACTCTCACTTATTGAGATAGCTGGTTTCAGAGTGATTGAATTAATTTGGGTATTTCCTCATTCTTCCTTCTGAAGCTGATCAAGCAAAGATTTATCTTCAGTGCTTCCTGCATCAGAAATACCACTATAGACACTTTATTTCATTTTCAGTGACCTTTTGTTTATATTTGTTTGATAAAGTACCAGACTCATTCACAGGGCTATTAATTAGTACTGAATTTAGTAATTTTGGATAATTTTTGATGATTATCATCCTAAGAGTGGAATATGATCTGGTGCAGGAACTTGCTTTTATCTAGTCCTTGGGGGGAAAAAAGTGTTTAATCAGGAGAAGTCAGCAGTAAACTGAAGGGAATAAAAATTGGCCTTTCTTGACAAACTGTCTGAGTTTTCATGGCTTTCTCATGTCTTCATACTGTGAGTAATGTAAGGAATGCTGGAGGCAGAGTGTCTGCAAACTCTGATATTAAAAATAAAAACTTTATGTAAGCCAGTTGCATTTTCCTCTGTCCACTTTTAGTTTGCTCATTCTCTCTCGCTCTCTTTTTTTCTTTTTTACTCATTACAAGAAAGCAAATTCTGGAGATTATTCCCACATGAGACACTTCCCCACATGGGTCTGTCAGTACTGCCAAGTCACTGATATAACATCCCACTGCTCCTAAGAGATCCTTGAACACTCACTGATACAAGTTTGTCAAGCCTCTCCAGTCTTGTTAAAAAATAAGTTTTCATTTAACTTCTCACAGAAGTGGTTAGACAGCTACAAAAGTCAGAAAAGCCCTTCCAACCGACCAAGGGGGGATTTTTGAGCATCTCCTGCCATCTTGTGGGGTTGAGGAGAACATTCACTTTGCTTATTAATGAACTGAGATGTTAAAGCTGTCCCTTTGGCTCCCACAGACTAGCAAGCAAATGAGACACAGCCCATGGCAGTGCACCCTCTTCTGCAGGAACAGGTTTGGGGGAACCCGCTGACCTTCATGGGGCTGCCCTAAGCCTCTCCCAGTATGTCTGTGGCCAGGATGTCCAGTTACAGATTTGTTATCTAGTCATTGTTAAGAGGGAAGGATCAAAGGATGTTGGGGCTTCTCTTGTGGCTGTCAGTTCATCTTGAGGGATGCCCGCAGTGCCATCCAGGAAAAATCTGCACCAGTTTCACCTCTATATCCAGCAGAGCTGCCAGAGATTTCGAGAAACTGAGTGTGGGGCTGGAAACAAAAGTCTCCTGCCTGCAACCCTAGCTCACCCCAGCTATGGCTGTGTGGGTGGCCTCAGGCATGGCTCTGAGCACAGAGAAAGAAGCCAGTAATTTCTGAGTGATAATCCCGTGTTTGTCCTTTCTAAAAACTTCCCACTGCGACGAGCAGCAGAGTTGCTGTGTGTAAATAAAGCGACTGGCAGTACGTGAGGCACACAGTCCTACAGAGCTGGTTGGTGGTGCAATAGCTAAAGCACAGCAAGGTTTGGATAGCAGAGGCTGACCCAGGTAAATGCTCCTATGTTTTAACAGTGGGAGTCTGCAAAAACACCACTGGGACTTGCTGTGACTCCGGAGTGAGTGGCAACAATATCTTCAGTGTGAGAGTTTGTTTTCACACCCATGCACACCATCAGCCTTTTGGTCTCACTAGCTAAAGACAGCTGAAATAGAGTGTGCCTTTGCTTCGGGCTGCTTTGGTTGAACTCTTCTGCAGCTTTTGGAATGCTTTGAAGTGATTGATTCTGCCATGTGAAAAATGTTCTTTTCATATTTTCGGCTTGTTTTTAAATTTGCTGTCTGAAGCCATAGTCAGACTGGATAGAGAGAGTGAATCCCCACCACAAGAGACTATAGTGGCTTTGGCAGATCAGGGGTCAGGACTCATTTCAAGTAGGTTTCTTTGGTAGTCTCTGACAGTGGGGAAACCACAAGGTGTTGCTTGCCATCCCAGGCTTTGGAAGTGAATATTCTTGTGGGTGTAGGTTTATCCATTAATTTTCCTGTCTATTACCTTCCATCTCTGTGGTTCCCAGACATAATATCCATAATATCAGTTTGTTGTTCTCTCTCTTTCTGTCTTTAATCTACCTTCCTTCCTACCCTCTGTCCTTTGCTACCCCTCCAATTCCCATTATTCTCCATGGACTTCAAAGAGTCTTTGCACCTCCATCCCAGACTATGTTGCCCAGGCTCTTTTTCCCAGTTTACATCCTAGACTTTATTTCCCATGTTCTCAATTCAGGTCCTGCTGTAGAATAAGATACATTCTTTCTCTATACTGACTATCAGATGGAGGGACAGACAAACTGCCACCTTGCTTTCCTTTGCCCTTGCACCATTCAGGCCTAGAGATGCTGCAAACAGGGAGGCAGCACATGGAAAATACAGAAAACCTACTTGTGCCACATGGAGGCCTGGGCTGTGAGTTTGTGAGGATGGTATGTAAACACAGAGGACAGTAGCACAAAGGATCTGGGAGATTTAGGCATGAGCAGTTGCTCTGTAGGGTGGCATAACCTCAACAGGCAGAGAAATTCCAGCCATTAGATGAAGCTATTAAACAACTGTACTGAACAGACTGCTGTCTTTCAAAGGCTTTATATTTTGTGCAAACATGGGCAGGTTTTCTGGAGAGCACCAGGTCCAGGTCAAATTTAGACTCTCCTCTTCATTGAAAATGCTTCTTTAGCTTCCTCTAGTAAAAGTCAAAACCAGCTGTCCCCCACCCCCCTGAAGAGAACAACTATCAACACTGTCATTTTTTAACATCAAAGCCAACCCTTAGACTTATTTTAGAAATGGATGGATAGTTTTGATTGAATATTTCAAAATATTGGGGTACTAAGCCTAATTATTTTAACCTAGTATGAACATTTGCATCCCAGCAGGTTTGGTTGGCAAATGCACAAGCAACTGAGATAGACGCTCTGCACAGGTTTAAAAATAAGGAGTTCTGTTAACATTGCTTATTAAAAAAAAAAAATCTAGCTCTCTCAGAGCATGCATTCATTACCTGAGTGAAGTAACTGTGTAAATCTTTACCACTTAATTTAAGGAAATCTTTTCCTGTCACCAATAACTGCCAAATAGGAAGGCCTACCTGTATATTGCATTATTTACAAGTAGTCTGTATTAGATGGTGATAGTATTTTGAAGTTTAAGAAAAATACACCAAGGAACTAGTGCCACAGTTCCTTCACAGTTCCTGCAGCAGCCAGAGATGTTTGTCCCTTATTGGAGTATCTCTCACTACAGAAAACCTGTGGCATATGTTGCCATGTTTTCACTCATGGAACCTGACAGGAACTGCAAATAGTTATGAGGCTGAGTGGTGCATGTGCAGTTTCTTTCTCTGAGCCTGATGTAACTTTAATCCTCCCTTTTGTCACATTGCATGTTGCCTGATTATGCCATCACTTTGTATCTTGGGACAGCACAAGCCTCTGGAATCATCTTGGTGGCATCTGTCATTCTAACTACTCACCTGTCCTCTGCGCACACATGTTGGGGAAGACATAAGGGACACGAGTAATACTGAAAATAGTCCTAAAAGTTACCATGTTTTCGAATGCAGCATAGAAGATAATTGAAGTAAAAGAGAATCTGATCCCAGGGCTGCCTGAATTCTCTGAATTCAATTAGACTTTCATGACACAGCTTGTTATATATTGAGAAATTAAAAGGCAACCCATAAAAAAAAAATCACAGTATTTTAACAGATCAAGGTAATTAATGGCTCTAGATATATGTAGAATTATTTCCTGTCACCTCATGACAAGAGATGTCTCATATTTTTTTCTTCTTTTAGGAAAAGCTGCCAATATGACATATTAAACTATTGTAGATTTGCAGAAGCATGCGCAGAGGAAATTTGAGGCTGAAATATTTGCCTAAAATAATGAAGATTTATGACTCTGTTGATAGTATTGAATCTTTCACATATAGATGCTAAAAAGGGTCAGTTATTTTTCTGGCAAGTCTTGAGAAAGAATGTGTTATAATCCTAATGACTTAATTTTGCTTTATATCCCAGTAATGTAGATGCTTTGTGAACAATTTGATATCAAATGCATAGTTTAGAGACAAAGAGGCTTTGAACCAAAATGCAAATTCTTAGAGAGAGTCCTGATTTTAACTGTTATTTATTAAAAATATATATTGTCTGCCTTCCTTGGTTAGTTAGAAATTACCAAGGCTATCTCTGGTATCAGTAAGAAATATATAAGGAGAGATAAGAGACTAAAGGGAATTTAATCTGTCTAGGTCCCCCACATATTAACTAATATTCTGTATATGTATAAGGGAAAGAATCAAAATAGTTCAGATATGTTGAGGAAAATGTGTTTTGAGAATTCAACCTTGGTGCAAATATATTACCATTTTTTGTCAGTATTTGTCTTTTGTTTGTTTGTTTGTTTGTTTGGGTTTTTTTTTTTGTACATTACAAACACATTTCTTTGCAGTTTACATTAACCTGATTTGAACCTTGAGGTGGCTGCCTACTGGCAAAACATTTCCTTGTGCCAGAGTATGGTGAAGATACAAAATAGGTTACTGAGGCCACAGTGTTAAACACCTTCTGTCCTCAAAGAGGCTGTGTGGGTGCCTTGTGGGCTGGTGTCCTCAGCTCACTCAGGGATCAGAGAGAATCCCTGAATCTAAGAGTTCCTCTGGAATTTCCATGAGTTGGATGTGTAGAAATTGCCCTCTTACTCAGAAGGGCCCATCCAATGATGTTTGATAGCTAGGAAAAAATTAATTTTTTTTTTTTTTTTTAATTGCAGGAGCTTTGCAATAGCTACACTGAAGAAAATAAAAGATATTTAATTGGACACAATCAAATACAAAGATTGGTTAACTTCTTAGTAGCATTTTAGCAGAGGAGTACTGCAACTAATGAAAACTGCACTGTCATAAATGTTACCCCAAGGCTGGACAGGACACAGTAATTTTCTTCCCCATTATACAGCTCATTCTGCTATTACTGCTTAGTAAAGGAACTCTTAGAGTTTCACAAGCAGTAGGTCTGGGAAACTCTGACATCAGCTACTTTAAAGGCTTTTTGAGGAGACTTTTTTTGTGTGGTGGCAGATGACATCACATCTGTGATGCAGCACTGTTGTTCTTACTTCACCCAAATCCCAGTAAATCATGCCCTGGGTTTGAACAGGGCTGCAGCCTGTAAAAACTATTCAAAAACACCAGGTGGAGAACATGACAAAGCAAAGCAGGGAAGACAGAGACACAAACCCTTATTGAAATGGACAACTATAATAACATAACAGCTCCTATGGTTGTGATGTGTGGGCAGTGTCTGCCAAATGTGGCGTGGGCCAGAAGAGAAGGAACACTAAAGAGGAAGAGGCAGGAGACAAAAAAAGCATCTCAGATGTACTGACTGGAGATGAGGGAATGAGGCCTCAGTGTTTAACAACTAGCTGCAGACTCAGGTTTTGTTCTTCAGCTCGCCACAGGCCTCTTGAGTGACCTTGGGAAAATGACTTAATTTCTTATACCTGATTTTCACACTCTTTTTCTGTCTTGCCTACTTAAATTTCAGGCATTAAGGGCTGCGTCTATGTACGTAGAGAATGGAGGAGCTTGTGATTAATTTATTGGAACATATGGATGTGATATGAATAATGCATTGGAATGATGCACCATCCTAATGACAGTTTACACAGGTTCCCTTCTTTCTGCAGGGAAGGTTAAAAAACCTCTGTGGCAGGGATGGCTCTTTGAATTGCTGTGCTTTGCCTAAAGCTGTTCACCCAGTTTATGACAGGAATGCAGTGTCTACCCAGCTTGTAGGGTTAGACCAGTGCTTCCCAAATTAACTGGGCTGTCAGGTTTGAAAGAGTAAATAATTCCCTGAAAGCATGTGTGTTTAAATGCAAGGCTTAGCTGTGTGACCCTTCATATGAGAAAACAGAGGAATGATAAATTTCTGCAATAGGAAAAGCTTTTTCTTTGGCTGAGAAAGAAAAGAAACTCCCATCAGGATTCAATGCCTCTTGGGGGCTTATGGGGCAGTTCAGGCTTAATGCCTGCCCCTTCCCTGCCTCCCAACATATGCCAAGACTGTCTTCACAAGTCTTAGCAAAAACATTTATTTCCTCTGACCCCAGGAGAAAGTGAAAAAGGATCAGAAATGTTTTTGCTGATCCTTTGATGTGGGGCTGTGGAGCAATGACAGGAAAAGCAGACAAGTGAGCACTTTAGTGTGCTCCTGATTGAAAAAAAAGTGCTGGAATCAGAGCTGAGGCAAAGCATTCACATTAAAAATAAAAGAATAGCAGTGAATGATAGGGAGAGAGGAGGCTAAATAAGGCTTTTTATCTTCAGTGGTACTCTGAGGGCCTTGCCACAGATGGGCTGCATTAGTAATAAATGGAGAAGTTAATAAATGCAGAAGAAAGATGTTCTGGTATCTCCAGGTTTTATTGGGAAGAGCTGTGGCCTCTCTGGATGGGGGAGAGCTGGGGTGGCTCTGCTGGTGATCTGAGCAGCCCAGCAGCCCCTGAAGCTCCTTGGCCAGTGGAGTACTGTGGCCACCACAGGTCCTGAGTGCTTGCCCACAGCCTTCTTTTGCTGGTAGGGAGAGCAGCTGCATGCTGCCAGCAGGCTGGAGTCCTCTGCCTCTTCTGGGGAGGCTTTTGGTGTCTGTGCATGCCCTCGTTTTCCCCCATATAAAAGTAAGCAAAAATCTCTGGTGCGTTTCGAGTGGTGCATCAGTAGACGGGCGCTCGCTCCGACCCTGGGCCGGGCCCCGCTGTTTCAGGTGCAGGCCTTGCTGCAGCACTTTGGGCAGTGTGGCCCCCCTGCACTGGGGCCAGGGTCTCTGGCTGTCCCTGTTGGGAGCAGGACAAGGGTGACAGCCCTGCCATCAGGGTGTGTGTCACCTGGAGCTCTGCAGCCCTCTGTCACCTCTGCACTGGAATGTCCCAGGAGCAGGGCTCCAGAGGCGCTGCTGGAGACAGTGCTTGCTGGGAGAGCCAGCCCAGTGGTTCCCACCAGTTTCCTCCCAGTGTGGGTGCCTCCCTGCTGCAGGGATGAAGTATGCCCAGGGGCTCCTTCTTGGGAATCCTGCCAGGTTTGGCTCCTGTAGGAACACAGTTTGTGGTCATTGGGAGTGGGGCTGTGGCTGGGCCTCATCCCCAAAGGGTACAGCTGTGAAAAGCAGGTGAACAGCATTGAAAGCAATGAGCCATGGAGTGCCCCGGTGCACTGAGCAATCACCAAAGGGAACAGAGGGCACACAGGTGCAATGCATGAACATGAAGGGTATAAAAGGTTGGGCTAAAGAACAAGAAAGGCAGATGCTTGCAGACTTTTGATGTGATGTTACTCTGTATGGGCAGATGCTTGCAGCATTCTGAAGTGGTCTGGTGTTACTCTGTATGGGTTGAAGCTTTCTGATATTGTATGGTGATACTCTGTGTATTGTGGCTGCCTCAGCTGTGACGTATGCTGTGACAGGCTCCTGCTAGTGTTGGGGAGCTGGCCCTGTCAGAGGGATCTGTGCGCTCTCCTGCATGGAACAGCCCCATGTGTAAAGAGGCAGGCGCATCGTGTCCTGACTGTGTCCCTGCCTTTGTCTGCCCTTCCAGAGGGATGGGGCAGAGCAGTTTGAGGTGGTACATCTCCTCCTCCCTGTGCTCAGGGTGCAGGTCCTGGGGACTCTGTCTTGCTGGCAGCCTGCTTGGTGTGACCCTACCATAAATGAGGTTCAAGTGCTTGAGTCTACACATAGGGGTCTTAAGACAAATGAGAGGAGACCGATGTGCTCTGTAGCTCCCCTAACTTGGCCTCAGGAAACAGTCCTGGGCTGCTGCACCTGTACCTTAACCCCCTGTAAGAGAAGCAAAGCCTCTTCCTCTGTGGCTGGTCACCCCTGGCTCTGGATGCTTGGAGTACCTGATTAAGCACTGCCAGAAGTTTGGCAGCCCTGGCTTCGGTCAGAACTGCTAGTTCCCTCCTGACTGTTGGGCAACTCTGCAGCTACTGGTGAGTACAGGAAATTTGAAAGAACAGACCACACAGATACTGAAGTAGGAGAAATTTGCTGATAGTTAATATTTGCTGTCTTTAAAAGGTACTTCTGGTTTCATTGAATTAAGCTGCCTATGATGTAACTTTCTCTCTTATTCATCACATGCTTTTCACTGCTATCAAAGGTCAGTTAGCAATTAGGAGTCTCCTTTAGGAGCTAGAGTAAGAAAGTCTATTAGTTTCCCTTTGAGAATGAGAGCAACTGCAGTTGTATTGTCTGAATCACAAAGCTTCCAGGAAAAGTGAAAGCCTCAGCCTGAAACCTCCAAAGATCATTAGTGAAGTTTTTCTTTATTTCTGTGGGGATAGAAGAGTGTCTGGGGCAATTAGCAGTATTGTAATGCAGCAGATTGCTCAGTGAGTACAGAGGAGCCCTGATAGCTGTGCTCCTTTGTAGCAGCAGATGAACTTTTTTAACCTTTGCTTGCCAAGTTCACCTGAGGAAAAAATGCCTGATATACTGTCCAGCTATAACTTGTGGGGATACTCTGCAAAGCTCATTAAAAGATGAGTTAGTGACTTCAATATTAATGTCATACTCCATCTGCCTACAGAAATGCAGTTATAGGATATGCCTTTATGATAGGCTGGTGTAAGTAACACAGTGCAAACTTGTCCCCAAGGTTCCATAAGTGTGTGAAGCGTTTAGAAAATGCAACTGTGAAGTTATAAAAATCTCCTACACATAATTGCTTCAAACTACATCCCACTGATAGACTAGTCCTGGAGGAAGTTAATTAGAAAGTGTTTTGGCAATCTGCTCAGTTTAATTCTGGTTCTATGTCCTGCTAGGTCAAAGTGTCTGGCTGCTATTACTAACTGTCTTCTAAAAATGCTGGCATGTCTGAGGAGCTGCATGTCATGAATACCTGCTCCTTCACTGCAGGTATTTTTACATATTATCTGATCAGGTTTCACAGTTAGAGATGCAGCTGCACTTACCTGCCTGGAAAAGTAGTGAGTGGGCTGAACTAATGTTGGGAAATAGGAGGAATGATCTTTCTTGGTTGGTTTAATTAAAAAACAGAACAAACAAAACCACAGGTTCCCCCCCCCAAAAAAAAGGCCTTAAGCTCACAACTTTGTTAGCAATTCTGTGCTCTGACTTGCCTGAGCTTCTCAAGCTGAAAAGGGAAGAGGTGCCTGAAACAGCAGAGTATCCAAGAACTAAGGGACATTCCTTAGATCTTAGATATAAAGGACAAAAGTGCTGCCTCAACAAGTTGGAAAGCAACCCTTTTAGGGTGAGTGGGTAGTGTAGTCTGTACATTCTACATATGCATTCTTTAGGGTATCTAGCAAGAGAATCTGAAAGAAGTGTGATCAGTGTAGAATAAATCCAAGATATGATCTTGTTTTTCTGGTGTAGTCTGAAACTGGGCACACTATCCCTTGGCTCTACTGATGAAGCAACCTGTGTGGTGAAAACCAGGCCTCCTGTACTAGCTGCACAATGCAATTTTTGTCAGGAAATTTTTTTCATGGATGTGATCTGCTGATTTCCACTGGTTAAAAAGCATTAGCACTGCCTCTGCAGTGAATAACATGAGCCAGATGTTCACTGCATCCCATAGATGAGCATCAGAGAGATGTCCTTGCCTTGGGCTTAGCTGGATTTCCTGGGACAAGTAACTTGGAATTTAGGAGAACTTGTGTTTGGGAAGGAAATCCCAGGGTACCACAAATAGGTGCCTTTGCAGAGAGCACAACCTGCATCACCAGCACGGATGGGTGACAGGCTGCAGGGATGTGCTTCCCTGACGTTTCCAGAAAGGCTGCAGGAGCTACGTACCTTAGGGAAGGAAATCTGTCTTGTGGCAATGATAAAGATGTGCTGGCACATGTTTTGGTGTTGCAAAGTTAATGAAACAGGAAGCAAGGAGTAGAACAAAAAAAAAAAAAGTATAAGTAGCTTTTGAAAGGTAGTCAAATTGTCTTTTTGAGACAGGAGATTAAATGGCCCAAGAAAGAATTCAGCCAGGGTAAATACCCACACTTGCTACTTCTCACAGCTTCCATTGGATGATAGATGCTCACTTTAGAAGTATATAAGAACCAATTTTTCAGGGAGTGCTTGTCTCAAAAACAGATTAGTGTGTCCAGGAAATTGTAGGTGTGACACTTGAACTTGCAAGGTGTGACTAGAAGGTTTGAAAAACTCTGCATGGTGGCATACACTTCTGTCATGAAACAATCCAAGACTATGTGAAGTAGGAAGATATTCAATATCAGTTTCATTTTCTTTTGAAGGGCATTGTGTGCTTCATCCCTTCCCTTTATAATTGATGTGAGAAACCCATATAATGCTTTCCAAAAAAGGAGAGCATATGCATATATTCCCAGACGTGTCTAAATTAAGTGTTGTAAGGAATACTAAACTAGGTGATAATGCTTTTCCTAGCAAGCTCTGCCCTGAAGGTTTAAGGTAAGGCAGCTGCTCTTTCATCAGAATGTGCTTTGTAGGCTCTACTGCATTTGAACAAAATCTTGGCTTTTGGGAGCACTCTTAAAAAGCTCTAATTTCAACGTTTTCTATTTCTGCCATTTGCGAAGAGGATTAGTGACATGGGCGTGCCTGTCATGAATAATCCCTAAGCCAGTTGTGGGAACAGTGAAATCCTTGGTGAATTCTCCAAAGTGCATGGGCTCTGTTTAGGTTATGCTGTTCACCCAAAGTGGGGAAGAGGCTGGAAAGGTGTTGCAAGCTGCAGCTGATAGATCATCTAGCTGTTTGCTACACAAGGCTGGATCAAGGTCATGGCAATTCTTCACATACTTGTCTCAAGACAACAGGTTACTCAAATCAGACTGTCTGCTGCTGTGTGATTGTGAAGGGAGAGCATACACTCATCTGTAAAAATGCCCTTCTCACAGAGAGTTGGGCTTTGAGGTGTCACTCAGCTGGAGGCCACGGGAGTCATTTGCTGCTATTGTGGTGAAGAGCAAGAGGAAGCTGGTCAGGTAGTAATGAGTGACTTATTAAAGTGTAGCATTGATTATTTATTGCAAATGATGGATTTGTAATCTAAAAAGATCTCATGATAATAGACATCTCATGACATTGTTAATGGAAGTGGTGAAAAAAGCAGAACTAGTTTAAATTGCTTCTGGTTACTGTGGTCTCACCAAGTGAGTAAACATACTTTTGCAGGATATTTTATTATCTGAGTTGGCTATAGAACTGACACATTTACCTGTAAAATTATTGTTACTGGCTTGATGCCACTAGTAGTTGTGATAAACAACTGTTGACTTTGAAAATTTAAAAAGGCTTATTAAACCTTAACAAAAATACAACAAAAAGACTAAATAAGGAAAAAATCTGCAGTGCTGGGAACTGCCTTGTGCATACCACATGGCCAGTTCATCTTCAAGATGGATGCTCTGTCTTTTATACCCCTGGGGGTTGCATCAGCCAACCCTGGCCCCTCCCAAAGTCTGTCAGTCAGCTCTTTCTTGCCATTTACCAGTGGAGATTGCTTTCTTGTGACTTGATTGGAGGTCAGGTGTTGCCATGCTGCGCCCCTTCAGCAACAAGCTTTTCCATTCCCAACTGCCCCATGCAAGGGGTATTTGTGCAAGTCTTCTTTTTACCTATCCTAGACAACCCAGGTTGTCTGATGGCAACAATACAGGGGGGGAAGGGAACTGTGGGGAGAACAGAGGACATCTAAACTGTAATAACATAACTATACATCACTAAAGCTTCTCTTAATATTCACACAATAGTCATCCCTTAATTGTGAGAGCCAATCTTCTCATTATCCATCTATAACATAATTATCTTCATTATAACTAGGGAATTAAGTGTCATCTGTAGGCTGCACTTCAGGCACAAATTCTCATGGTACTCAGTCCAGAATAAACATGAGTGTGTTATTAATTACATCATTACCAGGATAAGCAAACTTAAGGGTGTCAAACTTGTTATCACCAGCAGGAGAATAAATTTTGAACCTAACCACAAAGACCAAGGTTTTATTATTTGTCCAACCTAGAACCACAAAGCTTTATGTAGACCTTCTGAGTGTTAAAAATCAATTCAAAATCTTAGCAAATATCTTGCTAATTGCATAATCTTGCTGATTTATATCAGCATTAAACTGAATAAACAGGAGAAGTCCATTACTGGTATAAATCTAGGAGTAGTAAGAATAGGCCCACATCTCTTTCCAGCAGCAGCAAATCTTTCCAGATTCTTAATTGGTGTAAATCAATGAAGATCGCTTTGTGTTGGACGTGTTCTCTGTTTAAAAGAAACTTCAAGGGGCAGAATTGACAAAAACTGGAGAAAAAAAAGGTAAAAATTAACTGCAGTAGAGTAGGTTTAACTTTAGGTAAGGGCTCTAGTTATCTTAGACAAATTGGTAAAATACCAAAATTTAAAGTGAAACATTAGCAGCTTAATTAAGTACAAGTACGGATTTTACAAATGCTTTAGTTTTCACTTTATTCTATGTTTTGTCTTTGAACCAGAGGCAAGTTAGCACTGGCCCATCAAACTGTAGGAGAAATTTAATCAGCACTACTATTATGCAAATAATTTGGCAAGATAAAATGACAAATAATACCCTACAAAGCTTGTGCAAGTGGTAGTCCCTGGAGCAATCTGCATAAATGCTCACTCCTTGGTAAAGGACACCAAGCTCTTGCAGTTTTTGATTGAATGGACTTTTAATAGTCCAAAATTAAATCTTCAAAAGGAGTGTAAGCGCATGTGATGGGAGTGCTTGAACTGACACATGGGCTGGATTTGTGTGCAGGACAATTCTTCCTGGATGGCAGTGTTTATTTTGGGAGGGTGTTCATTGTGTCTCGAGCACATGTTGGGTAGGATGAGAGTGGGAACTTGCTTTTCCCTGAGTTTATGCATGCCAGGTGTTCCTTTGAGGAGGGCTCTAAAGGTAACAGCTGTGTTCTGCTCCAAAAATGCCAGAGCAAGTGGACATACTGATATGTGGGAAGGTAGAGCCATAACCAAAAATACTAGATGATCTTGGGTAACACCTAAACAAGGTAATTATTGAGAAAGAGGAGGAATTTGCAGGCAAAAGGAGAGTAAAAAGCTCTAGATATAATCAGTGATTTCTCTTGTGGTCTGTTGCTGGATCAGCTGAGAGAATCTGGTAGAAAACTCTTCTTCCCTGCCCACCATGCCCCAAAAGCAGGTGAGAACATTCTTAATTTTGCTCTGAAGTACTGCATTTGCTGTTTTCTAGTAATTTAAGAAGAAAGCTGGATTTTTCTTGTAAAAATTTAGAGTAAATTAAAATCAAGATGAAGCCCATCATTACTGGGTAAAAAGCTGTAATTGTAAAAATCAATTTCAGTAAATTATTTTGAAGAAATATTTTGAAGCAATAGGATTAGTTGGATGGTTTACACATTTAAAAGGGGCTTGGCCACGATGTTGCAGGAATGGGTTTGTGGATTTGTCTTTATTCCTGTGCTACTTCTGATTCATTATATGATCTAAGCATTTCTTTTAGTGTCTCAGCATCTTCTGTGTGTAGAACTCTATGTAGCCATATTACAGAGTGTTGTGCCAATGCTTCTTACTGTTCATAGATTATTTTAGCTCTTTGTAACATAGAAACATGAAGGTATTACACAGAAAAATATGCTGCCCAGCACTAGTGATGAGCAAAAATGAGTTAATGTATTAATTAATGTTTGTAAAGCATAGATCAAATCAAATCAACCTTTAACTTTGGATAAAGTAGATTTAAATGAATTCTGCTATTTTCTCTCAAATCATTAATGTGCACACTGAATTTAAAAAAAATTAAAATTTCTGTTTTGAATTATAACTTTAATAATCGACTTTGGAAGTCTAATTGGAAAGATACGGGATACACAAGACCAATTTCATAATTCTCTTTGGTTTGTATACCCTACAAAGACCCAACTGAAAGCAGCAATTGGTGGTTTGAAGAAAAGGGTTTCTGTAGGTGGACTTTTATGATTTTTTTCAGGAAACAGTTCAGTTGACCAAAACTAACCTTGGTAGTGCTCTGATGGTTCCTCTGTGACAATCCCGTTCTGCCAGCTGTGTACAGGTATAGCTTTGAAGTTTCTGCTGTAGTTTAGTTGGCTTATATGTGTCAGCTACATCTGGGGTGTAACAGTATGAATAAATGCACAGAAGCCTTTTCATTCTTGGTAATTCTGCAATTCTTTTTGGCAAAGAATTTTTCCTTGCAGTGTTTTCTTTGGCAGAATGTCGATTTTCTTGTATGCACTCTTTTATCTGTAAGGTATAACTTTTGGCCTGTACCTGATGGGTACATTGGGTTCCAGTAAGGTGGCTTTAAGTTTACTGTTCATATCCTATTAATTTCAAATCCATACTAGGAGGATACAAAAGGATTATGCTGCAAATGGGATGTCTCCTTTGGTTTGCCAGTTTATAAACAGTTCCTGGGTAATTATGAATTCTTGTACAAACTTTTCATGACACATTTGACAGTATACCATTGAGTCATTTGAGCCATCCCATTATATGAGTGAGTCAGAAATCTTATTTGCTTTGTTTCTGGTATACACTTTGAAGGATTGGTCTGTGACGTGTAGCATCCCACATCTGACTTTATAGTTCCTCTGCCATGTCTGTTTCCCAGATAGGTTTTGTCATTGTGGGATTGCATAATTTACTCTGAAAGAGGAACATGCTGTTTCCAAATTATCCTTGCACCTCCAGTTAAGTTTGTGGCATCTTTCACTCTGTTCCAGTGGATGTTGAGGTGACACTCCAGCCCCCTGCTTTCCAGGTAGCCAGCGTGGTTCGTTGAGACTCAATCTCCCCATCGGTACTGGACTTGGGCCATGCTGTCAATCCACAAACCTCCACATTGCTTGCAGTGGTGGTTTTGGAGGGTTGGAGGTGCTGCCTCAATCCTCAACAGCATGGGACCCCTGTTTAGAGGAGAGGGAAATAGGTGTGGCACAAAAAACTTATGGCCAGCTAGAGACACACAGAAGGGAGGTGTCCAAGCATTCTACTGAGAAGAGATCCCTGTGCCCTTTGATTCCCACTGCAGTGGTTTAACTGAAATGTTTCGTGGTATGGGCTGAGACAGAAGGGGAAGCTCTAAATGGTAAAGGTGTGCTTTATTAGAAGAAATTGTCGGGGGCTAGAGAAATCACAGCTAGCTCTGAATTTCTCCTCTCTAATTGTATGCATATTGGAAAAGTTATGGAGGCTGGGAAAAACAGGTATGGTTGCTTCATTTTGGGGTTAACCATCTAGCAGGGCAGTGACCTCAGGCATAGAGTTCACAAAATTAAATCTGTATAAAAAGCAAGAAGCTCATTTAGGGTCTGCTGCTGTTTTAGGCCTGAAAAGCTTGTTGACATCAAGCTGCTTGCTCTAACAAATAGAACAATACTAAACTATTTTGGACTGTAGACTTTTTTTCTTTGGACTACTCAGAGGATCTAGGGTGGCAAGGAACCCAAAGTTAACCATTGTTTGGCAGAGACCATCTCTCTTCCTCAGGTGAGAGAGAACAGCATGAGCCTCTCTGTTTTCTACCTCCCCGGGGGAAACAAGGCACTCTGTCTCTACTGCTATTTCTGCTTCTGTCGTTGTCTCTGGAGTTCTCCACCTTGGTTTTGGTCCTGACTTGTTGGGAATGTAGTTCTGGTACTTTTGTTAAAGGATGCCTCACAAGGTGAAACATGCCAGTTGCTACAGCTACTGTAGGTGGTGACTGAATTGCAAAAGTGGCCATAAATGGTTGCCACCTGCAGGACACTCAGGCTGGAGGAAGCCAGCTGGCTTGGTCCAGGAATGCAGGAACATAGCTGCAAGGAGAACCCACTTGTCCACACCAAGGAGCCACTGATTATCCCACTAGGCAGACAATGCTCTTTTCTTCAACCAAGTCTTCTCTTCACTGAGGTCAGAAATAGGAGGTGCAGAGGGGCAGTACATAGCCAAGGATGGAGGTCTGCTGCCTTCACTCTGAAGGAAGTCAAGAAGGGTAATGAATCCAGTTTTTGATTCAGTGGACCGAGTCTAATTGGGGCCTGGGGTAATACTCTGCCTGATGGACATACCTGTGGATTGTTCATACTGATGATCATGTCCTTGGCCAGTTTCCAGGGTTCCTAAGCTACTTAGGGAATACTACAGGGCCCAGATATTAAGGTTGGCGTTGTTCAGGTAAATCCTTTAAGCTGAGCATAGAAGCCTAGGTAAGGAATGCTTAGTTGAATCAGAAAAGCTGACTGGAGGCTGTAACTTGTTTTGTTATGGGAAAAAGCACTGGCAACAGAAAGACTTTAACTGGGGTTAAAAGCACAAATATGAGGGAGGGCTTAAAATTTTTTTCTGGATGCTGAAGACTAAGAACCACAAGAGGAAAACAATGGACTGATCAGAGTACAGGCAATGGGGAAGTGCTGAATAGAGAACATGGTACTGGTTCACTTTGCACCAACTGGAAGAAGCTGGTTATACTTGGAATGAGGAAACCATTACCAGCTGAGGGAAAAAAGTGCACAGAATCTGCCAAAATCCTGTGTGTGTTAGGAACACTACTTATTTCAAAAAATGTTTGATTTCCTTCACGGAAGAGGAACCTTCCATGAAGGAAAATAAAATAATGGAAGTTAATTCCAGTGAATGTAGTCATGAAACATTTCCTGAGGAGAGTTCAGTGTCATAGAAGCAGGTGGGAAAACAGCAGAATCAGATGTCTAAATAAGATATTAAATGTAAGTATCTGGTTACTCAGATACTTGGGTGTCTAAATTCTTGCTGTTTAAACATGCTGATCAAAGAGCTGCTTCAGACTATTCTTTCAACAATGTGTGCTTTTTTGTATGTTGACAACAGGCCTGAATACATGTGCTTGCACCATGTTTTTATCCTGTCTGGGCAGGATCTGGCTGCTGTTACACTGCCTTAAGAATGCCCAGAAGTAATCAAAAGGGAAAGAAAATTTTTGTTGATAAAATGTGAATGGTGAGATGCACCAGCAAAAAAAAAAAAACAAAAAAAACAAACAAGCCACAGCACCTTATTGAATACAAGTTTGAAAAAATCAAATAAAAGACATTGTTCTGTTTAATGTGGCCCTGGGGAAGCACAGCCAAGGAGAAGGAAATTAAAGGAGTGAAAGACATTCAAGCAATGTCAGGAAGACTTTATGAAGGGAGCAGTAAGCCAGCCTTGAGTCATTAAACTGCAGAGCAGAAGTAGGCAACTGAATAGGGGGTGAATATAAGGAAAGGAAGTATGTCCTCACCTTTCCAGACAAACAACCTGTCAGAGAGGTAATCACCCTTCTGTTGGCAGCATGGTCAGAAGCTGAGGCAGCAGTGATCCACTGTGGAGTGTGATTCTGCAGTCTAGCATTGCTTCTGTACTCATGGGCTGAAGAATCTGAAGCACATGGCATGAGTCCTGAATCAGTTTGAGTTTTCAGTGGAGATACACAAGATTTTGGCGTAGATACTGTAGTCAGATCAATTCAAGAAATTCCTTCAGGGGAGTCACTGCCAAAACCTATTTTTTATTATTCTGTTTACATACTTCAAAGGAACTTTTGAAGTCACAGTTCTGTGTGAAGCAAAGACAAAGAGCATTTGGATTATGAGTAAAAGCTCAACTGGAGGTGGTAAGAGTTATGGTCTTAAGATAATTATTATGGAGGAGATAGTCTAAAAGCTGAAGGAATGGAAAAAAAATGAAATATTAAGATTCATCTATCCCAGATGCTAAATGGGATACTCAAAATACCTGTGGTGCTAAATGGGAAACTCAAAATACCTGGTCATAATCATAGATGAGATGTCTGACTGTGTGAACACTGTAACTCTGCTTGGCTTAGTCTGTGGACATATTTATACAGAAAGTCTCCTGTTGAACTTGGGTGCATTCAACTCAGTGTAGCACCATGTCCAAGAGTGCTGTGAAATCAGTTTGCCTCTAGTGGAACTGCTTGGCCCAGGCTGAATGCCATGCTACCTAAGAGAAGGCTTAAAATACAGAATATAGCATCAAATAAGTGTCCTTTGACATCTCAGTAGAAAAAAAGCTCTAGACCTCTTTTGACTTCATGAGTCACTTGGTACCTCTTCATCAGAGCATTGTCATCTTTTCAGAGAATGTTTTCTGCCTGTGCTTTTCCAAGTATGGGGTTTGTCCTGTTAAAGTAGGTGTCATCTGGAGGAAGTTCCCCTTTTCCTTGAGGAAAGGGAGTTCCAATGCATTGCCATAACTTGGCAACCAGATCACTTCTGTACCTCGAAAGCGGTTATTTAAAATATTGTGTGAGATGTAGGATAAACAGATCAACAGTTTAATAGTTCTGATGTGTGCAGTGATCTTCATACATACTTAACATGGAAAGGCTAAAAGAAGACAAGTGTTAAATTTGTTCTTGAATTTTTCATTGGGAATCAGTGAAGAGGATTATAAAGTCTCACCAAGCAAGAGTGACAAGAGTTTGCTTTCTCCAGGCAAGGAAATGAATGCTCTCAATTATATGATGATATTCAAATGATCCAATGGCATACATAGTCTATGAGTTGTCTCACTCTTCTTAGCAGATGAGAGAAAGGCTGTGGATGGGTAAAAAGCCTGTCAGGATGGCTGGCCCAGAGAGTGGTGGTGAAAGGAGTTAAATCCAGCTAGTGCCAAGTCACAAGTGGTGCTCCCCAGGGCTCAGCACTGGGGCCAGCCTCGTTTCATACCTTTATCAATGATCTGGAAGAGGGGATTTAGTGCACCCTCAGCCAGTTTGCAGGTGACACCAAGCTGGGTGGGACTGTTGGTCTGCTGGAGGGTAGGAAGTCTCTACAAAGGGATCTGGACAGGCTGGATTGCTGGGCTGAGGCTAGCTATATAAATTCAATAAGGTGAAGTGCCAGTCCTGCATTTGGGTCACAACAACCCCAGGCACCACAACAGGCTGGGGGCAGAGCGTCTGAAAAGTTGCCTAGTAAAAAAGGACTTGGGAATGCTGGTCAGTAGTGGCTGAATGTGAGCCAGCAGCTTGCCCAGGCGGCCAAGAAAGCAGATGGCATCCTGGCCTGTATCAGGAAGAGTGTGGCCAGCAGAGCCAGGGCTGTGATTGTTCCTCTGTACTTGGTACTGGTGAGGCCATACCTCAAGTGCTGTGTTCAGTTCTGAGCCTCTCTCTATGGGAAACACATTGAGGTGCTGGAGAGACTCCAGAGAAGGACAGTGGAGCTGGAGAAGGGTCTGGAGCACAAGTCTGATGAGGAGCAACTGAGGGAGCTGGGGATGTTTAGCCTGGAGAAAAGGAGGCTCAGGGGAAACCTTACTGTTCTCTACAATTACCTGAAAAAGAGGCTGTAGCCAGGCAGGGGTCAGTCTCTTTTCCTGACACAAGACAGGAGAAAATGACCTCAAATTGCCCAGGAAGGTTTAGATTGGACCAATTTCTTTCATTGAAAGGGTTGTCAAGCCCTGGAACAGATTACCCAGGGAGGTTCTTGAGTCACCATCCCTGGAGGTACTTAAAACATCTGTGAATGTGGCACTCGGAGCCATGGTTTAGTGATGGACTTGGCAGTTAACAGTTGGACTTGATGCTCTTAGATGTCTTTTCCAACCTAAACAATTCTATGATTTTTTTAGTTGTAATTAGTCAGTTATAATTGTTTGGAAACTTTTTTGTGTTGTGGGGAGCACTTGTAGGAGTTTGTATTATCAATGCATCAGGAACAATTTGCTGAAATAATTTGTAAAGATTTTTTTTAAAAATAGGAAGCTTATAGAAAAACTGTCATCTTCTTACCAGAACATAAATTGAAGGTAAAAAAAAATGTTATATCATTCATTTATCCTAGTTTATCTAGACTGTCAGATTTTGTATTGTTTATAGCTTTTACAATAAAGTAATTTTTTTAAGTAGATGAACAACTGTTGTTGTGTTGCAATTTTTGTTGAACTTCAATATTAGTAATACTGTGTGGCAGAATGTCAATGAGCAATTTAAAAAATGTTTTTCTTTATTTCCAGTGTAGGAGTTCCACATGTTAAATCAAATTTACCTTATGCTGTGTCTGTTTTTCCTATGTTTTCCATTTCCTGTATAAAAACTAGAAGAGGCCCATCAGCTTGCTGAGGTGTATTCTGTGTCCTAGTGTATCATGTCTCAATTGCTAAAATGGATTTTGTAATCTTTTGCTCTTGCACAATGTGGATTAAGTTAATTATTTATAGCTTGTCAGGGCAGCTTTTGAAGTGTCCTGTGTGGTGCAGGAGAAATTGTATTGAGCAGGAAACCATCCTACTCTACCTTGTCAGTCTGGGCAGGGCCAGAAGACTTTTTACTTGATATCTGAAATAATTTAGCAATCTTTTTCTTTTCCTCAAAGAATCTATTGTATTTGTCCCATCAAATAATTTTTCTTTGCTCACTTTTGATTCTGAAATTTAATTTTGTTGGTCAGTTTTCCCTTTTAAAGTGTCTCTGGTCTTCCTTAGCCATTTCTCTCTCTAGCCCCTAGTTGTTCCAGCTTTTGGTGGTTATGTTACCTACATGTCTCCCTCCTGGCCCTTCTTGGAAGAGCAGGTGCTCCCAGGCTGGACAGTTGAGCCCTTGTCAAGCTGGAAAGAGCAGCCACTAGACTGAGGTAGGGACAGGGGTCACTGAGGCTCCATAGGGTGTTGGTCCTTGCTCACTATTATCCTTTATACAACCAGTGGATGTCTGGGTTTTTTGCAGGTCCTCTCTTCTTTTCAAGTCTGCTTGTGAGAAGGTTCACTGCATTTAAGCTGGTCTGCACCAAGTTTTAGCCTGTCCCAGTGCTGCTAATCCCTGTCCCAGTGCTGCTAATCCCTGTCCCAGTGCTGCTAATCCCTGTCCCAGTGCTGCTAATCCCTGTCCCAGTGCTGCTAATCCCTGTCCCAGTGCTGCTAATCCCTGTCCCAGTGCTGCTAATCCCTGTCCCAGTGCTGCTAATCCCTGTCCCAGTGCTGGTGTCCTGCTGCAGGCTATGGAGTGACCAGAGCAGGATGGGCAAGAAAAATTCCCTGCTGGTGGCCTGTTAGCCATCCCTGCCTGCCCTCACTGGGAGCAGAGCCCAGGCACTGCCTGCCAAGCCCTTGATCTCCTCTCCAGTCCTGGTGCTGACCTCTCCAGCTGACCAGCCCTGGCATACTCTCCCTCTCCTCACCCAATAGGGGGTCTGCTTTTTGTTAAATCACTGCTGAGTCAGGCTTTTCACAAATAAGCAGACCCTGACCATGAAAGCTCTAAAACTATTTTTCTCTTTCATTGATCCTGGACACCATAACACCTTTCTCCATCCAAACCTCCTCTGATGTCAATTTAGGGAAGGGATCAGGGACACCTATGTTTTTTTTCTTACAAGGAATGCTGACATGAAACTGGTCAGGTTAGGTGACCTGAGAAACTCAAAGCATGAGAAAATAATAAAAAAGAAAGAGGTCATCAGCAGTCCCCCAAAACTGGTGGGTACTTACTTTTATCTATATGTCATTTTTTATGAGTTGTTTTATTGTAAATTGGTTTTTATTGAACGATTCCATTTATATCTTAGAAGACTGAAGCATTACTTGACCGTCTGTACTCAGTAGAACTCTTTAACCAAATAAGATATAACAGACATATTGGAGTTATGATAAGAGAATATGCTTTGAACTCGCTAAATTCTCCTGCCCTTGGAAATTCACTGAATTATGCATTGTGGAATAAGCTACTTTAAAGTTGTTTCTTCATCCAGAAAACAAAACAAAGCACTGTTCCAGGAAAATTAGTACTACTTTTGTTATTCTTCAAGCTTATGTTGTTTTTGTGCCTCTCAGGTCAGTGTGGAAAAACATCCTAACATGTTTACTTTTGCTTCATTGATCTTACTTTGGCTTTGCATCATTTTTTCTAGGGCATCAGTCCTGAGAACTGTAAACAAAGTGAAGATATGTACATGTTACGTTTCAGTCAACAGGATACAGGTTCTGGGTCCAGATTCTAGTCTCAGTGAAAACAGTGGGTGGTTTCTCACTAGGTAGAATTATTCAGAAAGCATTTGATGTTTATTTAACTTCTCTCCCACAAAGTGTAGTGAGAAAAGAGTTCAGCACTGAGTACTCTTGAACATTTCACCCTTGGTGTCATCACTGTTTGTCCTGCTGTTTGGTCAGGTTGTCCACCTTTTGTAATGAAGTAATTTCTTTTCTAAGGTGAAAATAGCTTTTTTTATCCACGTAGAATTGAGACGTGTAATGTGTATAACAGGGTGGTTTTCTAAGAGTCTTTCTTTTATAAGGATGGCTTTGTACACTTTAAAAAATGTAAAAGGTAGATACAAAATTACACTGCCTCTTTTTTGTCTAAGTATTTGTTCTATTCATAGAAAAGTTGAGACTACTCAATATATGACTCCAGTAGATGGGTCAAACTGAGGGTTTAAAGACCAGCTTGGTTAAGGTCTTCCTTTTCTAAAGGAAAAGACAAGTATAAGAAATGGCACCAGCCTTTGAATAATAAAATACAGGCTCTGGAGCAGTGTCTAGTGAAAGCCTGTCTACCATCACATTTAGCTGTTTCTAAAGTGGTAATCATCACATCTCTCACTGGCTGCCACTCCTTGATCTTATGGGTCTTCTGCTAGTTTGTGGTTCTTCCCCTATTCTGCAGCTCCTCTGTCTAAAGGGGAAGTGGCAGAGCAGGGAATAACAGACTGGGTCTTGTTCCTCCTCTTTGTTCACCATCACTGTAAATGTGGCTGACAGCAATAACCTTCTGAATTAAGGAGGTTAAATCAGAACAAGTAAATACTAGGAACAAATATTTGCTGACCAGTGCAACAGATCAATTCACTAAAGTAAGGATATGGGATGATGTGATGATGGAAAAAAAGAGGGTATTTCAGATGATCATTGAAGGTCCTCAGGATGTGGATATTTGGTGTCAATGATGCTAGAATCCTGTCAGTTTTACTTGTGATATTTCAGCTCTCAGTGCTGGCTACACTTTGCGTCTTTGTGCTTAACATTCTGTCAGACATAGAATATGCAGGAGGTTGAATGTTACAGGCTCTACACTAGTCCCTTCTAAAAGTTATTATCTGCTGCAGTAATTGCAATAATAAAAATAGTAAGAATAGAAATAGGTCTTTCCTCTGGGCTATCTTAGCCTTTTTTTTTTTTTCTTTTTCTTTTTTTTTTTTTTTGTAGCTTTTGTTGTAGATCACAAGCTTTATGACACAGAAATTAAATTATCTCCCTTGTATCTCAAGTATTCTATTGTGGTGATAAGCCAAATTATATTTTAGGACCACTGTGCAGCTTTTCTGGGACAGAAATGTTTTTATGTATGTAATCCAATTAGGATTGGAACCATTATGGTCTTCAAAGGGAGATGGATTTAAAGTTCTGAATTCCACTCCACTGTGGTTTTGTTTATATGGAATAGCTTATACTTTGTTCAAGGGAAAAAAACTCTTTTTGTGTGTGTGTTGTCTTTAACAAAG
This sequence comes from Urocynchramus pylzowi, assembly GCA_013397555.1. Classification (NCBI taxonomy): domain Eukaryota; kingdom Metazoa; phylum Chordata; class Aves; order Passeriformes; family Fringillidae; genus Urocynchramus; species Urocynchramus pylzowi. The sequence goes on from VZRH01004320.1 coordinate 658,847, forward strand.
TGAGTAGTGTTGGCTTCTTTAACCACTTAACTTGAGTTGCTCTTCTAGAACTGATTTATCTCCTGGAAGGATCACGGAAAAACCATTGTGAAGAAATCACAGGTTTATTCAGCAGAAGCCAGACAGGTGTGATTGGACATTCCTGTATTGGTATCAATAGAGATAACAGAGCAGGAAACAACTAGCAGCCCATTATCAATTTCTGCAGTCTCAATCTTGTTAACCCTTGGGACACAACTTCCCTCATCCTGGGAAAAGAAAATTTGAGAATTTCTGCATACACACATCTCTCTTACTCTTTCAGCATTTTTCTCAAGTATTTTTCTAAGCTGTTTGGTTAAAGCCCATCTTGTCATCTTAATTTAATAAGGGTGTTAATCATGTTTACATCAAGATACATCATCAGCATTCTTCTGAAAGTACAGGTATATCTTTACTCTAGTGAGGTGTCTTCATTAGTCATACTGGGTATTTTATTACAACAGCCTGTAATTATTTTTTCAGTAAATATCAAAACCTTACAGTGCCTTGAATGATACAAGTAGCCTCCTGCCAACCCACGAAAACTGTCAGCTTTACCTTTTGTTCAGATATAGAATAATATTGGATATAAAATGACAGAGGGGGAAGCCTTTTTTATTAGGAAGGGAAGCCACTCCAATTCAGAAGGTAGATGAAAACTTTGTGGTATTTGTCATCAGGTGGTGTAAAGGGCAGTTACGGTAAAGTATCAGAAATATTTGAGATCTGCAAGTTCATCATGCAAGTATTTGAAGAAGCACAATGGAGGTAATATATTAATGTCTCTTTTAACTCTTTTCCACTGGAATCCTTGAAAAGTGAATATAACTTGTTCTTCATGAATTAGAAAGCCTCTGGAATGATGGTATAGAACTTCTGTTCAGTGCCCTTAAATGTTCATACTTGGGCATACTGCTGAAAACAACAAGTATGACTATGAGGTACTTCTGTTTGAAAATAATCCAGGCAATTAAAAATATATCTTCTGAGTAGTCAGGGATTCAAAGACACATTTTAGATGTACATCATTACAGGCTTTCTACATACATAGCTTGCTTCCCTGTCTGTTCTTAATAAACTAAATTTGACACTATGAAGGCTCTTCTAGTTCAAGTTCAGACTGTAGAATATCAGGAACATGACTAGAGAAAATTTGTTTTATGTGCACTAGGTAGGATTGGAGGGGAAACACAGGACTTGAAGTAATGTAAGTTTCAACTTTTGCAATATGTGCTTAAAATGTCATCCATTTTGTAGGCTCTTCAATTTTTAGTTTTTAAGCAGTTCATCTTTTTTTCATGCGCTGCTTCCCTTGGAAGAAGCAGTATCATTCCTCAATGTTACTGCTATAATGTGTATGGCTTTTCTAATTTTCACCTTAAATGATGCATGCTGGGTTTATAGCAACTGCTCTTGAGCCAGAGCTGTCTTTTTCTTTCCTGCCTGATGTTTATGGTCTGTTACTACTGCTTAGTGGAAAATTATTTAGAATTAATTTGTTTTGAAGAGAAATCATGAGAGTCTGGGGTATACGAGCTGGCCATGATGGCTGCAGTTTGAGACAACTGGCCTGTTTCAGTGATGGTGATGGCATCTGCTCTCCTGTGCTATGGTAATAACAAAACTCTTCTGAAAGTCTCTGTGGGATTGCCTTGCCACACTTATCTAGTCTAGGTAGGCCACCTTAATGGTGGGAAGTAGAAGGAAATCACAGTACAAGGTACTAAGAAGTGCAGGTCTCTGTTTAGGCAGAGTCTGTGGAGAGAGGCAGACTTACATAGCTGGGGGATGCTTACAAGCTTTTGGCATACAAATCCATCCTAGATAGAGCAGCCAAATGTTTGGTTGATTCAAGAAAACCTTTTTGGTTCTTTGTTAGCAGAAGCAGCTGTGGACGATTTCTTGATTTTCAAATGAACTTCCCATCAAAATAGTGCATCCTGAAATGAATTAGCAGTGAGAAACACAGAGCAGCCAGACGATTTGTGCAGATGCCCAGGCAGGTTCAGGACTGTATATGAAATGGAAATTTACTTCATATAGCTGGTATCAGAGTTTTGACAAGGAGCCACATGCTAGACTGCATCCAGTGTATAGACAAGAGAAAACTAGGTATTACCATCTCCCAAACAAAATTAATTCGTACCTTCAAGGGGCAGAACAAGACAAGCAAGGCAGACTTCTGTGTAGAGACTCTCCTCTGAAGAAAAGCAGTGGAAAGTTAGCCATGCATGGGTATGGTATGAGAACTAGTTTTCACTTAGTTAATCTGGCCCAGAAGCTCCTACTTGCCTGTGCAGGGATCTTGGAATAGAAAGGGATTGTTAGATGCCAGAGAGGCAGTGCTTTAGCAGCTGTTCAGAAGAATGAAGGGCCTCGTGTGGTTCTTGCAGCTGCTTCCCTGCCCTTTCTTCCTTGGAGCACCCACTGGAGAAAATGCTTCCTCTTGTGACAGGGGCAACAGACAGTCTCTGCAAGTGAACTCTGCCTCCTTCTGGGACAGAGATATAATTTTTAAATAGAAAAGATGCTCCTAAAATGTCAACAGATTAAAAGCAAGAAAGATAAGAAGGAGGTATGATTTTGAGTTAGATTATCAGGACAGACATAGGAAGTGTCTCTCACATGGTACCTGGAAGGAGGTAAAAAACAATTGATAGGTGTCAAGTTTGGTGCTGCTGAAGACAAAGAACACACATGAACAAGCCTGCTTGAAAAGAAGTTGCTTTTCAGGTGAGATATCTGAAACATCCTTTGTTTGGCCCACTGGAAATAGGCAATGGAATAAACACTGAATGAATTGAAATAAGTCATGCTCTGACTTATTTCTCTTTCATCCATTTACCTAATTGTTGGGATGAATAGTGACAACCAGGACTCCTCAACAGAAGGCTGCATTGGCTAACCTTGCTCATTTCTTGCTTTCATGGGAAGACAGGTGGTAGGACAAAGAAAAAAGCTATAATTAAACTCCACCCATCTTCAAAAGTAGGTGAAGAGATCATAATTCATCCAATAAATCTGGATAATTAGACAATATTTGTACAATTAGAAGCTGAATACTGGAAGATTAGTGATTCATGAATAATTAGCTAGTATCCACTCACAAACCTCAATGGGGAAATCAAATTTATATTTGCTTTGTAATGATGATCTTTCTCAAATGTCTACTGTGACCAGAAAGGAATTTAGACCCCTCATAGGAAAGTACATGAACATAATTTATTTTTTTAATTTCTGAGAAATGCCTTTGAAAAAAAATCATTTCTTTCATAACCATATGGCAATTTCTGTGGAGATTTTTTTGGGGGGTTTCTGTGTTCGGTTGGGTTATTTTGGAGTGTTTTGCTATTGTAGAGTATTAAGTTTACTGTCTGTATTAGGATCCCCAATGGTTTTGTTTCTTTGAGCTCTATTTGAAGACTTTGGCAATAAAGAATGAATGTCCCTATCCATTTAGATAAAAGGCCCACTTCTTTCAGGAACCTGTCTTTACCACTGGCTGATAGGTGATGCCAAAGAGAAGAACAAGCATCCTCTGGCAACACTCTGTCTTTACACTCAATTTATAATCATTACTCTATGACATTTTGGTTTTTTTTTTTATAGAACACTCAGAACAAAAACCACAACCACCAATAGCTGAGGCTCTAAAATAGGATTTTTAAGAAGTAAGAGATGGTGTGCACAGCTCTAATTAACCTTGTATGCCCTCATGGCTGAGCCTGATAACAGCAGGTGGGGACCTCTTGAGATCCTGAAGAGAGTCCAGTGTGTGTTCCCACAAAGGATACACGAGCCAACAGAGGAGGAATCACACAACTAAAGCAAACAGGTTGTTTCCACTTCAGGGGAAAGATGCTGTCCAAAATGGTTTAGCAACAGTGGTTCCAGAGGGGCAGTGGGCACACAGTGAGTGAGCAGACACTGGAAGCTTCATACAGGGGTTACTGCATTAAAGCACTGACTTGGGACTCTGTTCTCTTTTGTATTTGCTTTAAAAATTGCTCCTCATAAATCCCTTCATGGAATTCTCTTCAGAGTCACCTGTACTTTCTTCTTTCCTGTTTCCTGGAAGAGGAATGTGAGAACAAAGCAACAAATCTTCACTTCTGTTTGTTTTAAATCTTCTCCTATATTACCCCTGGCATTGTTTCCTTGTTGTACTTTCATTCATTTACCTAATTCTGGCAGTAGACTCCTGGCAGGAATGGTGTTTCCATAAATTTTACTGTATTTATTGAGCTACACATGTGATCATCTGCAGAACAGATGATTATTATTATTATGATTACAACAGCAGGTCTGCATGATTAACCAGTCAGAATGAGGAAAGTCAGCTGCTTTTTTAAAAAATATATATTCTTGACTAATATCAACTGCTTTCTGAGCTCTTTAGTGAGTGAATGAGACTGCAAGGAATTTTGAACTTCTAAAACATTCCCATCTCAGAGTTATGGATGGGCAAAAGAATGATTTCTAAAATGTGAAACCTGCTAGACTTCATCTGACTGTTAAGTCAGAATACTTTGTCTCATAGCTAGTTTTTGTTTGATTGAGGAAAGTTTTCCATTTTAGCTCACTTAAGGAGTTCTGTGTTGAGGGTTGAGAATTTTGGGAGTTGGCTTTTTTAGCTTTCACTTTTCTCTGATTTCTGGTAATTCTCTGTTCCATTTCAGAGAAGATGGGATTTCAAAAAATGGATAAGACATTGCAATAGCACACACTCTCATGCTCCAGAGTTATTTAGAGCACCAGGAAAATTCCTGTTCTGTATGTCTTGGTTCTCTGCCTTTGAAATGGGTATAGTAATAGACCATTCCATTGAGGTGGTGAGAGAATGAGGGAATTTGGTGCTTTGTGACCAGTGACTCTGAGATGAGGTCTGAAGTTTTAAATTACTATGTAATCTACAAATAGTGATCATGATCATAGTTGCATTTATCTTTAGTTTTATCTTAGGTATCTAGTAGGTTGATGGATCAAATTCCTGTGATGGAATATCATAAGGTGCTGTTTACTGATTTAGCAAAAAGCAATAGTTTACCTATAATGTTTTCACCAAGGCTAGGCAGAAATTTGAGTATGGGCTTCCCTAAAAAAGTGATGATATGATTGGAAGTGTTGTTTAAACCAAAGAACTGCATCATGCATTATTGAAAACACAGATTAGGAAACTAAACAAGTTTGATTCTGGTGTTAATGCTGTAATGGCTAGTTGCTTTAAGATTTTGTAATAACACGTTACTTGTGGTTATGAGTAACAATTGTTATTTGAAATATTACAAAACTATTAATGAGTAGTAACCTTGTGTACATTAATTTTGAGATTGAAGCTTGCTACGTGAGGGTAGTGCTTGTGTAAATTTTGCACAGAAATATCAAGCAACAGAGTTTAAGATTACGTGGAGACAAGTGTTTTTTCTAGTACTCTGATACTGCAAAGTGGGAGGTGCCAGACAATAGGTGTCAGCACTGGTTCAGCTATGCACAACTTCACTGAAAACATAGATGAAGGCAGCTGGTGTCAAGCATAGATTTGCTGTGAACTCTGCTTTCAGCAAACTGAAATGCTTGTAAAGAAGACTGAAACAGTGTTTGACACTTGTTATAAAATAGCTTTTCTAGGGTATAGACTGAGAAACAGAACAGAGGAGACAGAAGATAAAAGCTGGTAAAAATAATGTATGTGTTGTATTCCCTGTGAGATGTTTCTGTAATATAGAAGGAAAGACTGTTTCTGAAAATTGTAATTTAATTAGGCTTTGTTATCTCATGAATTATTCAGAGGTTCCTGAGAAGAAGACTTTGATGTAGTGCTTTCCTAGGGATTTAAAAGAAATAATTAAAAAACTGAATCAAAACTAATTGAAACTGAAGAAGAAAAGCAAAATCAAAGAATCAGAATGGAGCAGAGAGGATAAGGTACAGTGCTAGGAAACTTCCGTGAGACTTTGGAACTATCCTGTTTCGTGGTGGAATTTTAAACTGGAAGTAGCTGTTTAGGTATCTTGTTCATTAAACCAATGCAAGTCATATGGATTCTGCCATCACGTGGATGATGCTGCCAAGAGCTTTGGAAGAAATAAACAGGAAGGCTTCACGCAAAATATGTGGTTGTGTAATGGAGAAGCCAGAAGAAACCACCACCAGGAAAATGGAAGACAAAAAATCCTTGGTTTTCCTCTGTGTTTCACTGGAAACATGCACCTAGGAACCAGGATGTGAGGATTAAGCCAAAACAGGTAAGACTAAATGCTTTAAGAGGCCAGTGTAAACATTATGGTCTTAGCCCAGCACCTCAAAAGAGGTGCTAGATCAGAGTGCCAATTCTCTGCCAGTTCTCTAGAATTGCTTTTATGTGGACAAACACATACCTGTTTAAATTATGTCCTCCCAGGTAGAGGGTACTGCAGTTTTAAAACTGCACGGGAAAATAGTGAAATAGTCTTGCAGTCAGTCTAGCAGCAGATGTGCACATATCAAGGGGTTTTTTAAATAAGCAGGTGCTGTCATTAGAGACCTCTGTGTGGTGAATGCCAGGTGGATGGCTGTGCACAGAACAAGGGAAACAGCTTTTTCTTGTCAATATTTGGTGAGGGACAGCTGGGAGAACACCCTCTCCCTCCCCTGAAGTTTGCATTGCATTGCAAAACCCTGTGAATTCCTTGCTAGCAGTCGTGTCAGTGGCACACAGCAGTGCCCCAAAGCTGGCAGGATAATCTAAAGGGAATGCAGCTGAATTGTGATCCTCTGCAATATAAAAGGGGGCGGGTCACTGTGCTGGTTCCAGCTCCTTTTCTGTCATTAGGGCTGCAGAAGCACCAACCACACGCAGCTGGCACGCCTCTTCGTTGCCTCTTATATAATATGGGGTTTCACAGGGCACCAGTGTAAAAATAAAGTCAAACATTGTGGAGGCAGACTCGTGTCACTTGTGGTGTGGCTGGTGCTCGCTTTGCTGTGGGGAGTAGGGCTGCTCTCACAAGGCTGGTCTGTGGCCCTGTTTGAGTGAAGTTTGGAAGGTGTGCAGGATGGCTCCCAACAAGGCAGGGGATGAACTTGTTTTCTTTGTGAATGGTAAAAAGGTAAGGAAGATTGTAGCTTTCTGTCCAGCTTGTTCCTGGATTGTGGATTGATTACTTACTTTTCTAGTAATCTTTTTCCTCCTCTTAAGTTTTCTGATAGGAATACATATTCCATTACTTTTAAGTATTAAATTGTGAAGTCTACATATTGCTTTGCCAAATGACTTTTTTTCTTCTTTGAGTTTACCTTGTGGATTATTCAAAGGGTAACACAATTACATAATATTGCTTTTACTTTTTAGATTTGTTGGCAATATTTTACTACAGTTCTGATGTAACTACTTTTAAATAATACAGACATTTAATACAGACATTTCTACTAGAAATAATTTCAGTATTTACAACATATCTGGAAAATTTAACTCAAATGGAAGCATCCATATATAATTAATGTGCTTAATAAGTAATTCTAACATCTGGTTTTTGAAAGGGATTTAGAAAAATGTTAATTCCATTCCCATTTAAGAAACTAGAAAACTATTCAGAATGAAAGCCCATTAACTGATAGTGATTCCTGACAATAACCTGAGAAATGACTGTGTCTCACAGGAGGCTGGGGTGCTCATTGAACGTGATGGACACATTTGAACAGTTTGTCCCAGAGCCCCCTTTCCTCAGTTTGGACTTTGCCTGGCTAGCAATGCAACCTTGCCTCTTCAAAGGCTTGTTACAAAAGTCAAAGCTGACTCTGACCAACTACCAAGTTAGTTCTGTTTCTGAGCTCAGCTCAGTGCTGCCTTCCCCACCTTCCCCTTACCTAGACACTTGGGCAAGGGAACTCGTGCCAAAGCAGCTTCCTGCAGGGAAACCTGGGGAGGAGGCAGGATTGCATATCCACTTGAGTGGAGCCAAGAGTTTGCAAACCTTCCTTGTGCACTGCTTAGGGGTAAATTGGGTGGTATGCTAGGTTTGGGTTAGACAATTAATTTTTAATCCCTTGAGGGATCACACAGTACTCTCAGTTGTTTAAAAAGCTCTGTGCCCTGCCTTACAGACTAGCCCAGGATTACTATTAATTTTGCTTTCTTTGGTTTTTCATGGTAGTTTAATGTGGATGAGAGTGTAGTTACAATAAGGGGTTTTAGTTATGAATTTGTGTCCTAAACTGGATTGAAATTAGAATTTTCCAAGGTACTAGTGGATTTGATATGCATGTTTTCTTTTATTGATATATTAACAGTTTACTGAAGAATTAAGTTTATCAAGTATGCAGTAAAAGTTAGTCATAGAGTTGTTAAATGTAATGCTGATGTAGAGCCCAGGTTTGGTTCTGAGGTTTTATAGAGAAGGGTGACAACTAAAGCTTTGCTCACACAGATTAGTAGTGGTTCATATATGTTAATTGACATATCAGCCATTCATTATTTCTAGAAAGAGATGAAACTTGAAGCTCCAAGTTAATTGTAACTAGCTAATTGAGTCTGGTAATTGAAATTGTGTCACAGGATGGTCTATGAGTTTTATCTGGTGAATTTTCTGCCATGGTGGGTACAGGTGGCACACCATTAACTTGTTGTCTTCTTGCTCTGTGAAGTTTTTGTGAGATGCCTCCTTTGTGAACCTCAATTTGTAGAGGGTGAACTTGGAGCTCTTTAGATCTTGCATTAGAAGGTTGCCACAAATGTGTTGGGCAATCCAGACCCTGACACAAGCCAAGTGTTCTGTCTTGTTTGATTTTTTTATTTATTTTTTTTTTTTTTTTCCTGGTATGCCCTAATGAGAGAGAATTGTAGTTCTGGTGCCAGATCAGCTGAGGTTCAGAACCAATAGGGCTCTTATGGTAGGTATGACGAGTTTATAAACAAATTCCTACATGCAGTTACAAGTGGTACTTCAGCACTAGCTGGTGCTCAGTTATTACAAGAGCACTGCTCTGTGTAGATTGTTAGAAAAGTCGTTCTTCCTGGAGAAAGCTTTTTGCTAACACATGAAAATGTCTATTAGTCAAAGTCCAGAGCTGGCCTTGTGGGACTTTCTTTTATACACGTGGGGTGAGGTAGAGAACGGGAGAAATGGCAGCCTAGGCCCTGAAGGCCATCAGCAGAAAACAACCTGTTCATTTTGGATCTTCTCCCTGTCCTTGCTGTGTCCTGCAGGTAATAAACCTGCTGTGAGTGACACTGGCCTTGTTGCATTTCAGCAATTTTTATGGAACTGCTGTTCTTGTTTACAAAAGCCTGACTGTGTGCATGTGTAAAGGGGTTTATCACAGCGTGATCTTGGCAGCTTGGCTAAAAAAAAAAAAAAAACACCAAGGGATGATTAATATTTCCAATGGTACCAACTCATTTGAATGTCAAAGCTCTCTCAGCATCCTTTCCCAATGCCTCATGGAGCAGGCAGTCCTAGTAAAGGAGCAGGTTTCACTTGCTCTACTCAGAGCCTCCAGTGGCTTTTTTATTCTATCTTTGTGTGTGTTGCTAAAGTGGCTGAAGTTACAACCCTACCAAATGCAGGTTTAAGAGAGAGAATTGGACTCATGGGGCACTCTGTGTGGCAGTGTATGTGGAGTTTGTTGGGACATTGCTGCACATGATAGGGAATGTGATGGAAGGAGTGGTGGGAAGTATCTGGAAGTGCAATTCTGCTGGAACAGCAGGTAGCAAGAGGGCAAGTGAAGAGGCAGGCATTAATATCTTCTCTCTGGTGACCAAAGGCAGGACCTGAGGAAACAGCATCCCTCAGGGAAAGTTATGAAAAGGTTTTTCACCAAGAGGGTGTTTGGGCACTGGAACAGGCTCCCCAAGGCCTGTTGGTCACAGCACCAAGTCTGGACAGACTTCAGGAAGTAGTCAGACAACACTCTCAGGCACCTGGTGTGATTCTTGGGGTGTCCTGTGCAGGCCCAGGAATTGATTTTAGGCTTTGGTTGTAGTAGGTCCCTTCCAAGTCAGTATATTTCATGATTCTAAGTTAGGATATGGCTCTATCCATCAGGGATCCTGACTAAATATTCCAGTTGATTCACTGCAAAGAATGTGGTAACATGGCCAGTGGGAAAGGTTACTGCTGTGTGAATTCACGACAGCTTGACATTGCAAATGGGCTGCTGACATTCTATCACTGTACCAAACCACCTGATAAAAGGTGATTTGTAAAACAGGGACACGGATTGCAGCAAATTCTTCTCTCTCACATTAGCCCAGTCTGCACTGTTGTCAAGGAAAAGTCTCCTTGGAGCAGCTGAGCATACTTTACATTCAGGACTGTTTAAGCACCTGCTTACTTCATTGGGCATATAGCTTGGCACACTAGTAACTCAAAGTTATCTTAATAGTCTGCCTAGACTAGAATGCAAATCAGCATGCTCAGTTTAAAGCTAATAGTGGCAATGTTTTTTCCTTGGCTGACAAGTCTATCTCATGCATATGTAGCATGTAATTTTAGTTTAAACACATGGAGTCAATATTTCTCTTCTGAATGCTAAGGGAAGATCTATGCTGGAAGCCACATTAGACCTCTTACCACTTTCAAAGTCCGTGGGTATTTGATTGCTGATGGGACCAGCTAAAATACAGGATTGTTCTGAGCTTTGAGAACCTCTGGGTTCTACATGAACAGTGACTTATGAGCTTTCAGTGTGCTGGTTTGAAGCAGAACAAAATGTTCTCATGACCAAATTTACATTGTGTGGTTATATTCAGTTTGTTCTAATCCTTTTTTCTAATACATGACCTTGAAATATCTTATTGACTTCAGGAATAACACATTCACAGATTTTAAGGTCCGAGGGGACCTTTCCATGTGACTGGTCTGACTTGCTGTGTGGCAGTCTGGTTAAAACCTTTCACTTTCTCTTCTTGCAACCTAATGAGTGACCAGGGATTAGTGATTGTATGGGAGCTTGTCCTACAGGAAAGCACCCTTCTCATTTATAGACCCCAGCTGATGGAGAGTTTAGCATGTTGTTTGGTAAACTGGAAAAGTTTGTTTTTCACTTTCTTTCTGCTCTTCTGTTTACCTTGTTGAACTACTGTTCCCTTAAACTGAAAAATCTCTAAGTTTCTGGGAATAATAAGTTAAATATTATGTTTTGTGTTGTAAAGGCAAAGTTATCTGATTTAGTGAGAGGCAGATAGAGAAGCTGGAAAACAAAATATTTATTGAGATTGAAATTTTGTACGTAAAAATTATGGGAAATTGAGCTCAACATTTTTCTGGACTAGTCCATGTGTTCTAAAGGTGTAAAGAACTGCTTCAGAACCTGCTCTGTGTGGTACTTAGAAGCACAAAGAACTTCAGGGCCAGGCTAGGCTCCCTGCTGAGTGGATCTGAGTATTTAAAATTCCTAGAATCAGTAGGCAAACAGACATGTAGTACAAACACAGCAGTACAGAGTAAATTTGTTGAGAGTCATTTGACTGTCTGTGCCATCCTAACATTTTCAACAATGTTTCTTTCTGCATTTGATTAATAATTAAGCTGCCAAATGCAGTAAAATCCAGTTTTAAATTGTCAAAATATGGCTGTCAATCTGGTATATCTGCAATATGACATTTAATTTTAAAAAACCAAAATAAAACAAATTACCAAACACAAAAAACTTACCAAAAGGAAAATGCTTCTTTAACTGCAGTATTTAAGTTGTTTGATCCTACATCCACAGAAGGCAATGGATGGAATTCAGTTTCTTTCTGTACAAGGACACTGGGGGAGGTGAGAAGGAACTGTGATATTGAGCTGTGAATTATATTGTACTGGGCATCAGACAAGACATGTTATTCCCACCTACAGGTGGAATATTTTAAGAACAAATCACAGCGGGAGATTGCAGCAAACCACTGGAGGAATGATAGGTTGGAGGACAAACCAGCATCAACAACAATGAGCAAAAGGCAAGAACAGCAAAAAATTCTTACTCTGTGCCCAGCAAGAGAGATTCATCAGCAAACATCCTCCCACCAGGAATCTGAAGTGAAGAGAAATGACTCCTTAATCTCTGATGTGTGAGATTGGTGTTAATCCAGAATGTTCTCCAAACTCTTACCCATATCTCTCAGATCCTTAGTCCCTGCCAGAATTGCAGATGTACAGCTCCAGTGGAGTAGTTTGAAGTGACTGAAGTAGCAATCCAGGGCTGTTGGCTAGAACAGGGTAAGGGTGTGGATAGTCTGGGACATGGTGGGAGACGCTTCCTGATAAAATTGGGCAAAGCTTTGGCTTTCGGACTTCACACATTCTTACATCACTAAAAGTACATGGAGATGAGTGGTTAAATGAGAAATGATGGACTAGGCCTGTCTTTTATTTCCTGCTTCCTGAAAGGAAGCCAGTGGGCCAAACTTTTAATTGCTTGGTTTGAGTACATAACTGAGCACTTCTTGGACTCCTTCAAGAAAACCTCTTGAGATGTTTTCTTTGATGTAAGCACAGAATAGTCTTTAACTGTTCTGAAGTTTCTTCTCTGTGCCTGTTTCTTCTCTGTCTTGGAAGCTGCTTTGGGAGGGTTTGCAATGGCCATTGGCACAGACACGAGGAAGAAACTCAGTGTGACAGTGACAGTGGGAGTTGCTGGGGCTGGCTCTTTGCCTGTGGAATGGCTCTGAAAGGCCATTTGTCCATTTACAGTCTCAGGGATGTTTGGAATTTCCTTCTCATGTCTGTCTGTTTGCCAAGGTGCTGCAGAGGGATGTATAGGCTTACTCTGAGCCAGATGGTCATGGAAGAACCACTGCGTGCTTTTCTTTGTTTCTGTGCATCCAGGAGTGAGGGAACAGGGGCACTTTGCTCTGAATAGCAGCAATGAGTGCTGCATGATCTACAATATGACATTCCCAAACTGGAATGGACTCTTTTTTCCTGTAGATCATCCCCAGTGAAGGAATGAGATGTGCAAAAACTGACCAGTTGTGTTTTGTAGCAGCAATTTTATAGGTTAATTCTAAAACAGTGAACTCAAACAGGAAGCATGAACCTTATCTCTTTAGGATAACCCTGTCACGTGTCAAAGGCATAAAACTAAAGCAGGACAGAGGTTGTGAAGGTTTCTTATCAGTGAAAAAAGAAAGTAAAAAAATTACTTGAACAAATGACCCCTGTTTCAATTTGCCCTTCAAACTGGGAGTGATTAATTTAAATAGACTGTAGCTATTGTACTTAGGACTTGCATAAAATAAGAGTCAAGAACATGATTATATTCTGCTACACAGTGAATTTGGAAAAGTTTCTTCACACTTTATTAATAACAGAAAAAGGGGAGGACAAGCCCTGTGGCAAAGGCAGAACTTTGGTTTCTGACCACTGGGCAGAGGTTAAAGTAAAATGTTTAATGGCTCTTTTATGTTTAATGGATAACTTCTAATAGTATGGTTTATTAATAGGATGGAGGTGGCTCAAAATATGCAGCAAAACTTTGTCCTTTCTTGGAATTTTGTATTCCCACATTTAGGATGGCTACTACTGTAATACTGATTAATTTAATGTTACAAGGGAAGAAGGAGAAACTTCAGAGGATTAGTATTTGCTGTCCATCCTGCTGCACCTTTGTTGTCACATTACAGTTTCCACTGTTGGGTTTTTTTCTCTGCAAAACCTATTACTGATGCTCTTTCTGTCATTCTGTTTATCTGCTCATTTTCTCTGTCTCTTCCAATAGTAAAAGAACGGACAGAGTTCAGTTATTCAGGATCAGTTAAGATATGACACCATTTGGGACATGTCAGGAACCCAAGATTTTAGTACAAAACACAGTAATTTCTCTTCTCACTACTAAATCTGTTTGCCATTTTTGATGAAGGGTTTTATAGATTTGCCTCAGTGTGCCATGACTGAAAAACTTCGATGTATGTAATGCATATACTTCCCTCTGACACAATAAATTCAAGGAAATGTTGTGTCTGGATGCATGACCAACATTGCTGAAATAATCAGTGATTTCACTCCCTGTTTTGGAAAAGAAGTTGCAGAAAGACCAAACTTTCCTCTTGAAACTTACTTATCTGTGTTGTAAAACATTTTGTGTTTATCAATATTTTTCCCTTCTTGCAGGTGGTGGAAAAAGATGTGGACCCAGAAACAACCCTGCTAACTTATCTACGGAGAAAATGTATCCAGTGCCAGAAAACACTGCAGAAGGCTTTAAATGCCTACAGCATTTCATAATTGTTTACTGTTCTGTCACTTCAGTACTGGGCAGAGCTTTTGCACAGGGTGTAAGAGGGAGTGCATTGCATTGTCTGGTATTTCTTGCTAGCAAAGATTACAGCTGCTAGTCCAGGCTTAAACAATAACAAATTTTAAACTATATACTTTAGATGATTTCTTAATACTTTAAGGAAAAACAGGTAATTTCACAGAATTATAATATGATGGAAAGGAAGCAATAATGATGGCAATAAAATGGAAGGAAATTTAAGTTTGTTCCACACAAATCATAAAGACTTTTCTGGCTAAAACATCATATTGGCTAGCTAATATCCCATAACTTGATAACACTGTGCTGTTTATCAGGTGGCCCAGGGAGGCAGGCTCAGAGGCAGGGGTTCCCCCCATGTACCATGGGTGTGTTTACACCAGCAGATGCAACTGGTCACGTTTCACCCCAGTTTGAAACTGGTCAACACGTGAGTCAGAACAGCTTCAGGAGCTGAGTAGCTATTACTGTGGTGACCAGGCTGGCTGTACCAGGTCTGGTTCCATAGGCAGTGTCATTCCATGTTTTCTGAGTTTTTGTCTGGCCAGCGGGGTGTGTATATCTGCCAAACTGCTCACAGCTGTGTTGGTGTGCCCATACCATGCTGCTGTGTTCCATTTGTCTGGGAGCTGAAGGAAGTACAGGGACATGAATCACACTTCTCTTGGAGGTTTCCAGCAGAGCTATCAGTAGCTCTATTTATCTGAATATACCATAGATGGATAAAGGTCAAGAGAAAATGTAAGTGGCATGACTCTTGTGCCTAGGTGTGCCTGTCTTACTGCTAGAACTTCTATGTCTAAGCTTGTAGATAACTAATGCAAATAGCTTTGTAAAGAGAGAATCTGAACCCTTCAAAACCTGCTGATCTTCTACGTAAGCATTCTGGTTAGAGTCAGACAAATACTTTGAGGAACATGTTTTATTGAGGCAGGTTAGCACTGTTGTCAAGAGAAACGTCAGATGGCGTGGGAAAGCTGTATTTCTGCTCAGTGATTGTATGAAAAGCAGTGGTGGCTTTAAGGACGTGGTTTAATTGTGGACTTGGCAGCATTAGATTTGCATCAAAGACATGGTTTAGTGGTGGACTTGGCAGCACTTGGTCTTGAAGTTCAGCACGTGGCTGAACTTGGTCTTAAAGATCTTTTCCAACCTGAATGATTCTATGATTCTCTAGAAATAGTCCATGCCATACTGTTCGCAGTGAAGTCAAAATTCATCAAGTTCCCTCTAAGACGGTGTCTGTTGCTTTTCCAAAGGCTCTGTGATATAGTGAAAGGCACTGATTATCTCAACTCAATGTGTCCATTGCCAATGGAATCAGCTGAGTTTTACCCCACCAGAAGCCTCTCAACATTGGCCAATCCTCATTGCAATAAATATGAGTGTCTAATTAGCTTCTAATGAGTGAAGGAACCTAAGCAGAAGTGACTCAAGGAATTCTCTCCTGAACTCCCTTTGCAGAACATTTGATGTAATTCCTGATTTTAAAGCATGGCCATGAGCTCAGCAGTCTGTGGAGGAATCTGTTTAGGCTAGGCCATACACTCTGTGAGCTCCCAGGTGTCTGTGCAGGGGTTCTGTGTATCTCCATGAGTTCTGGCTCTCAGTGTCTCCCTCCTATGATTTTATGGGACTCAGGCTCCTGGGGAGTGTGCTTGGCTGGTTTTGTCCCTATCAGTTGGCAAGCCATCAGAAATGGGGTGGCCAGACCATGACTTCTCAGATGCAGGTAGTTTGTGGGCAGTTCAAATGCAGCTCCCAGACAATGCTAAACTGTGCAACTTGTAGCCCTGAATGACTGCCCTGCCTGGGAGCCTTCTGAGTGGTAGGAGTCACCAGGTGTAGGAAGAAGTCAAGCCCCAGCACTGAGAGGTGCTGAAGGAGGATGTCACTGTGTGGCTCAGGGATGTGGCTGCATGCCTGAACAGCTCCAGCTCCTGCTCAGCAATTACCAGTGCTTTATCTCCCTTGTGTCATTTCCTTTTCTGAGTCATGGACAGTGGGAACTGTTGCAGTTGAGGGTATTTTCTTGTTTATTTCTAAGAATCTGTTGGAGTGTGGGCTGTGCCCTTATGAGGGGTTTGGGGGTTGATCTCAATAGTCACATGCCAGCTTTTGAAACTTTGCTTATGTTAAATTATTAAGCAGAAGAAATGAGTGAGTTGCTTCCAGAAGGAACTTGTTGCTCGGCCTTGACTGACAACTTGAGCAAGTTTCTGCCACCGCTTTTTGTTTTCCTTAATTCCTGTTCTCTCAGTGGGCCTGTGTGGAACCAAACTAGGCTGTGGAGAAGGTGGATGTGGTGCTTGCACTGTTATGATATCCAAATATGATCCCTTTCAGAAGAAAATCCTGTATCCTTTGCAATCTGAACTCTGCAACAGAGAAATAAAAAGGGGACAGATCCACGTTCCTGACGTACCAGACATGGTTCTATTTTTTTTAAAAAAAGTTATATAATGAATGTTTTTGCCAAAACATAATTTTTCACTTTCAGAACATAAGCTCAGAAGGCTAAGATAAGAAAGTATTTTTCTTAAAGCATTGCACAATGTTTATAAGGAACTATTTCTTTGTGCCCTGCAATATCTGCACTGATTCTAATGTAACTTTTTCCTGTGACAAACCATATAATGATTATTGTGATAAAATCTTTATCGTTATTGTATTATGACAATAATCTTGCTTCTGTATGCCAGCAGATATTAACTTTTTTATCTACTTGTACTGTAACCTTCAAAATTATTTCCTGAGACAAAATTTCCTCCTGTTCTCACTTTAATTAATTGGAGGGGGAAACAATGGAATCAAAACACAGGGGAACGCAGAGAGAGAATGAGACAGACAGGCCTCAGTTTACTTTTACTGTGGGGAACAGAAAGCACTGAAATCTTTAATATATTTGGAATAATGCTTGGAGATACTACAACTTGGATCCTGTGAGTGGTTCTACTTGATAGCATGGCCGTGAACAAGATATCTTTAGGGTCATTATTCTGTCTTGATAGAAATGAGATAAAATAGCTAGTTCTTATACAAGTTTTGGCAACATTATTCTCTTTTACCTTCAGTCTAGACTTTTTGCCCATGTTTACAATATAGAAACAGCTTTCTAGCTAAAAGATTGAGAACTCCAGGCTCTTATGTAACTTTGTAAGCGTCCAGCTGCACAACATTTTGGTATTTGTAGTCTGCCCCTATAAATTACTTGTATGGGTTCTGTATCTTAACGTGCAACAAGAATGTTTAAAGTTGCTATATCTTGGTGAAATCCTATGCCTGGATCAAACTGCAAAGGAAATTGATCAGAACTTTGGATGGCTGGGTGCTGTAGGATTTGGCTTGTAATTAATTCTTGTATCGCATTTAAGTGTTCCTATTGTGTTCACTGCTGTAGCTTCTGAGTACTCCTCACTGCTCCTGTTCCCTTTTTCCTTTGCTGAGTAGCCCTGTCAAATGAAATGACCTTAATGTACTGTTTTAGCCACCATACTGCCAATGCTTGTCTCTTCCCTGTCTGTGCCCTGCATCATGTGGCTGTAACTACTGTTGAAGGCATAGGAAACACAAAATCCAGGCTGCACCCAGCCCAGGTAAGCTATTAATACTGGTAACTTTAAAACCCTCTATGCATGTTTTGTTATGCTAATTAAACCTGTTCCAGGACACTGGGATCTCCACCATAATGCTAAAGCCATGAGGCTGACTCTCCACATGGGCAATCCATACTTGCAGGAATGGCTAAATGACAGAATCAAACTCCTAAGACAATGCTACAGCTCTGTTCTGCCCCTAACAGGTTAACTTATGCTATCCTGGCTGAATTGCCAATGCTTTTGTCCTTGGGCTGCATGGCTGTATTTGGTTCACATCCTGGTCTGGGAAGGCTGATGCTGTGAGGAAAGCCAGTGTAATGACCTGGAGCTAGGAAATCTGGGATGTGTCTGCATTCTCCTATGGCCTTCCATGAATGACTTTGGTTTCTGATCTTGCATAGTTAGGAACCTTCCCTGCAGTAGTGAAGTAAGTTTTGGTTCAGCAATGTTTCTGGAGTCTCAAAATATTCTTGGTGACAAGGAGTGACAGGAATGTACATCCTTGCTCTTCTAGCAAGGTGTTACAATGCAGCCTTGCCTCTCTTTGTCAGAGACCTGCTCCCTTAAGGTAAACTGTGATTCATCTCAGTTTGCACAGTGGATAGGACTTGTGCCAGTATCTGAGGGAGTAAACAACAAAGTGAAAAATAAGTTTGATGTGCATGAATGGATGGCAGCCAGTCTGGCCTTTGTCTTCTTCTCTCTCTCCCCACCCGAAGATTCTGACAGCTAAGTTTTGAAATTCAAACTCAGGTCTAGGCAGGTAACCCAAACCTTGCTAGCATGGTAAATCTGAAGAATTCCTGATCTCCTTGGAATTTGCTAGTGGCCCTCAGTCACATTTTGAGTTCAAAGCCTAGGTACAAACTTTTCAATCTGCTCTCCACTTTGAAGGCTGTCTCACAGATTAATTGACCAGAGAACTGATGATAATCTTAGCTCCTCTGTGATACTGGGTTTTGCTTTTAATAGAAGTGTAGTAGAAACAAGCACAGCAATGAACTCACCTTGATTTTATGGGCTAATTGTGGTTTTTACTTTCTCTCAGGAGAGAATAGCAAAAAGTCATGGGTCCCAATGTGGCTTTTGCACTCCAGGCATTGTCATGTCCATGTACACATTGCTTCGGAACAACCCCGAGCCCCACATGGAGGACATTGAAGATGCTTTCCAAGGTAATATTCATAGCCCTGCAGGGGTGCAACCTGTTCTGCTTTAATGCATCTGCTTCACCCAGTGGGATGGAGATGCACCATTATTTAATGTGTTTTGTTAAAAATAGCTGTTGGTTGTGAGGTTAAGCAGGGGCAATTGGCCTCAGTCTGGGATTAGGAGCCCACTAAACTTAACAACACATCAAAAGGTGGCCTGTCACTGAGGGGCATGAAAGTGTCCTTGTTTATTCATTGCTGCCACAAGAGCCTGCAGAGGTGACAGAGAACATGTCCTCAAGGCAAGGACCAAGACAGCAACATGCAATGATGGAGTGGGGCAGAACCCAACTGTGTAAATCCTGTGAGAGGCTGCTGTTGTTGCTGAAGTTAGAGTCATTACTGTGCTTCCAGCAGTGATCTGAGAGAAATGATGATGGAGGAGAAAGCAATCTCTGTGTAATTCAGGAGACAGACTAGTTGGTATACTGATAAGACTCACACAATTGAGATAAATGAATACTGAATAAGACAGATTGAATTTGTTCTAAATGAATTTCAGTTTAAATTTCAACAAATAGGAATGGTAGGTTTGTTGCAAGGTTCCTAATGAAATTTTCCTCCTCCCATTTTTTTCATTAGCTGTATCAAGATTTGGCATGCTTTTGTGAGAAACAATAGAGTGTTTTAAAAGAAGAGAAGTTTTTAGCCAAATGACACTAAATCCTTATCCTTTTGCTCTGGCAATGCAGGGAACTTGTGTCGGTGTACAGGCTACAGACCCATTCTGGAAGGATACAGGACATTTGCTAAAGTAAGTGGCTTCAGATGATGTTTTAAAAAACAACTTGGAAAGCTGGCTGTCTTTCTCTCTATTACTGAAACATGCCATGAACTCAAATGGAGAGGAAGGAAATAAATATGCTCCAACAACCCAGCTCCAACTCTTGACCTCTGTGTATGTGATTCATGCCTTAGTAATTCAGATAGAGTAAACATTTTACTCTCTCCACTTGCTGGGGACACCTAAATAAGATCCATCTGATGATCCCTTTTTGGATCACAGATAATCAGACTCTGTAAATCTCAGAAAAACTCACCTTCTCTGCATAATGCAGCTTGCAGCTGATTGTGGTGTGGACAAAGTGTGAAGGTATGGTGCACTGGTAGGGACACACTGTGGAGGAATCTGGTGAGGAATTTGTTTTTTTGAAAGGTCAGTTGCAGAGCAGGAATAGCTCTGGAAAGAAGTTGAAGTCACTGTTTTATAGCTCTTGCCCAGAATTCTTCTGCTGGCTTGGGTGGGGTGTGAAGCTTTGCCATAAATTTTCTCTGGTCCCTTTGCACCTGAAAGAGTGCTGGAGGCTGTGAAGAGGGATAGATCATTATGTACTTCAGTGATTACCAGCCACTCATGGGTCTACACTGGCATTAAATATCAAAAGGAAAGAATTTACAGTGATGCCCATTAATTTCATTTTATTATCCAGAATTGCAATCAACAAAAGAGAATACAAGCAGGAGTGAGATCCATTACAAATGGTTGATAAACCCAGTTGATAAAAACCTACTTGGATTTCCAACAGGCTTTCCACAGTGTCTCACCAAAGGCTTTTAAAGACAATAGTGGTTAAGAGGGAAGATCTCTGTATGTATGAAGATTGGTTAAAGGGCAGTAGTGGAAAAATGGCATATTTTTGCTGTGGAGGGAGGTCACTGTTGTGGAGTTGCGTTGGGACCTGTGGTGGGAAGGAAGGCGGCTGCACCTATCCCTAAATGTGGTTTAAAAGAGTGTGAGTAAGGATATGAGAAAATAAATTAAGAGATATAAAGTTTGGGTAGTGAAGGCAGGAACTGGCTTTGAGGAATTTCTGAAGGATTTTATGAACCTCAGAGACTGGAGAATAGAATTGGATACAAAACAGAAAACCCTGCCATGGCTCTTCCTACACTTGAGTACTCTGCAGTTCTGCTCCTCTCATCTCTAACAGGGTATTGCAGAATAGAAGAGGATTCAGAGAACTGGAACAAAGATCACACCTGGGGCAATCTGACTTCCATACTGGGAAGCACTGAGTGCACCTCAGCCAGAAAAAGACATGCCAGGGAGAGGAAGGGACTCTACATAGCACAAACAGTGGTTTCTGTTGACCTCTGATAGAGATCAACAGAATTGTAATTAGAGGTGGAATGTGAACAGGCATCTGTTATTTCCTGCCTCTCCCAGTAAAAGATCATTTCAAGAAATTAAACTAATAGGAGTCAGATCAAAAACAAAGGCAGATGGTCTCTGTGATAGAGTATTGTTATTGTATTGTATGTGCTTTCAGCCCTCTCTGATTGTCTCCTTAAACTCCAGAGTTAATTGTTGAATGGTCAGAATAGCTCCAAACCAGAACAAGAGGTTTATCAGTACAGTGGGCATGACACTGCAGGATATTGGCTTCCATTGGCAAGAGAAACACCTACGTGGTTGGCACCTTCCTTCTGCTTTGGATATTTCTCTCAAAAGGGGATCAGACCTACTTCATTTCCTTGGAATCAGATTCCTTGAAATCTGCACTTTTTTTCTCAGAACAGATTTTGTTCCCACAGGATATGAATGGCTGTGGCAGAGTTGCCAATAGCACTGGATGCTGTCGTAGTGGGAAGAAAAATACCATGGTAAGCTAAATGTTAAAACCCATAGCCTCAATTTTCAATATAGCATTGGAGCTTTGATGTGTTAGTTACCTCTCTGGCTCTGCTGTGGTGCAGATACTCAGAGCTCTCTGAGCCATTTTTGTTGTCTATCTCATGGAAAATGCTGGGACTGTGTATGTCCTGATGAGCATGAATGGCCATCATGATGTGGGTTTTAAAACAGTGATGTTCTTTCTGAGTCTGCAAGGAGCAAAATAGCATGGTGACAACTGTAAGCAATGTGTTACCAGCTTCTGGTGCACTGAAGTGATACATCTTTCTGTGAAAACAGGTCTAAATTCCCCACTGTGATCTTTCCCAAACTTTGCCATCCAGTGATGAATGAAGCAATTTCCTCTCTGTTCCAAAACTGTACAATTGGAATCTTTTGGAATATCTGGAGGGGAAAAAAGTTAATCACATTGTGTGTATCAGTCTAGGTACAAAACAAATTAAGGAATGGAAACAAGAAATTGTTGCTTAAGGTAGTGTGAATATAAAATAAATTTAGGAAGCAGAGAATATAATGAAATTCATTACCAGAAATTTCCAGAGAATTTCTGTGGATTGTTTTTTAGGAAGCATCCAGTGTTGCATGGAATACTCCAACAATTAAGACTGCTTGGAGTCTTTCTTTCAAGCAGTTTATTAATGAAAAATGTTACTGCAAGTTTCTGAAATCCGAGCATTGATAAAAGAGGACTATATTCTGTAAAAGTTGCAATGTTCTGACTATGTTTAGAATAGCTGGAGTGTGCTTTTTTTCTTCTTCAGAGTGGGGGCTGCTGTGGAGGAAAAGCCAATGGTCCAGGCTGCTGCATGAATGGAAAAGAAGACAGTGTGGTAAGGTGCCTCTCAACTAGAACTTTTTCCTATATTTCTGATGCATTAATGTTTTCGATCTGGCTTGTTGTATGCCCAAGCCCAATGCTTTTATTTGAGCAATATTTATGCAAAGCAATTTAGACTAATTTATATTTTACGGTCCGAAGAGCATACCTCAGAAAATGTATATTTGACATGATTTAACATGCCAATGTGAAAGGGATGTCACTTCTGATTGACTAAAATGTATTAGCGTGTTCAGGGTTGAGGGTTCTGACAAGACAGGCAGGGGAATCAGAAAAATATAACTGGAGAACCTTAAATGCTGAATCAAGTGGTATGATTTTGCTGTGTTTGCCATATTTTCCTCTACAAAATAGTAACAGGGATTTGAGTTGAAAGAGGAATGAGTTATGGTTATATGTGGAGAGCTTTCTCCTCAGTCACTAGCCATTTGCATTTTCTCTGTCACAGACAATGACATCCTCCAGCCTGTTCAATTCCTCTGAGTTCCAGCCACTGGATCCTACACAGGAGCCAATCTTCCCACCAGAATTAATGGTAAGTTAATTCAGACAGAAATAGCAGTGATTTGTTGGTTTAGTTGCTCTGCTCAAACCTCACACAAGGTCTGAGTGACTCTGTCCTGAGGAAATGGCAGGGCAAAAATGGCTGCTAATGAATGAAAATGCATGGGCATGAATCCTTCCCTGTTTTATAAAACAGAAGGTGTTTGAGCCAGGGTGGTATAAAAGAAATATGCAGGCCAGGTGCCTGCTCCAGCAGTCTGGCTTTCCTTCTGGTTCTCACCATATGTGTCTCTGCTCTTGGGTTGCCTTCCTTCCCAGTCACTGCCTGTCTGGGGGTGGAACAGTAGCTAAAATCCAATGTCAATTTATTAGGTCAGATGTGAACTTCTTCATCAAATACAGATATATCTGAGCTTGTCTCCCTTTGTTCCCTTTATAGTGCGGGAAAACTTGTGGTGGTTTTCACAGGAGGCATTAATGGAAGTGATGTAAAGGTTTTAGTTACTGGAAAGTTCCACATGTTTCTGTGAAAAACACATATTAAAGATGAAAGAAACTTGGGAATTTTTTCTTTCTTTTCTGGTTGGTAAAGAGGTAACAACGTCCAGGCCTTGGTTGGGTGGTGTTTGCTGCAGGCCTGGACCCTTTTCCTGGGGTTTCTGCCCCCAGTTGGTTTTTGGGTAGGGGAGGGGAGGCTGCAGGGCTGATGTTGGGCTGTGGCTGCCATTTCTAACACCTTGTTACTGCTGAGTGGGACCGAGCTGGACCAGCTGGCCCCTAAGAGCAGCCCTGGGCCGGGCTGGCTCGGCCAAGATTGCACCACCATTAAGATTCAACCACAACCACCGGGCAGGGCAGAGGAGGGGCCATCAGTCCCCCCCGGCCCCAGTACTCACAACAAAGGGTCAGGTAACCATCTACAAGCCCCAAACAAAATATTAACTTCTTCAATGCTTCAGTCCTCCCTTGAGTGAGAGAAGGAACAAAAATGCAGACAATGTAAAGGAATTCACAGAATGACCAGGTTGGAAGAGACCTTAAAGATCATGAAGTCCAACCAACAAGATGAAGACACCAAAGTCAATGAAGAACCAATCCCAGATAGGAGAAATGAGGAGATACCTTTAGTTTTGGGCTGAAATTCTTTTGTAAAGATATGAAAAAAAGACTTTTTCCCAAAGGTATAGAGGTATAGAGAGATGAAAGTATTCAAATACAAACACAAAGGTATAGAGAGATGAAAGTATTCAAATTGTAGATATCAACAAAGTAAACTGTCTGAAATTTTAGGTTTTGGTTCTTTACATTGTCATTGGAAAAGGAAAGATTATGGAGAAAAGAGAAGTATCCCAAAGGTTTTTTTCTAATTCTTATTATTCTTTCTTTAAGTTACTATTAATAAACTTTTCTTTATATCCTTTTAACATTTTTAACCTACTTTACCTTTCTCCTAATCCTACCTCACAACAAAAAATGAGTACTCTAATAATTAACCAACACTAAACCCACCACACTCTTTAATCTGTTAACCATAAAATCTCAAATTAACAAACGAAAACCACTACAGAACCACAGGGTGTAGCTGAATATGTATCTCAAATAGTTGTCTTTTCAACAATCTCTTCTCACCATTGCAGGATTAAAAGTTGGTTGGCTAACAATGACATTAAAAGTTGGGTGAGATTAGTTTCTCTCCATGTTTCATTCCTGTCTTTTTCAGGGATCCTCCCCCCTAAGCAATGTGTCCCAGCCAGGAATCTAATCCAGCACGTGACACATTTACAGCTTCCTTCACATTTAACAACTGAAATTCAGTCATTAATTCTGCTGCTGTACCCAGCTTAAATGTGTCATGAGCTATAGCATGAGTAGGTTCTCTTAGACCATAGCTTAAGATATATTCAGCTTGAGATAGGGCTCCTCTATTTCTTCTCCAGGATGTTCTCCTGCCCAGGGGCTAATTTCGTGTTTTCTTCAGTCACTGGGTGAAGTAGTTAAAAAGGGAATCAGAACCTGGCCTAGAAGGTTAATTGCAATTCATCAGTGCTAAAAACTGACATTTTTGGATTGAGAATGGAAAACCCGTTGAAGCAACTGGAGCCACTGGCAAGTGCCAGAACCTTGATCAGATAGAGCTTGCTGGCACAGATGTTGCTAGGGAGGTGTGGCAGCAGGATGTACCTGGCAGTATCAGGAAGGGAGAACTTTTGTCAGCATGAGAAAGACTTTCATCACTGCTGGCAGAAGGATGGGGAATGGCAAACTGCCAACAGCAGTGTGGCTATCCCAGCCCCCGTCAGTAACTCAGCTGAGATGGAGCCCAGCGTGGCACAGGCACGGGCAGCATGTGAGCAGGGATTCTTGGCTCGATGCAGAGGCTGAGCTCTATCTGAATTCCCTTCTGCAGACTCAGAGTAACAAACAGCAGAAGCAGATGTGTTTCAAAGGCGAGCGTGTGATGTGGATCCAGCCCACAACTCTCAATGAACTGGTGGCTCTCAAATCCCAGTACCCCAATGCCAAACTCGTTGTGGGGAACACAGAAGTGGGTAAGAGAAAGAGCTGATGCTTATTATGAACAGTTGGAAAACCTTCCGTTAAGTATTTTGTGAGAACAGTGCAAATGGAAACCTCTTTCATGTCAATGCTTTTAAAAAGCTATTTATTTTAGGGTTGTATGTAGGGACAGATTTTCTTTTCAGGTAGATTAATCTCACAGTAAATGTTTTTCTCCAGTCTTTGCTATGTCAGGTGAAAAAAAATGCTAAACCAGATCTCCGAGCCTTTGTGCTGTTTTGTGGAATTTTGAGAAGAGGGGAGTGACACAGCACAAAATGTCCCCATAATCAAATACATTCAGTTGTGAAAGCTGCATTTTGAAGGACTTTTCAGTGAAAAAACTCTCAAGACTTGAAGTCTTACTGCCTTCTCACACCAAATAGATACCTCTGCAAACATAAGTGCTGAGAAGGAGAGTTCAGACATGTATAGTAATTCTGTTGTCTTGAGCAACTGGTTCATAAAGTAATTACTAAATGTTGTAGGGTTTATTGTATTAATTTTCCTTTCTTGAAGGATTATGTACAGTAGCCATGTCACACAAATACCAAACAGTGTCTTTTCCTTAAGGTATTGAGATGAGGTTAAAGAACCTGCTGTATCCAGTGATAATAGCACCAGCATGGATCCCTGAAATGAATGCTGTTCAGCACACTGAAACAGGTGAGCAAAAAAGAGGCAGAACACCTGCGAGGTGAGTGGGGACTCCATGGAATAATAAAGAGGGTGTGAAGCAAAATCCCCAGATTAAAGATCGTTTTCTGTATGCATTATACCTTTCCCATGCAGGCAATCAAGAGAGTAATATGTAAAAAAGTGACCTGGGGATGTTTAGCCTGGAGAAAAGGAGGTTCAGGGGTGACCTTATCACTTTCTACAATTCCCTGAAAGGAAGGTATACAAGGTGGGGGTCAGTTTCTTCTCCCAGGTAACAGGACAAGAGGAAATTGCCTCAAGCTGTGCCAGGAGATGTTCAGATTGACATCAGGAAGAATTTCTTCACTTGAAAGCATGGGCTAGCACTGGGCTGCCCATGGAGGAAGTGGAGTTACCACCCCTGGAAATGGTCAAGAAATGACTGGATGTGGCTTTTAGTGCTGTGGTTTAGCTGATGTGGTGGTATTCAGTCAGGGGCTGTACTCCGTGACCTTTGCAGGTCTTTTCCAACCTTAACAATTCCATTGCCTTTAGCTTTGTGATGGAAATGGGTCAACTTACAAATAGAAGTACCTAGGAGAATTTAATGCATGGGGCCCAATGTCTGGTAGGATATTTAAAGTGTGGAAACTGGAAAGGAGATGGAGTTCACTTCTCAAAGGACTAACTAATACGTAAAGGAGGCCAATTTTGTTAGTAATACACTGATGCAAATGAGTGGTGTGTTACTGTCATGTGGGAGACAGCACCAACATGAGTTGTGGTTTAAAGGTGAAATTTGTCCTAAGGATGTGGTGTTTACTGCATTTAGAATGCAGTGCATTCTAAATAGTGTGGTGAAACTGAAGGTCTAATTGAACTCAGCGGCATCTGAGCTTTGCAGACACAGTAGCTGTCCTTCTCTACCTCAAAATTTTGGAGAACAACAATTCTTTTCCTTTGTTTGTGTACAGGGATCACCATCGGTGCTGCCTGTACCCTGAAGTCAGTAGAGGAGGTGATGAGAAAAGCAGTGGCAGACCTTCCTCCACACAAAACAGAGATCTTCCAGGCTGTCCTGGAGCAACTACGCTGGTTTGCAGGGCCACAGATCAGGAATGTTGCTGTAAGTGACTTGGGAGCACCAGGGGCTGTAGTTGAAAGCTCAGTCTGAGGAGCTGCCCTGCCTCATGCAGTGTTGGTGTGCCCTGTGCATCTCACAGGAGAACATTTGCAAACCTTGGGAAAGAAACCAGCACGCAAAAATCAACCCAAGAAAGTGGTGGGGTCTCAGCTGGTGTCTGTGCTGCACTGATGTCACACATCTAGCAAGCGAGGGAAACATGGCAGTTGTCCAGATCTTCCATTGCTGTTATCACTAAGTGGGGGTAACTGTAGTGAGATTTGACTAATTGAACAAAAAAAGGTATTTAGAGTGCTGGACAAACTTCAAAGAAGCAGGTGTGTGTATTATTGCCATGACAACTAGGGCAGTCATAGTGTTAATGTATCAGATCTGGCAAATTTTCCTCTAGTTTTAAAGGGGAAGGTGTGTTCAAACTCTGTGTGCTCTAAGAAAAAAATATCAACCAAGCAGTTAAACCAACCTACCAAACAAGAACTTTTGTTCCACGAGACACTGTGCCATGCATTAGTTTTGGAGCCAAAACCCTTGGTTCTTGATTGTTACTGAAAGTACCCTTTTTAGTTTCGTGGATCCTCCCTTAACAGCAGGTACAGTGATTGAATTTTGGCATGGTTGTGCGTATGAGGTTTGAGCATAAGGTAGTCTTGATGCATTAACAAAACACTGTTCTAAATCTGTTTCAGGCAAATGTTAATATTGTCTGAAATGGTATCTTGATGCGGTTGGTTTGGGGGTCCCCGGGGAGTCCCCGAGGGGCCCCCTAAGCTGTGTGATCGCAGGGAGCGGCAGGCAGGCAAGGAGACTCCACACGGCTTCTGAGGGGAGTGATTAGGAGAGGGTTTATTGGGGGTCTCACCCCCGGGAGCAGCATGGTTCCGGAGGGAGAGGAGGGGAAGGAGGAGGGAGGGAGAGAGAGGGAGAGCCAGGGAGACCCTAGGGAGAAAAAGGGCCAAAGAGAGCGAGTGGACTCCTCGCACAGCTTAACAGGGGGATTCGAAGTGGGCGCGGAATAAGACTGGGCCAATGGGGTTACAGATACACGATACTGCAGGGGAGGGGCAGAGGCTTGGGATATACCGTACATTTTCGAGGGCTGAGACAGAGCATACCAGTTAAATAAAATGTAACACCACAGTATCTGATTTTGTGTGGCTTAGGTTTTCCCAATTAATTAAAGGCCAAAAATTGCTTAGATTTTTAATAATTATCTGCTGCATTATTTTCACTCTAGGCTATTGGTGGGAACATAATGACAGCAAGCCCAATTTCTGACTTAAATCCTGTGTTAATGGCAAGTGGAAGCAAACTGACTTTGATATCAAAAGGTAAGTTACTTACATTTCCCTGTGGCACTGAGGGGAGTGGGATAGTCAGCAGCCCTCTGCCTTGGGTTATTAGGTCAGGCCAGAACTTGAAAGTGGAAATTAACATTATTAGTCTGAGTCTTCTCTGTTTTCATACTTTTTGAGGCTTAAGTCCTAAAGCTGGACCTAAGGTTGGCTTCCTAAAGAATATTGAACTTCTGTGCCAGATGGAATCTCTGGTACTGTGTATATACTTACAGGCACATCCTTTTGAAGAGCTGGTTGAAGATGTGTACTAATGGAAAGCAATAGGTATTAAATAGTTTCTATTACTGTCATACTTTAATCCTTCTGGTTTATTCAGATAAAGACTGAAACTTGGGGTTTTTTTCTAAGAAGAAAACCAAACATCTCAGTTTTTATTTGTTCTTAGAAAAAATTTTGAAAATAGGATCCTTGAAGTAAGTGGACAGTCTGATCAGTGGACTGAGTGCTGCTTTGTGTGCAGGCTATGGAAAGGAGAAAGAGGAGGATTTCATTAGAGTGTTGGAATCTGGCTCACCTGGAAGCTAAGCTTGAATTAGATAAAGAAGAAAGGAGGTCTCTTTGATCGGTTCATGTGCAAAGAAAATTTAATATGTAGGCAGAAGCTGTTATAGATTCCATAAATACCAAAATAAATCTGAGAAAGATTTTCCTGATTTGGTGAAAGAGAGTGGAAAAATGAAATCATATATAAAGAGTGATTTATGTGGTGTGAAGGTTTTTCCACACATACTGTTGCCATTCATTTATTCACCATTGATGTCCCTTCGGTCTACAGAGGGCAAAAGGACTGTCACGATGGATGAGAAGTTTTTCACTGGCTACAGAAAGACAATAGTTAAGCCTGAAGAAATACTTCTCTCTGTTGAAATACCCTACAGCAAAAAGGTAAGTTTGTAAGAAAAAACTGTCTGTGGGGCTTGAATGCTGTTATTTAAATGTTGTTTTCAAAGTTGGGGACCTTTTTCCTGACTGACTCCCAAATGCTTATGTAGTCCCAAGTGGACCAGGAAGCAAGTGAATTATTTGGAGAAAATTCAGCAGCACACTATTCTTCACAAGCAAGGGGAGCAGGGCTCTATGATAAAGTATGGTAAGCCCAAGAATTTTTCTAGTGCAAAGAAGTGAAATTTCACTTTATTATCTGAAGCTTTTTGAGTGCATTTTGAGTGCATTTGAGTGCATTATGCACTCAAATGAAAAGTGTCAAAGTGATGTTTCCAGAAGTCGAAGTTCTGCTTAAAAAGTAGAACATAAAAGGTTTTAGCAATTTCTGGTATAGAGTGAAGTTAATGTGCCAAAAATTCCTGCTTAATTTGTGAGCTGATACGGGAAATGAAATGGGGAAGAGTCTATATGGATAAAAGGGAAGTTCAATTTCTTCATTCTTGTATTGCAAGATGTAAACCACAAGGACTGACTGCTAGGGTCATTTTGGCCATGTGGACTTGCAGCTTCCAATGAGGCTGCACAACTTGCTTCAAACGGAACAATGAGCGCTTCTCGGCTGTAGCAGCATAAGCCACACCTGGTTCAGTGTGTAAGAAGTAAAACTCTGCTTTTTCCTTTAGGGCTGAGAACATCAGACTGTAATATGCTTGTGAAGGTGCTTGCCTTCTTAGAGCTTGTGGCTCCAAGTCATAAGATGCAAGGATTTGCAGTATGGTGGCACATTTTCTTTATAAATGGAAAACAAGGATTTACTTGAAGTGCCATTGTATTATGGAAGAGAACTAATGAATCCCTTGTCTATCCTCTCAAATTTTTCTATTTAACTACTAAAGGAACAAAATTATTTATTTATGGTGGATTTTCCATCTATTTCTGGGCAATCCTTCTTTGGTCTTGTCACAAAAGCATCACTTTGCCAAAATGAGAAACACGGTTGAGGTTGCCATTGGAAAACACTGTATGACAGTCTCGTGGCAATTTCACAAAACAAACAAATGTTTACAAGCAGGGGCAGTGGCTGCAGCCCTAGGTTATGTGCAGCTCCTTGATCTGAAAAACTAGAACAGCTTTTGAACTCTCAACTTCATGGTTTCTTGGCTGATCTTTGCTCACAAATAAGGAGGCTGAAGTTCTTCAGGGCATACCTGAAGGTGCTGGCATGTAGCAGGCAGTTTTCTACAACTGTGATTTCCTCATGAATGAAAGCAGAGCTGTTTCAGCATACAGCTAGATAGAATTTTTTGGTTTATCTTCTTTGGTTTATCTTATTTGAAATTGATGTTATGTCTTGCCTTCATGTAACTTGTCACACCAAGGGGTAAGACTGGTCAAACAACAGGAAGAATTAACATGCTCTCTTGTTTGCCAAGAAACCCAGGCAGACATGTGATGTGATGGTTCACTTACCTACACTCCAAGTGAGGAAAGGTCATGAGTGCCTTTTCTCCCACAGGACTTTGAATGAAGAAAATTGAGGTGTCTTGTGAGGAGTGAAGGCAACATTGCCCTCTTGTTGCAGTCATGTTATTGGAAATCTCTTGATTACATAGTAAGAGAGGAGTCTGCTTTTTCTCCTCTTTGAAAGCTAATTGTTTTAACAAGCAGAGTGGCAGAATGTCCTCCCTGGAAGGATGCTATTGATGCTCCTCTGCTATTATCTACTGGCTGCTGAGTAATTATTTGAATTCAGGAAATGAAGCACACCCTTCAGTTTATATCTCCAGTAACAAGTCCTTGATGCACAAAAGGGGCCTCTTGTGAAACTGTTGCAATTGTCGAGAGGAGAGAAATTGTTATATCTGATAATGAAAGAATTGCTGTCCACTTCAGATTAGAAGTAATTAATGAAGCAGACTGCTGTGCTGTGTGGAGTCACTTGGCTGAGCTATTAGAGAAGAAACTTCTCAGTAAACTCTCTAGAAGGGCAGTGCAAAGACATCAGATCTGATTCCTCCCTTAGTCTGCAGGGTGCCTGAACAGCAATTTGTCCTCACCTGCAGTACAGGCGAGAGGACTGACCATGCTGTGACTCCAGGCTGTCACCATTACATGATGCATCCTGGTAGAGTGTTAATCTCATATTTACAGCCTCTCTTCATAAGAGAGCTGCTGAGTTTTGTGCACTGCAGTTGCTGGTGCATTTAAAAGAATTTCCTCGCTCTGTGGAGACCAGGATAGTAACTGAGAATTCTATTTCCTGTAACAGAGTAAATTTTCTTTTATTAATTAGTCTGGTCTACTCTAGAACTGAGAGACGTTTGTGATTACTGATTTCAGCTCTTACAGATTTCAAAGACTTCTGAAGGCAAGGGATTTAGGATATGTATTTTACTGATTAGACTTCCAGTTTAGCAGTCTGGGAGGAAGAAAAACTTATTGAGAAACTGTAATTTTGTTTATGCACAAACAATCTGTCTTAGTTCTTCCTCTTGAAATATGAAAAAATGTGACAGGCATGAGCAGATCTCTGTCAAAGCTTGTTTCCCCCACAGTCCTAGGTTTGGTAATAACCACTGAACTGATATATTAGAATCAATCATTGAATTACGTGAAAATAAACAGTGCTGCCTGAACAAACATGTCCTGCTTGGCCCTGCACAATGAATCAACCAGATACTGTTCCCTGGAATAGCTCATGCACATGGAGATAGGAAACAGCTTGTCCACTTTTACACTCCAAAGCATGCCAAGGTAGAGGATAAAGAAATATTTTCCTGTTTTTCAGGGTGAATACTTCTCAGCTTTCAAGCAGGCTTCCCGTCGTGAGGATGACATTGCTATTGTGACCTGTGGGTTGAGAGTCCTGTTCCAAGATGGCACAAGCCGAGTGGAGGAGATGAAACTAAGCTATGGAGGAATGGCTCCTACCACTGTCCTGGCACTAAAAACTTGCAAGGAACTCACTGGCAGGTAGGAATTTTTCTGTGATAAAAAGGCTGTCCAATGGAACTGTGCTGATTTTTATGGGAGCAGTTTAAATATCGAAAACATCCTAAATCCTCTCTAAAAGTATATCAGAGGAGAAAGGGGAAGAAGGATAGTTATGCTTCTGGAGCAGTGTGTTTTGTGTAATGCCTTGCTTCCTCCAGTATGCCTCACCCTCAAAGATCCATGTCATTCTCTCATTCAGAGAGCCATCTTCTTGCCAAATTCACTCATCAGTTGAAGTGAACAGAAGCTAGATGTGTTCATGACCTACAAAACTGGGTTTATTCAAATTGGATGGAAAAATCAGTGCTTTTATCATGCAATAGCTTTGCCATATCTTTAGGGAAAGTAACATGAGCCCAAGATGACAGCAAGGCACACACGTGTGCTATGAACAGATAGAACTGATGACTGTTGCTTGACAGCTCGTGGGAACAGCATGAAGCTGTGTCAGGGGAGGTTTAGTTTGGATATCAGGGGAAAGGTTTCTTCACCCAGAGTGTGGTTGGGCACTGGAACAGGCTCTCCAGGGAAGTGGTCACAGCACCAAGCTGACAGAGTTCAAGAAGCATTTGAACAATGCTCTCAGGCACTTGGTGTGACCCTTGGGGTGTTCTGTGCAAGGTCAGGAGCTGGACTCAATGGTCCTGATGGGCCCCATCCACTTCATCATAATCTGTGATTCTGTGTCAGAAGAGTTAGTCTGCCCTGGTGAATTTAGGTCTGAACAAGGTCTCTGTGTCACCTCTGTCCCTTGCAGAGACTGGAATGAGAAGCTGCTGCAGGATGCCTGCCGCTTACTGTCGGGTGAGATGGATCTGTCTCCTTCTGCTCCTGGGGGCATGGTGGATTTCCGACGCACTCTCACCCTCAGCTTCTTCTTCAAGTTCTACCTGACAGTCCTTCAGAAACTGAGCAAGAGTGGCACTGTGAGTGCTCCTTGGGAAGGCAGATTTGGGGAAGGAGAACCTCTTTGTACTTCCTTGGTGGGGAAGGCACGGGGAGGGTTCAGATTTGAGCAGAGTCCCACCTGATAACAAAATCCATGCTGCAATAGCTGCCAGAGCTACTCTACTGCTTGCATAACAGTGACTTGTGTATCTTCCCACTTGCTTCCTCCTGGCACCCTCCCCTTGTGGTGGAAGGATGTAGCTCTGTGAGTTCACAGGATGATTCCTGGACTTATCCCATTTGCTGCATTACAAGTGGTCTTGTGGCTCTGTGGTTGTTCTTGGCACAGAGCCTGAGCCTCATTTGCCTTTAACTCAGTAGATTATGGACTACCTTAAGTGGGAGATGGAGAATGGAAAATACCCTCAGCTACTAGGGAATGTGAGAAAGGAGTTGGAAGGGAAGGTGATTTTCTTTAATATGTCTCTGGCAGAAAACTATGTGTGAGCCTGTCCCTTCAAACTACATCAGTGCTACAGAGCTGTTTCACAAAGATCCCATTGCAAATGCCCAGCTCTTCCAAGTAAGTAGCAGTTTTCTCAAGTAAGTAGCAGTGTCAGCATGACATAGATGCAGGCTTTTCTGTAGCACAAACTGTGCTTCTTATCTTCTTGGCTTACTGAGTATGCTCATCACATAAACTTTGATAATGCCATGCAGGAAGCTCATATTTGGGTCTCAAGCCTTTCCTTGCTTTAGGATACTGTTCTTTCCTATTATTGTCCAAGCTTTCTCTGTTGCTGAGGGCTTTATAAAAATTGCTTTTCCTCCTGTCCCTAGCTCTATATCCAAACTGAAACTCCCCTTCTACTTTTCCCAGTTATAGCCTGCCTTTCTTGGCATCTCTCAGGCTTCACACTTGGGATGTATCTTTCTTATTTCTCTGTTAGTGACCCATTCTCTTCAGCTTTGAGAATAGAATCCAGTTTCAGAACTTTCTTATGCAAGATGTGAAATCAAATCCTTCCCTTCCATAGCAATTTCAAAACCCAGACTACTTTCACTTCATTCCCTACAGCTCCCCTCTGTGTAGCCACATCTTGTGGCAGGCATCTTGTTTACCTTCCTTTCACACAGGACTGAGCCCCCATCCATTCCCCATTCACCAGAATGTCTCACAGTGCCTTTTGCTCTCCCATCAACGCTTCCATCCCCTTCCACCCAAGCCAGTAGTAGCCAGCCATGTGTTTTACTCCAGGAAGTGCCCAAGGGGCAGGCTGTGGAAGATATGGTGGGCAGGCCTCTGGTGCACGTTTCAGCAGCCAAACAAACCAGTGGAGAAGCTGTGTACTGCGATGACATCCCTCACTACGAGAACGAGCTGTACCTGACGCTGGTGACCAGCACTAAGGCCCACGCTAAGATCCTGTAAGTGTCGCTTCTCAGTTCCAAATGTTGGAAGCAGCCAGTGCCTGGTGGCTTAGAAAACATCAATCTGTCAGGGTGTGGGTGAGGGAAAGGTTTTGCTTAGGTGGGAACTCCAGTTCTTTGCACATTGTTACACGGAGGTGAGCTCTGTGTGTGGGCGACAGCTGCCTTGCAAGTCTGCGTCAGTGGGACTGTGAGGGAACCAACACCAAACTTTGGGCTTTGCTGAAGCACAAAAGCCCCCAGCCTAGGCCAAACTTCTTGCATTTTTCATCTCTTCTACTCAGGCATGCAGGATTAGAAAGGAGGAGGGTAGGAGAGCACCACAGAGGTTGGGATGTCATTTTAATCACTAACTGGAGCATGCAGCTTGAAGATTCTCCTTCTACCTGCCAGAAAAATTAGGTTGTAAGATGCAGTTCTACCAGCTCTCCTGCTGTGGGCACTGGGTTTTGCCTTGCACGGTGCTTGCCTGCACTGGCTCTGATCAAGCCCCCTGCATGAAAGTCATTTGTGATTTGGCTTCAGCTATGAGGTATAGCCCTGTTTGTGCTTGGCTATAGCAAGGTGCACAGGTCAGTATTTGGAAGTGCAGCTGTCTCAGAAAACATCTTGTCCATCCAGGGCATGACTGGTACCTGATTTATAACAATAGTGAATAACCAACTCCTAAAGGCCAATCCTGGCAGGTAATGCCATCTACATTCTCAGATGAATTTTAATGCTGTCATATTGCAGGACTGGCTGCCACCACAAACCCTAATTTTGTTTATATGGTGGTGCTTCTACAGGCTCTCATCTGCCCTCAACTGCTTTGATGTGGGACACTCTGTGTTACACTAGCTCGTGTCATCCTCAACATCCTTGCAATGTGCTGTTCATTCCTTAGGCAATACTTCCTGCCTAGTTAGGCCTCCTGTCCAGAGCTTTCCCATTGTGGCATAGGCAACATGGTGGTCGTGGGTGCACTGATGTAGTAATTGACTCCAGGTTATGAAAGAAACTGCTCTGTTCATCACAGTTAATTTTTAGGTGTTGCAATGTGCAATGCAGACACTTAAGTGGTGTTACTACCACCAGGGCAGATGGGGAGATGGAGAAGGCATCACATCCCTGCTTATGACCACAGCATGCAGTGTTTTCTAGAAGTTGCTGTACACATTCTCTTGCATTTACGTTGTGTACACATATTTCAGGCTGGGAGCCTGCAGCATTCTGTAGAGGAAGTAGTAGAATATTTAATCAGGGGACAAAAGTATCTCAGCCTATGATTTTGGCAGTCAAAATATTGACTCTGAAAACTTGCACTTCATCCAAGTCAGATTTTGAGCACCAAGTGTAAATCAGACACCAGCTGCCTCTGCATTTGTAACTAAGGGAAAGTGTTAGGGGGTTGTTTCTGAGCTACTGCTGCAGAAACACAGGAAAGAGAACTTTCCAGAGAAAAATAGCATTTTGAGTTCCTGCTGTCTAGGGGTTCATGTAGGAAAGTTCATTCTTACATTTAATGTCTTTTCTAAAAAGTTTGTGGCTCACTAGGATGTGTTAACAGCTGCTTTCAGGCACAGTTTATATCAAAGTTTCAGGAATCTAAACAAGTTGCTGAAAAAATTGCAGCAATTTACAGAAGGCAATAAATCATTCAGTCAGCAAAATCAGAGTCTCAGCTCTTCTATTCACAACTGTTTCTGTGTAAAGCCAATGTACAGAATATTGCAAAAGGATCCTGAAAGTCTTTTGTAATATAGTTTTACTAAGTTCTCCATATAAAAATTAAATTATATTGCCCTTTTTTAGTTGTTTTGTCACTGAATTTGAAATCTATGTATGATTGAAGCAGAAAAGCTTTTTGGTTAGATACTTATTTTGCTGATTACCAAAGAAAGCCTTTCATTAAGGTTTTTGTCTTTTTGAGCATCACTTCTTTTTCATCCTCTTTAAAAACCTGAAGCTTCCTTATGATTGATCCTCAACAGTTTCTCCCTGACTCACTCATGGCAGATGATACATGTCTGCACCAAAATTTCATATTTATCCATAGACAGGGAATTCTTGCTTTCATGGCAAGAATCATGGCAGCTAAGAAGACAGGGGAGGCACCGCATTACTAACACCAACTTGTCATCAAAGAATCTTTAGTACATGTGGCAACTGGATCGTGTTCAGATATGCCTTGGGGAAAAGATGTGTGACATAGTCCAAAGAAGCAGGGTGGTGATCAGTCTCACAGTCAGGATTAATGTTTTCATATAGATCTCAAATTATTTTAATCTCATATGTTACGCTTTCTGTCACAGTCTCACATGATATTTATCTGGCATAGCCAAACTCGAGGATATCTGGCCTGAATTTGTATTGGAATCTCATAATTGCTTACACAAAGAAAAAATGAGAAATAACACTGTGTCTCCTTCTTTACTTAGTTCTGTAGATGCATCTGAAGCTGAGAGTGTTCCTGGCTTTGTGTGTTTCGTCTCCGCCAAGGATGTTCCTGGCAGTAACGTCACTGGCATCGCTAATGATGAGACTGTCTTTGCTAAGGATGTGGTATGTAGCTAAAAATAGCCTTTTTCAGTCATGCTGCTCGGGATATAACATCTCTCATACTGTCCAGACAAGTCCTCTACCTTATACAGAGATAATTCTAACTGCACTGGGGTCAATAGAAATCTTGGTGCCAAATTCAATAAGGCCCAATTCCCTTTGCCCTGTGCCCCTCTACTCTGTTATCTCCACAATTCTTCTCTGAGCTGCAGCCCCCTGGGACAAGCTCACTCACTCAGTTGCTGTCCAAATTTGCTTGTGATTATTTTCCTTGGGCTGATTTTTAATAGACTGATCTGAGCAAATTGCATAGAAGGAACAAATAAAGAGAATTATCATGAGTCTCTCATCATTGCAAACACACACCCCAAATGATGGCGGGTCCCAATCTTGCCTGTAGGTCACCTGCGTGGGTCATATCATTGGTGCAGTCCTTGCAGACACACAGGAACATTCCAGGAGAGCAGCTAAAGCTGTGAAGATTAAGTATGAAGAACTTCTACCTATTGTCACAATTCAGGTAATAATAAATAAATGGCTCAGTTCTGCACCTGCAGTTGGCTTGGGACCCCTGATGTCTAGTTCTGTTCTCACACCTGTGGTTACTTAACCCCACATTTTGTTTGTGCTTGTGAGTGCAACAGGATACTAATGGAAGGAATAATTTGTGTATTTAAATATAAAGAAGGTACATCTTTGGTGTCTTACTGATTTAGAGTATGTTAACTTTTTCTGTGTTATTTAAAGCTGAAATAAATAAACCAAGCTCAGGGAGACAATATTGTGCTCAACAGAAAATTGTTTATTTAAACAAGGTTACTGTGAGTTACATTCTTACCCACAGAGGCTTGCTTTAATATTCTCTGGTGTGACCATGCTGGCTTCATTGATATCCATTCCCTCTTCATTCTCTCATTATAACAAGCAATAATAAGGTGTGAAAATGTCTTTTCTAGCTCTGCCACTGCACTGCTTCTCTGAGATTTCTGCAGACCACTTGTCTAGTTTCTAAGCTGATGAAACTGATTTTCAGGAGTTCCCTCCCTGCTGTGAACTGTATGGACACAGTCTTTAAGTGGCTTTTCTCAAACCTGAAGAAATTAATATCAACAATGCATGATCATTTAATACTTTTTTAACTAGAAAATTTGTTGACAAGATCTCCTTATGAGACAGTAAAAGCAAATGATAATATCTACAAAGCATTCATTTCTAGAAATGAGAAAGAAAAATGAAGCCATTTTTAGTGGACAAATTAGAAACATAGGATTCTAATGAAATGTTTTTAATAGTCAGTATTTTGTACCATGTATTTTGTAATGTGAGTTGTATTCATGCAAATAGAGTCTATGCACTGTCTTGTGCAGACATTGGTACTGTCATCTGAGGACACAGATTTTGGGTTGTTTGTGTGATTTGTGGATTAACAAACAATGTGTGAGATCTTTGCCTTTTCGGAGGCTTCTAGTTGTTCATTCAACCAGGGAACATGAGAGTTCCAAAAACATGCTGGTTTGTTTTGTTTTGTTTTGTTTTTGTTGCTTGATATTTGGTGGGGGATTGTTTTCATTATGGAAAGCTTCAGTTTTTGCAAAAGGAAAATGCCTTTGTTAAACTTCCCTTATATACTTCCCTGTATATTAGCTCAGAAGTGAGCTACTTGTGCACTTCTTAATGGAGAGGTTTCATTTTCTCTTTCTCTGTCTTTTTATCTCTCTCTCTCTCTCTTTATTTTTTTTTTTTCCCTTTCTCCCACCTTATGGGCTACAGACAAGTTAGTATAAGTTGTTAGTTATAGCTCTGGTGGTTACAGGCCTTAAGGTTCTGGGTCCACAATGTAAAACAAGTCACAAGGAGTACCTTAAGATTGTCCAATTATGGTGGTGTTGGTTGTGAAATTGCTTTGTTGCCAAAAGTTATTTTGCATTGCTTTTAGTTAAATTTCTTGGCTACTACCATAGAAAGTGTCTGATAAGTTCTTGTGCTTTTTATCTTGGATATTTCTTCTTCAGTTAGAGGAAGGTTTGATTTCATTCCACTTAGACAAAAATGTCATTGTGTCATTCTGTTTCCTAGGAAGCGATTGAGAAACAATCCTTCTTTAAGGATATAAAGAGGATTAATAAGGGAGATGTGAAGAAAGGATTTGAAGAATCTGATCACATTTTGGAAGGTGAGAATAAGCATTAATAATTCCTTTAAAATAGTATAGTTTGTAACAAAAGAAGTCAAGCTGTCAGCCTCCTTTTTTTGCATATGATACTGAGAGTAAGGCTTGCAGGACTAAATTAATTTCGTATAAAGTTTCAGACTGATATACAAATTTTATTGTTTCAAACAGACTTGGATGCTGCCAGCTGTGCCCCCAGAAAACACTCTTTTTTCAATGAAAGGACACATTTTAGTTGAGCCATTATTCTACAAAGTGGTTTTTTTCTTTCCTGAATTTTTTCCTTGTCCAGACATAGTCTGGTCTAAATCTTATAGACAGCCAATTTCCTTTAATCTGGTATATGGCTGTGTCTTAGGTAAATGGGCCACAATGAACAGATCAGGGCCACAACTGAGAAAGGAGGTTGTTTGACACTTAGTTGTGTGTAGCATGACTGGAAATTGTGCCTCAGCACTGACAGGTAAGATGTCCTGGAAAGAGCCACATGCAATGATAGAGAGTTCATTCCCAGTTAGATCATCTTGAGGCATTTTGGGTTTCTGTTTTTGTTCTCCTGTTTCAAAGTCTGTAACCTTGTATTTTATCTACTCAGCTAGACTATATTTGATTTATTTTTATTCTTATCTCAGTGGTGTTATTGAGGCAGACTTGAAAGGTACTAAATACTGCATCATCAGAGATGCTGGATCAACAGCATGGTGTGCAGACTTCTTTTTGTAATGCCAGCCACTTGTGTTTTATAATTAAGATTTATAGAAAGTGGAAAGGAAGCTTGTCTGGAATTTTTATTGTGTTTTGTTGGGGTTTTTTTGAGGTTTTTTTTTTTGTTGTTTTTAAAACATTGAACCAGAAGTGTCAATTTTAGAGCTAGTGATATCAAGTGCTAGGCAAAGCAAAGGGTTGTCACTTAACACATGTACAGAAGGCAGTAGATTGAAGACAACATGTGATGAGTGACAGCTTATAACACCAGGGATGCCCTTTCTGTGGGGCATTTATTTCAATTTTCTAGGAGAGATGTACATTGGTGGTCAGGAGCATTTCTACCTGGAAACTCACTGTACTTTGGCTGTGCCAAAGGGAGAAGATGGTGAGATGGAACTCTTTGTGTCAACCCAAAACCCAATGAAGACACAGGTACTTCTCATTAACCCGGTGCCCAAAAGGCATTTGTTTCTCAGTTTCAGACTAGATGAATGGTTGTTTTATAGTTGCTCTTATTTTATTCTTCAATTAAAAATTTTATAGGCTTAGAGTTGTTTATAGGGTGTGGGGTCTAAAGTCCTTACCCATCCTGCTAGAGTCCTGAATCTCCTTCCAGGTGACAGAGATATTTCTGTTGGCAGCACATCTTTGTTAGAAGGGATTACATGCTTGGCCCTTTCTGGAGAAGGTCCCAGCTGCTCAGGAGACACAATGCTTGAATGACACATCAGAAACAGAGGTGGTGAAACCAGCTGGCTGTGCACCA
The DNA here is from genome assembly GCA_013397555.1 of Urocynchramus pylzowi. Lineage (NCBI taxonomy): Eukaryota > Metazoa > Chordata > Aves > Passeriformes > Fringillidae > Urocynchramus > Urocynchramus pylzowi. The sequence goes on from VZRH01004320.1 coordinate 699,952, forward strand.
ACTTTCCCATTCAGTGAGACTGGCTACTGGCACCATGGGTTGTCCTTGGCCTGTTTACTGGCTCACCAAGACTGCCCAAAGGTCTCTCAATGCAGTGAGGGTGGTATGGATGTCAAACCCTGTGCTAAATGAGAGCAGTGTCTTGGTTACCTCATCTTGTCAGTCTTTTCCTGAATCAGGCCTTGTGTGCTGCAGCACTGTGCCTTTTCCCCTCAGAGATCAAATGCTGGGCTTATTGGCTCCAATTCCATCAAATCCAATATTTGCACTGTTGGAATGGTTTCAGGAAGGCAATGTGGTGGCATTTAGTTCTTAACACCAGCTGAGCTCCCTGCATGTCCTGCTGTTTTGTTTTTCTTTAGGAGTTTGCTGCTAATGCACTGGGAGTGCCTTCAAATCGGATTGTGGTTCGAGTGAAAAGAATGGGAGGAGGATTTGGAGGAAAAGAGACTAGGAGTACTATTTTGACATCTGTAGTGGCTGTTGCAGCCTTCAAGTAAGTTTGGGTGTGGTGAAAGAGGGATTTTTTTCCTTCATACTGTCCCAGGCTGCCTCTTTCTGTAGTACCATTTCTGCTGGAGCACTTGCAATACTCTGCATGTCTTCTTACTGTACAACTTATAGCAAGCTTGGGATTTCCCAAAGGAGGTGGCTAATTGGTTCTTAGCTGGTAGGAGGGATTGAACCTGCCCAGACGGGCTAAGTTTATGTGAGAATGTCAGCTTTTAATAGGAAAGGGGAAAAAAACCTCCTAATTCTTTACTCCTTTGGTGGTCTCTGAAAACTCTTGGATCTCAAATTATTTGCCTTTACTCCTCAGTTCACCCCAAACCATTTCAAAATTCAGCCCCAGCCATGTTTGGGTTTTTTTTTTTTTTTTTTGTTTAATAGAGGTATGAGAATATCTTCTTTGTTCAAAACTCTACTACACCAGTCTTGCATCGTTATATGTCTGCTTTTCTACTATTCCCTCTTGGGACTTTTCCCTAGGAATGGTGGCAGGTCTTGGAACCCACACTTTTCAAACCCCTAAAAGCTCAGGGAATTAACCAAGGTTGCAACCATTTGTAAAGAGTACATTGGAAATGTGCTCCTGGTTTCCAGAGTTTTGCTGTGGGCTCATGTTTAACTGTGCAGGTTTTGGGTGGACATGGCCTCTGAGGTGATGTTTCTGCCCTGCCTGTACCCTGCCCTTCCCAGTACTGCCCTGGCTGGCAGAGCTGGAGGGATCTTGCAACACAGCAGCAGTTTGATGCAATGCCTTTGGACAAGGACAGGCAAAATGAAACTCTGTTTTTAAATTGACTTTATTTATTTTTTTTCTCTTCTGAGCAAACAACCTGCTTTCTCTAATTAATCAGTAATACATTTGCATTCTTTTCTTCTCTTTATCTCTGCTAGCCAAACCACTGTTTGACATCCTGGAGGCTACAAAATAACATATATGACATTCACTGGATACTGGTACAACCTGAAGACAGGCACTTGAAAGGCAAAATTATTAGAAAATTAAGAACCACTCCTACTCTTCCCCCTTGTTTCCCTCATTGATAATAAATAAGCAAATAAAAAATAAGGTCAAATTGAAGGCTAGTTAGTACTTTGCTTTATTATATAATTCCTATGGCATTGTCTTCTTCAAAGCCAAAAGAGTGCCTTGAGAAATAGTCTGGAAAACAGTGATTGCTCAGTTATTAGCATCTATCTCTAAAATAAATTATCCTTTTTTTAATACAAGAGTCTTTGCAAGACTTCTCACAAACAGGTCCCAACTTTCGAGATGTTTGGTTTTTTTACTCAATCTTGCTATTTTCTTAAGAGTAAGAAATATAAACCAAGCAGTGTACCCTTAACTGTCCACTGCCACCTTGGAAAGACAAAGAGAAGAGCCTGGTTCTGCAGGAAATGTATTGTGCATTTCAGGCTTTGCCTAAAAACGTGTGTTCTTTCACAGAACTGGCCGTGCAGTGCGGTGCATGCTGGATCGAGATGAGGACATGCTGATAAGTGGTGGGAGGCACCCCTTCCTGGGGAGGTACAAGGTATGCACACACATGAGACGAGTCCATGTGGTCTCAGTGCTGTCCCCTGAGACATCAGAGAGCAGTAAGATGCTGTGAAAAAACGCTGCTATGGTTGTTTCACTGCTGATCTCCCCTGCTGCAAATGGGCCAGCTCAGATGGGCTGTAGCATTTTTCCTGTTAAGTGCTGCAGAAGTTATTTTTGCCTTGGATGGTTCCCTTCTTGTGACCTCAACATAAATAACTTTGCCTTCCTTACAACCAAGATTTTGACCCTGTTGACAATCACATTTCTTTTAGAGGTTTGCCCATTCCTGTAATGCATCCTTTACAAAGCAATGTGCTTTGTTAACTTCCTTTCTGTTTCAAGCCCCCTCCAACTGCTGCTGCTTTTGAAAGCAAAAGCCTGTTGAGGAAATTGTGGCTGTGGTAAGCGGCCAGCACTTAATTTAGAAGAGTTCTCTGGAGCAAGATTGGCACATGCATGAACCCTTTACTGGGGAACTCCCTCAGCTGTGGCTGTGCCTGCCCTGTGCTGCTCTGGGGACAGTCAGCCCTCTCTGCCTGTGTGAGATCCATTCAGTTTTTGGAGGCAAGCACAAACCAGAACATTTTTTTGAAAACTGATTACTGAGGAGACACTCTCTTGACAGGTTGGCTTCATGAAGAATGGGAAAGTCAAGAGTCTGGAGGTGTCATACTACAGCAATGGGGGCAACTCTGTAGACCTCTCTCATGGTGTAAGTAAAATTTTCTGATGGCTAATTAAGTAGAAGGTGTGTTTCTGTGCAACCTTCTGCTCTGCCTTCAGAGAGCTGTTGCCTACAGCATTGCTTGCACATGCAGCTCTTTGACATGACTGAGAACAGATTTTGAAGGGCTTTTGGAGCTTCTACAAATGCTCTGTGAGCCAACTGACCTGCCTTGGCATGTGCCACATAATTCTTATGGATGCTGTAATAACTCAGATTGAACAAAGGGGTCAAGAATGTTTGCTTTGCATTACAGAGGACTGTGATGGAAAAGCTGTTACACAATGCAAGGTGGCTGATAGATCCCCAGCTCTGGGGAAAGATAGTTCCTTGGGAAAAGAAGCATCCCAATAAATAGCTTGGTCAGGGCAGGGTGCCTAAATCAATAAGCTTGTAAAGGACTGGCTGAAGCTAACACTGTGTTCACAATTAGTAGGGACAAAAATGGGCCCAAGTTCTGAGTTTGTCTCCAAGAAGTTTTGCACTGATGAGTAAAAAACTCTCCTTTTCTGTCATGTGAGTGACCAACTCAATAGCCTAGCGTCACTCAGGTTTATTCTAGCTCACTTTCTCCAGTCCACCAAGTCTTTGATAATTTCCTGCAAAAATGGATCCTTTTCAATAGGAAAGAACTGCAGGAGCTCTCTACCAGAACCACATTTGATGCTGGCAATGTGGCTGGTGCTGGGCAGAGCAGAATGACAGGCCAGTGTCTTTGCATAAGCTGAGGGCCTGGTTGAGAGCACATCTTTGTAATTGTCTTTTTGACTGTGTCTGAATCAGGGGACTGGAAAGTGCTCTATGTAGAGATAAGGTTTTGTTATGTGTAATGTCCACTCTGTGCTGCTGCTGGAAGGGAAGTCTGGAAACACAAGCCAGAAAGAAGTTCTGGCCCTTTCCCAATGTGGACAATAAGGGGACAAAGATCTCAAATCTTGCAGTTGTTACTGAAAATGTTTATTGCATATGTTTACCCTTATTGTCATAGCCCAGTGCTGAGTCACTTTTCCAGTAACAGATTACTCAATATAGTGAAAACTCTGTTTCTTCCCGACAGATAGTGGCATTTACTAACAGTTTGACTCAGCATGAGCCTAGGGCCAAAAAAGGACTTTGAAGCTCAATCTGTCCCAGAGCCATAAGAGTCAACAGAGAAGACTGTTTATTGTCCTGTCGTTCAGGAGGACACCACTTGACATTCCATTGCACCTGGGAGGCAGTTCTGGCTGCACTTCAGTGCTCATCCAGCTGTGTTGACTGCAGCACTGTAGGGTGCTAGAGAAAGTGCTGATTGTTGTAAATTACCTTCAGAGCTTCCAGTCTGGTTTTGGCACTGGTGAGAAGCCTGACATCCAATTAATGTAAAATGTGTCCACCTCCTTTCCTTTTCTTCACCAGGTAATGGACAGAGCCCTGTTACACTTGGATAACTCCTACAACATCCCCAATGTCAGCAGCGTGGGCATTGTTTGCAAGACCAACTTGCCTTCCAACACAGCCTTCCGTGGCTTTGGAGGGCCCCAGGGAATGATGATTGCTGAGTGCTGGATGAGTGACCTTGCTCGGAAGTGTGGCCTGCCACCTGAGGAGGTACAGACCTGCTGACAGCCTCCAGGGTGGTGCTGCCTTTGAACAAGCTCTGAGAACTGCATCAGCCACACAAGATGTTCAAGCATAAGAACTTTTGCTTCATTTTTGCTGAGCTCCCAGCAGGATCTCAAACTTGTGTGACAGATGCATTCTAGCATGGATTATCTTCTGTTTAATTAAATTCCTTGGTAGCCTCAATTTAGTAAGATCTGCTTTAAGGATAGATATTAAAAAGAAGAAAGTCCAATGGACCAGGTACCTTAATCTTACTGACAATGTGCTTTAAGTCCCAATCTCTGAAAATTTCCAGCCTTAATGTCATGTTTTCCCATAAACAGATATATGTTTAATTGTTTTGCTCCTTGGCTCTTTGTAGAAAGAGCAAAGGAGTAAAATCAGGAACCAGCACACTTCAGATCTCATCCCTCCTTGTCTGAAGCATTAAACTTGGCCTATCCTTTCTGTGTCTCTTTGGGAAGGTGAGGAAGCTCAATCTCTACCACGAAGGAGACACAACTCATTTTAACCAAAAGCTGGAGGGATTTACTCTACGAAGATGCTGGGATGAATGTTTATCCAGCTCTGGCTATCATGCCAGGAAGAAACTGATTGAAGAATTTAACAAGTAGGTGCCCTGGAGCTGGTTTGTCACTGGGTGCACCTGTTGCCTCCTAACTTCTGAAGTTCTCTTAGCAACTCGAGTGATGTGAAGTCACACCTTATATTTTCAGACTGTCTTCTAAATATTTCTCCTTTTGAAATCCCTTTATGCTCACTGTCAGAGGAAAAGTCTATCAGTGGGCTGGTAGCATAAATAGGGCCAGAATCAGACCTAGCATGATGTGATTTTGTAAGTGAGCTGTAGCAAAGAAGAGTGGGTCTGTTAAGTCCAGCTAGGATTTTCATGTGACTATCAAGGCAATCTGTTTATGCTTTCCTCTGCCTCATAGACTTTTCTAGTTGGCTTGTATATACAACTGAACAGTTAATAGTATGGACAACTGTTTCTATAATGCTTGCAGAAAGCATCTTCAGTTGGAATTTCTTCTTGTTGAAACACACAAAGAAAGCCTTTAATACAAATTAGTGATTAACTCAGTCTTGATCACAGTCAGGTGTTTAATTTCTATTTGATGCACAGTCAGAGGGAAGCACAGTATTGATTTATGATATAAGGCTCATAGGTATACAAATAATGTTCTTTCCTTGCAGGCAGAACCGCTGGAAAAAGAGAGGGATGAGTATCATTCCTACCAAATTTGGCATCAGTTTCACTGTCCCATTTCTGAACCAGGTCTGTAAATATCATTTGCCCTTTCACTAGAGAAGCTGGATTTATGCTGCCTCCCCCAGGCTCTCCTCCATTTGTACCAAATTGGAGCTTCTTGAAGAAGTTGTAAATTAGTTAAGAAAGAGCACACATTTTTCAAGCCAAAATGAGCCCCACAACAGTTTCCAGTTTATACTGTCCAAAAGACACCACATTATAGCTGTATTTCCATGGTATTGTGTTAGGTTGATTTTCCTGCCTTTCTCAATAGTAGAAACACTGCTCCTGTGTTTGAGCTGATTTGTTGGACTGTCAGTGGTGCTGGAAACTTGAGGTGAAGGATGCATCTGTGTTTCACAGGGGCAGGATTGGATTACTTCACCTGCTTTCTGAGTTGGACATACTGACTGGGGTTTGTTATGTCATTGGAACTTCTAGTGAGTTGGTGAGACTAAACCAAACTCACCTCAAGTGTAAACAAGTGGCTTTAGTTGCACCAAAAAACAACCTTAGTCTAGTTCTAAATGAATTCTCTCTGTAGCCTGCTAAATACTCCACTAGTTAATTTATGATGATTAATGTTCCCTCTTGTAGGCTGGAGCTCTGGTCCATGTGTATACAGATGGCTCTGTGTTACTTACACATGGGGGGACTGAGATGGGTCAAGGACTTCACACCAAAATGATTCAGGTAATAATGAGTTTTGGCTTAACTGAATAAGATGTCTTTTCAGGACAATTACACTCTCTCTACAGTGTTACCTCAGGCACCTTGACACTTCCTCTGTGTGCATGCAGAGGGTAACAAATCAGGACTGATTCCTCTTCACTGTTTGAGCAGCAGTGCTAGAGTTACAGAGTATTATCTCAATTGAGTAATAGAATTAGATTCTTCATCATCTTAAATCTCATTATGTAAATAATGCACGTCATGCTTGCAGTTTAACTACTCTGGCAATTTCAGTTCACCTTATAAAGGTACAGTTTCTATCCATTTCATATAAAAATTAGTCGTATTGAAAACATATATATATGCATAGGCTAGTGCTTTTGTAGTTAAAAAGGCTTAAGGGAGCAAAATTCCTTTGGCAGGAAAATGACAAGAAAATCTCATAGGGCTTTCAAAATTCTGATTTTTTTAACTGTTGAGAGAAGAATTTAGTCTCATCATAGTGAAGTGAATGTCTGTCATTGTGGCAAAAAATGTATGTGCGCACACATTCAATCTATGAAATTCAAATATAACAATGTCCTGGCTAGTTCTCAGTCACTGGAACAACTCAGTCTGCAGGGAAAATGAAGTTTATGGTGGGAGAGGGTAGAGGATGCAGTGCGAGCAATGACTGACAATGTTCATGCATAAGAAGTGCTGCTTACCAATTGTTTACCTTTGCTTCACAGGTTGCTAGCAGGGCCTTGGGAGTCCCCACCTCCAAAATTTACATCAGTGAGACCAGCACAAACACTGTCCCAAATACCTCCCCGACAGCCGCTTCAGTCAGCGCGGACATCAATGGAATGGCCGTCTATGTACGGAAGCTGAGTTATTTAAAGGAGTGGGTTACAAGGGAGGGCTCCAGGGCATGAAAAGTTGGCCTGTATTTATCTGTTGCTTGAGGAAAACAACCATCACAAGGCAGTTCCAGTGTAAGGATGCCTCATAACGTTACCTGGTATAGCTAGCAGTGGCATTAGATTGTGAATTACTATATTTTTTCAAGTTATTCGAAACCCTCCTTCAGTCCTTTGGTAGTTCTAAAAAGAGTATTTGGGATTGCTCAAAATGAACAGAACAAAGCATCCATTTAAATAGCCAGCTTCAAAGTAATTAATACAGCCTTATCTATAACAAATGTATTTTGCTGCATGTATTGATAGCAAATGGTTTGAGAGCTGTGCTCCACAAGCTCTAAGTGTTGATCAGCTCAGAGCAAATGTTCTGCTATAGCAATGGCATGGTCATGGCTGTCTGCCATGGTGGAGCTACCAATGCATATATTTGCTGGGTATGTGATTTTTCCATTTCAAAAGAAAAAATTAGTACTGCTCATTCTCAGTTTAAAAGACAAAGGGAAGTGAAACCTGCAAAGTAAAATAATCAGGCTGGTTTTTTATTCTCTGCACAGCTTATGGGAGTAGGTTAAATTTTTTGGAAGAATTTTTTTTTTCTTTCAGTGTTAAAGGATCGTCTTATAAGCTATGCTGAGCTGTTCTGTACAGATGGGGTATAGATAAAGTTAATGTATAAATGAGCAGACTTCTTATATTTTGTATCATGGTCCAGAAAGTCGTGTGCTGAATTTGGGATTCCTTTCTGCTACCAGCACAGCCAATCTGCTTTAAAATCCTTTTCAGGCAACATTTCTTCCTATGCAGCAAGACATCCATTAGGGAACTTTGTTCCTTTTTATGCTTTGCCAAAGTCCTAAAGGCAATATTGATTTAAATAGAAGGTTCTTTGAAACTCTTAGACAGCTCTTAATACCATAGCTGGCTATTCAAATCTTAAAATATTTCTTCTCGCTCTGTTTCTAGAACGCATGTCAGACTATCCTAAAAAGACTTGAGCCAATCAAACAGTCTAATCCCAAAGGATCCTGGGAAGACTGGGTAAGCTGTTTGTATCTGTCATGAGACAAGTGGACATTGTCAGAGATTTTTAATTGTCAAACCAAGTGTGCAGGTGTGTCCTCCAGGCCTTCTGCATCTTGCTAGCATAGATTTGAGCAAAGACAGTGAAACACAAACCTGGCACAGATCTCCAAGTAATTAAAACTTGCAAGAGATCATCCCCAAGACATCAGTTATTACTTTAATCCTGAGATTTCTCCAAATTTTGGGGCCTGCCTGTGACAAACTTTATCAGACAAAAGTGGTTGTTAAACCACTCAAATCTTGAGTGGTTACGTATATCTTTGTAGTCAGGCTACAGCCTTGGACAGAAGGAAGCCTGATTTTTAATGAAGGGATTCTGTAGCATAGACAGCTCTTGTTGAGCTGCCATTCAGCTCCTATCATGCTCCTTGTCTGCAGTATCTGTCCTCTCAATGAGAAGAGATGGAGGGGGCTGTAAGGCTCTCTTCAGATCCAAGCTCTGCTCTTCATCCGAGGAGTTTTGACTTTGGGATTTGGAAGTCAGGATAGAATTTCCCTCACTGAAGTCAAGATGACCTGTCAATTTAACCTTTGTCCCTGAGGCTAAAAGTCTAGCCTGTAGCTGAGAGACAAACAAACAAAAGCAGCTCTTATCCTCTGCCAGTGATTCATGTTCTGCCCTTGGTAGCTGCTGACGGGGCTGTTTGGGGAAGCAGCTGCAATCATGATGTTTGGCAGTGCTGGAGTTGGGTAGTGTGACAGCTGTCTGTCACTGGACATTTTCTACTTGAGGCTTCCTGAAAATGTTTTTGTGCAGTTCTTTTGAAGGGCCTGGTTGTACAGTTTACTGTTTTCAAACTCTTGTTCACATTGCCAGATTAAAACCGCCTATGAGAGCTGTGTCAGCCTGTCAGCCACTGGGTTTTATAGGTGAGTGAAAATTCACACTGCAGAGGCACTGATGTGAGTGCATGGATTGCATCCAGGGAAATTCTGGGAAGATTTACAACCTCCAGCCCCCTGTAACTGCTCTAAATTAAAGCTGCATTCCCTTTCCTACCTACAAGTGGTAAGCTGAGGTTAAGAGTCTCCTGGCTGGGGAGAATCGATTCCTGATGGAGCACAGCTCTGAGGGCAAGTTAATCTGGAGTAGATCTGACTTCATTCCAGTTGACCTTGGTCTGAAGAGGCATAAATGAAATCAGAGCTTTGCCTGGGGCTCTGCTCTGTGTCAGCCTTGTGGCCTAGTTTTGCACTAGAACTGCCATGCAGGATAAGAGGGGACAAGGGTTGTCCTTGAGGAAAATCCTGTCTCTTGTGGCATGAGCAGATCCCAGTGTTTCCAGCATTGTTCTCCCACTTCAGACTCTTGCTTAACCCTGTGTAGTTCTGAAATGAGGCACTTCTCTTAGTCAGCTTTATTGCTGAAGGAAAGCAGAGTTCCATCATCTTTAAGGCAGAGGGATTGACATTAATAAATGAACATAGTGTTGAGAAGAACCTATTTAGGACTAAAATACACTGCGTTAATTTCTTTTTGCATCCCTGAAACGTATTTTTTTCTCTTAACCAAGTGACTTGTCAGGATTTTAATAAACCAGTTTTCAGATAAAGTGTAAATAGTCAGACACAAAATTTACCATGAACTGCGCTTAAAATCAGTTCTAAGCTTAACAGAGTTTCTGCTTCAGTTTGACTGTGTTCTGAAGTTTAATGGCCTTAAAGAAACATTCAACTGCACTTTAAAGCCAAAGGATTTTCCAGTGGATTGGTAGATAATAGTCATCACAAGCCCTGAGATTTATAAGCAAATAATGATGGCTCAAACATTTTAATAGTTTCAATCAAGTTTTGGAATACAGAGTAGATTTAGCAGATTTGTCTTTATGATTGTTTACACTTTTAATTTCTGCATGGACTTGATGGAAGGAATGAAACAAAAGTGAATAAGGATTTTGCTTATTTTGATAAATAGCAATATAGTTGTATTCATTTTTTTTCATGAAATGAAATGTAATTTTGTTTCTCTTTGTATCAAGAATTCCTGAAGTTGGCTACGACTTTGAAAAGAATGAAGGGAAACCATTCTCCTACTTCAGTTACGGAGTTGCCTGCTCTGAGGTTGAGATAGATTGCCTGACAGGTGACCATAAGGTGAGGGGTCAGCAGTGAAACAGAACAAATACTGGGTGTCAGCCCATTCCTGGCTCTGTCATTGGTCTGGTGTGACCTTCAGCAAATTTCTTAACTCCTCTGTTCCATGGTGCAGCAATCTGTAAAGTGTAATAAAACAATAATTATCTACCCCATGGGGATTTGGGGCTTAATGAATGATTGCAAAAGTTATTGGATTTGCTTGAGTAAGAGATAGCAGCACTGTGTTGGCACAAAAGTACAGAAACATCCTGGAATTGAGTTAATCATTAAAAATAACACTTAAGACTTCTGGAAAGAAAGAAAGGAAAAGAAAAAAAAAAAAAAAGAAAAATTTAATCAGGATCTGACCTAGTTGGTTATGCTGAGCTACAGGCCACTGATACCAGCATCTTGGAATTAATATTAACTGGGTCCATTGGACATCTAGGGAAAACTGCAGTGAGTTCCTCTGAATTACTTTTGGGGTGAACTCAGATTAAAAGTCACTATGAGAAGTTCAGCTGAGATAAGATTATGTGAGATACTGTTTGGATACTCCTCCTCACATGAGACTATGGTGGACCAGTTCCAGAGATCTGTGCTGATTTACCCTTTATTCCTGTTTTTCAGAACATTCGCACAGACATTGTTATGGATGTGGGTACCAGTCTGAACCCAGCCATAGATATAGGACAGGTAAGTGAAAAGTATTGCTGCTTCCATCATGTTAAAGCAATCACACTGCTCTCAGGCTTTTCTATTTAGTAACCCTCTCCAGGTTGTGCCTTTGCAAACACACCCTTTTTAACTTGGCACAGAATTACATAGGGAAATATTCTGTTAGGGTTTGGGGATTTTTGGCTTGGATAATAAGACTACAAGATATTGTTCAGTTACCACTCCACTGATGTTTTTCAGGCTAAATCCCACACCTGATATTTATATTCCTATCTGTCAATATTAAGTTTATTTAATTCAGTGAAAATTCTCCTGTGACTAAAGAGTTAGGGTGGCAGATCTTTCCTCCAGCAGCTGCTGTGTAGAATTCTCAATAGGAAGTTGGACCAGTCACTTATCTTGCAAAGTCCTTGGGCAGGCACAAGATTACTTCAAAATTTTGTACAATAATAATCACACTATCTCTTAGCAGATAAAGGTAATAAACCAGGGTTGTTTGACAGACCAAGAGATGAATTGTTAGACATGTGCTTATCTAGCCATCTTAGCTCGCTGGCTAACTCTAGATACTGAAATGGTGTAACTCCAGCGAAACTGTTGCAGGATTTGGGATGACAGGAGAGCATGAGCTGCAAAGCTCTGCTACAGATAAAATGAAATTTCCTTGGAAGCGACATTTTTTCTGAAAGAGATTTTTTTTTTTGGAAGTGTCCAAGGGGAGAAAGGGATTTTCTGTCTTTGCGGCCTGCCGCTTTAGGTTTGGGAGTTGAGAGATGGGCTAAATGGAGCCTGTCAAAGGGGTCTTCAATTCCTGTGTCTTTCCATGAATTGCTGCAGAGGATCTGGGGGCACAGGAGAGAAAGGATGTGGCATGAGTACGGGAATACAAGTACACAGAAATGTGTCAATGAATGCTTGTGACTGCTCTGGCTGTCAGATACCTCACTGGGCACAGAGAGCAGAGCTGCTTTGTGCAGGATTGTTCAAGCTCCTCTCTTAATCTTTTTTCTCCTAAAATTTACAGCAGAAAAAATATGCTAAGTTTTTTAGTACTTAAATGGATATGGAAGTGTTTTTGCAGGTGTCTGTGCTACTGACATGATAATACACAGCACTTAGGAAAGCATTTATACTGAACTAGAAAACATAAAATAGCTTCTTTAGGTGTTTCATCTTCAGTCCTTTTAGTCTACTTGTCCTTTGTTATATCAGCAAGTTCAACTCATTCAATGTTCCCCTGCCTGGGAAGAAATCAATATTTCATCATTGATTTTATTTTTTTTTCCTGTTGCTTCGTCAGAAAATTCCTGTCCTGTGTTTACAAAAAATCTGTTTGCATGTATTTGTAAATTGCTTCACCTGCCAGGGAAATGCAGCTACATTTATGTGGGAACACAGGAATTGTGCAAAGATTGTACTCAGCAGAAGGGACAAGGATTTAGAGATAAAAAACGGGATCTGAGTCAGGTGGGGAGGGTTGAAAACCCTGGTGGATGTTGTCACTGTTTGTCCTTGTGCAGGGAAGAACAACAACAACAGAGAGACTGTAACCTTGTTTGGATGTGTTTGTAGATAGAAGGAGCCTTTGTCCAGGGCATTGGGCTCTTCACCATGGAGGAGCTGCGCTACTCTCCTGAAGGGAACTTGTACACTCGAGGGCCTGGCATGTACAAAATCCCAGCATTTGGAGACATCCCCACAGAATTCAACGTGTCCCTTCTCCGTGACTGCCCCAATAGCAAGGCGGTTTACTCATCCAAGGTACGCCTGTGAGGTCTGTGGGCCTCCTACTGCCCCATAACACTGTGAAGCTGAGTGGGATAAAGTCATGATCCTGTGTGTCTGAACAGTTCATCTCATCATGCTGAGGTCAGGATGTTTTTCTGTTTCTTATCAGAAATGTGTGTACTATTCTTTCTAGTTAGAAAGAACTGAAATAACCTGCACATTGCTGCCCTGATTGTCCATTAGACAGAACTGAAGTGGCTTTGCTGTGTGAGAAAGCTTGTGTTTCTTCTTGTTTCTTCTTTAAATGGACTGAGGGTTGATTTAGCTCAGTCTTTCCTCACTGATCACACCTGACACACTGGAGGCTGTTTTAGCATCATGTTTCCTCACTGAGCACATCTGGTAGACTGAGGTTCCCATCTGGAAGGCAGAGCCTCACTCTTGCTTCTGCTCTGTCTAGGCTGTGGGAGAGCCACCTCTGTTCCTGTCTGCCTCAGTGTTTTATGCCATTAAAGATGCCATCTACTCAGCGAGGAAGGACTCTGGCCTGACAGAGGCATTCAGGCTGGACAGCCCTGCCACCCCAGAGAGGATCCGCAATGCTTGTGTGGACATCTTCACCAAAATGGTAACAGCCCCTGGTCTCACAGTCTGCTCCCTGGCCAGCCTGCCCCATGGGGAGTGTGCCTGGAAGTCACAGGGGCCCAGGGCTGGGATTAGGGCAGGATGGGGAGGCTGTGTCCTTGCTCCAGCAGATGGGTTTTGTTTTGTGGGTGTTACCCTTTATTTGATGTGCCATCAGCTGAGAGCCAAATCCACAGCCCAGCACTGCTAGGGCTCCTGATGCAGGAAGGGCTGCTATACAGTATCTCTGAAGTTCAGTCCATGCCACTCTCCAAGTGCTGTGTGAGGAACAAAGGCACTGACTGCTTGTCCTGATGCTCCTGACTATCATCTCAGAGAATCATCACATATGGTGAGGGCCACGGTGTGATTCAGTGGTGTCCCTCAGCAAGGGAGGGGGAGAAAAGTGTTCCTTCAAATACTCCCTTCTTCTGAATGTTACGGCCACAGGAGTCTCCTTAGAGCTGTGGACTTGATCTGAAGGAGTGCAGGAGTTATCCTTGTCACTGGCTTCTCATGGGCTACTCTGTCTTAGTTTTGTCACAGGGCTCTGTTTTAGTCAACCATCCGGCCTCTAACAGAAGTGCCATGAGACAGACATCTCTGTGTTTGGCAAAACTGGGATAGGAGCTCCTATCTTCATATGTACAAAGTCCCCCACCTGAAAGGCAGCATGGTGGGACATGCTGAAAGCTGGACAGGGCCCTCATTTGTTACTAATTCAAATATTTTTTTTCTTTTTATAGTGCCCATCTGCTGAGCCAGGGACCTTTAAGCCATGGTGTGTGCGAGTGTAGGAGGAAAGTCTGAGGAGCAAACTCTGCTGAAACTGTGCTTACACCAGAGGAACCACAAGGCAGCAGGATTACAGTGGAGGAAAAAAAACCCAACCTGTGTTCATGTGGCTCACCCACTGATTCACGGAGCTTTCACATTTAATTGTCCAATCATTATTTTCTCTATGAGAGGAAATTGCTGCCAGATTAAAGCTGTGATGTAAATTCAAATGAAGAGTAAGCTGAAGGTGATGTTATCCAGATGTAATTGAAAAATCTTACAGATTTCATATAAAATTGCTGCAAGGATGCTTCTTACCAGCCAATGTGAAATAGCAGGGTGGTTGTTTCTTCTTTTTCCTGCAATGGGGAAAAGATGTATCACCTTGTGATGCTGTGCCAAGAAGGACTCAAATGTGTTGATCCCAGACATAGAGTCCTCTAGCTGAGATAGGGGAAGGTGTAAAAGGTGCTGAGGGCTGGACCCTGCTGTGTCCCCTTTGCACACAAAGCCAGCTATATCCTAGAGGGAGATGAGCAGGACTTTTGATGTTGGCTAATGAAGATAGTCTTACCAGTGTAACAGAAGTGTTTCGGAGGAAAAGGCTAAAATGTGACCAATGACTGATTTACCCAAAGTTCAATGATTGTTGCTTTGTCTGCACCTGGGCTTTAGTGAGATATTAGTTCAAGTGCTACCTTGTCTTCTCTGATTAAAGATGAAAACTAAATATACCAAGAGTACTTCCAGCAAGATGCTGCTTTGTCTGACACAGACCTTTCCCAACCCACACCTCCACATCTCTCCCCATCCTTTAAATAGGAAAAGACATCAGAGACCTTGGAGTAACAGAGAAATTTGCTCATCGATGTTCCCGAGGTAATTTGTACCAGCCTAAGCAAGGGGCACGAGGAGGTTGGGCACAGCTGGGGATTAGCTGGCTCTGGGTGCCCTCTAGGGTCAGTCCCTTGCCGTCATGGCCTTGCCTTCTTTTCAAGAGAATTCTTAGTTTTGCTGAATGTAAGAGAATGGATACATTTTGCTACAGGGAGTGCTTGTCTGAAAAATGTGCTGGCTATGTGATCACCTGGTGTCATCTGGATTGATTATATTTTTCATGTTGGATTTAGTGCTGGGCATCCCTCCTGACAGATTTTGTCACTGTCAGATTCAACACTGGAGCACCATGTTATCTCTAGATGGTGTCAGCCACATACTGTGCCTGCTTATCATTTGCAAACTTTTATGTTTTTCTGGCCTACTGCTTTATGAAAATGTCCTTTCTCTCTTTTTTGCACTCCCGGGGCCATCAAAAAAGTATGATGCAATAGGATGTAGCTCCTTATATAAAATTTTGCTCACATACAAACTTCTTAAAATTGGCCTTCATCTTAGGACTGGACAATGTATGCTCAGTGTGAAATATTTTTTTAAGCACTCCAGGGTATATTGCTTGGAAAGGTGTAGATTTATTTCTCAACTCAAAATATTATCTATCTATTCTTCTAGATGGATCTACCATCTAGAAGAAGGGAATTTGTATATGTGAGTTGCAAGAAGTATTTTGTGCCTGTTGGGCTTGCTATGTAATTGAAATATGATAATTGGTGTTTCTTAAGCTCTGAGGTACTGGGCAAGAACACATTTTTGTTTTCTCCTGAAAGTTGGTAAAATATAAAAAAAACTCTTAGAGAAGAAAACGTGATAATTCATGTGCAAGAACAGCTCTTGGAGCCTGTGTGTCCGCATTCTTGGGTGTCCAGGG
This sequence comes from Urocynchramus pylzowi, assembly GCA_013397555.1. NCBI lineage: Eukaryota > Metazoa > Chordata > Aves > Passeriformes > Fringillidae > Urocynchramus > Urocynchramus pylzowi. The sequence continues at coordinate 715,888 of VZRH01004320.1, forward strand.
AGGGATGCAAAATACTAAGTCTATAAGGTAGATTGGTATCAGCTGTTTCTGTGAATTCCACCTCATGGGACTGCTGGACATGCTCATTCAGACCAGGATGGGAAGAAATACAAAGGTAATGTGTGTTAAAGCAGAGCATGGAGACACATGCAGAGTGGGATACCAAGGAGCTCCCAGTGTTATCCCAGGGGAAAGTTGCCAGTGTTCACAATAGGCCTGCTGCTTGTGATGGTCCTGGGAGATGTTGGGATGTCACCAGCAGGATGAATAAGTGCTCTTTCTCTCCCTGGTTTTGGAGTTTTCATCATTTCAGGATAGGTTTGTGAGAGTCTCACATAGTTGCAGTGACTGGCTGGTCAGGTGAAATTTTTTAAAATTAGATATATCAAGTCTCTGTTTTGCTGTTTGCTTTGTGAGCTAATTGGAAGCACATTTGCCAAGTTTTATGTACATGCAGTCGTCAGAGCAGGCTGTTCAGAGCAGACCTGTGGAGCCAGTTTTGCTGCAGCATCGGTGAGCCACTCTTTCCCAGGCAGCAGCCCTGGTCCTCGTGCCCAGCCCAGCCTGGGGCCCTCCTCATACCCTTGCCCAGCTGATGAAGAGAGAAAACACTTCTCTTGTGGGGTGCACTGGAATTGAATGTAAATTAAATCAAATGCCTGGGGACGGCAAAGGTATAAAATCAGGGTTGCAAAGTAATGACAGCAACTGATTGTGAGGGTGTAGGGAAAAGGGAAGCTTGGAGGCTAATAGGAATTTATAGAAAGATCATTGTACTACCTGCCTGTGCTGTGGGACTCTAAGGAACATGAAGCTGAGGTTTTCATGTCACCTCTCAATGTCTGAACTTTTCATACATTGCTTTCGTGGAACTAAGGGGCCGGCACCTTAGGAAAACACTGGGGAGGGCTGGCAGAAAGACAAGATCCCTGACCTGAGGCATGCTCTGCACTATAAAGCTGTGGGGGAGCAGCTCTCCTGCCCTGAGTGCACAGCACTGTCCTCTGCCAGGTGCTGTGTCCCATCTTCTCACACCACATCTCACTGTGTGACGTCTCAGCTCGCTGTCACTGAAGGGAAAGCTACTCATGAAGAGAAAAATGTTCCTTTTCTAGTACTTTCCAGTGAAATAAAGCATGGATGCAAGACTCTAATTTAATGGCATATAATTGGAAATTTGCTGCTTCTTCCAGAAGTCTATCTCGGAAGAGGAACTATGCCATCTTGCTAGACTGTAAAGTATTGCGTACAATAACGGCACTTAAATAGTAATTACTGCAGCTGGAGAGTGTGTGGGAGTGTGAAAGGAGCCCAGCTGATCTGCTGTTTTAATGCTATTAATTGCATGGCCTTCTGTGAGAGAGGGAGGCCAAGATTTTGGTAATTGTTTTGGGTCAGTTCTAATCAACAGTTTTCACTTACATTCTTTTTAATGAGTGCTGTCAAAATGATACCACAAATGTATGTGGAATTCTCTGTGAATGCCACAACATTGCATAATAAAGCTGCTAAATACTCTGGAAACAGGTATGCTATGGTCAGAGTATGGCAGGATTTGAAATCTAGACAACTCCTCCTTGGTGTTTGTTTGACAAAGATGTACCCTTCCCATGGGCTGTGAGTCAGATCAGCTCGGTGACCAAAGCCAAGAGGGCGGGTGATTGCTCTGGGCTGCCCAGCTGGATGGAGCCGTGAGCCAGCTGGAGAGACTGGGCCTCTGTCTGGCCACGCTGGCAGCCAAGTCCAAAAGAAAGCAGAGTCAGTCCTCCTGCTTCTCTGCCAGCAGGAGCCTGTAGTAGCCACATCCTGTTTTCCATAGCAGCACAGTGATGCATTCTGATGCTTCTAGCCACCTCCAGAGGGCCCACCAGTTGCTGACACAAAGTGGGAGGCAGTCTGTCTGGTGCTGTGGCTGGTACCTGGTCCACACTGGCACTTCCTTGTCTCAGGGCTAGTGCACCGAGCTGAACACTGGCCTTGGCCCATTGGAGTCAGCCCTGGAAGGAGGGGAGCCAAACTCAAAGACTGTGAATGGAGCAAGCGTTGGGTCCCAACCCCAAGGCCCACTTCATCCCACACACATAGGAGATGAGGCTGTAAAACAGGAACAGTTCACACAGAACACAACAGACCAAATGATGGGCCAGGCTTAACCCTCCCTGAGCATGAAAAGATTGGGAACATTGCCAGTGGTTCCCCAGCAGGGTGTGCCACCCTGTTACATTTCAACCTCCTGGTGCTACGCTCCTCTGGGAGCACTTCTTGTATCTGAGTGGGAAGATTTGTCAGGAAGAAGCCATTGCCAAACCTCTTGGCCCAACAGGGAAAAGGAAATTTCACCATGGGCGCAGCATGTGCGATGCTACAGTGGTTTGCAGCAGGTCCAGCCCACCCTACCCCAAACTGCTGGGTTTATCCCATCACAGTTCAGTTCACGCAGTTTTCCAAGTCCAGTGCCACAAGTTTCCCTAGTGCCTACTCTTGTGTTTAAACACGATTCAACCGTGTTGATCCCCCATCCCTGGCAGTGGTGTGTCTCAGCTGTCTGACAAGTCCTTTGGACTGTGACATGGAAAACCTCACTGCAAGCAGCTGTGAAGCAAAGGCCTGTCAGTATCTTGAAGCACTTGCCTGTGGATTAATGCTCCCTGAAACAGTTCCTCCGTGTGGGCTATTTCTGCCAGGTCTCTGCAGTGCTGGGACGGTCTGACAGGAAGCTGCTAGAAAATGGGAAAGCAGCAAGGTCCCAGCGGTAGAAATGAGACAGCCGCTTCTTCTGTTGGGCAGACAGCTCGCTGAACATCTGCTCTGACAACCACCTGTAGGTCCACTGCACCTGGCTGTCAGTGAGCTCGGGGAGGAGGTTGCCTGCAGGCAGCCCGGCCCGGCGCAGCAGGTGGCCCAGCTCCTGCCTGAGGAAGCCAAACATCACCACGTAGTCATACTGGATGAGGCAGGGCCGGCACAGGCTGACCAGTGGTTTCCAAGCCACGCTGCTGTTGTGCATTCCACTGTCGAGGACTTCCTGGACGAAGCTGCTGAAGGATGGGCTGATGCCCATGCCTTGCAGGAACGTGGCAATCAGCCTGTGGAAAGGGTCCCTGACAAACAGCACTTTGGTGTAAGACCCCAGCATGGCCTTTATCTCCGTCTGGTTGAACTCGCTCAGCCATGTCTCCTGAGTGTGCAGCCGGCGGTAGGGGAGCGGCACTGGCAGCGTCACATTTTCCTCCTCCAGCTTCTCCAAGAGCTGATGCCATTCCTCCACCCCTGCTGATGGCACTTGGCAGTACAGGAGGTCCAGCTTGGTGCTCACCCTCAGACTCGGGAGCAGGGAGGCTCTCTCCTCCCGGCTGCTCGGCAGTGTGGTGACTTTGCCTGCTTGGCTGCAGAAAGCTCTCAGTCTCCTCTTCCTGAGCTGCTGGACGTGAAGGAAGGTGTCCAGTGTCAAAGTGAAGCCCTCCTCTGCCTTGGGGACCAGGTCACCTGGGAAACAGCATTTGGAGATGGGGGTGAGGAAAGAACACAGTGCCCCGAGTCAGACCCCGAGCACACAGTGCTGTTGCAGGCTCTTCTCCAGTTATTCCAGTGTGGAAAGGATTCAGCTTGGACGAAATGGGTAGGAGAGGGGAGGCCAGCCCTGTCTGGCAAAGAGCTTGGCTTTGCTGGGAAATGGGTTTCTGTCCCCATGAACATGTGTGATTATGGACACCCAGACCCCCCTTTCCCCAAATCACCATGCCTGAGGACTGATCTAAACCACAGATTTATTCCACAGGCCCAGTTCTCCACTAAATCATAATTTTTGCTTTTAACTCCTTGTTTGCAGCTGAGCATCACAAAGGTGAGTTTACCAAAGAGTCAAAAATATTTTGAGAGACCAGGCAGTCGTAAGTTGGTTTGTAGCTACAAATACATGATGTCCTGCAAACCCTTTTTCATCTGTTAATAGGTTAACATTAGCTACCAAGTATATGTGAGTAAGGGATTATTCTGAATGGCTCGGGGTAATTTAGGGACCCAAATGACATCATTTCTTGCATCACTCCCATATGTAAATTTTTTCTCTTGTAGATAAAAAGGCAAAAGCAAATAAAAGGCAAAAAGCAAAGAGAAGTGAGATGCCAACAAAGCAAATATAAAAGGCAAAAGCAAATACAAAGACTCTATGAGAGTAAGTTTAATTTCTCAAATTTCAGCTTTGGTTTTTTTTTTGTCTTCTTATTTTTTATGTGAAAAGGCCAGAGTGGGTTTGAGTGTGGAAGATTATTGCCTGCCTTGTTAGTTTATTTTCTTTAGCAACAGCACATCTGCCTCATCTGCTCAGTGCAGGCATCTGGCAGCCCTGGAGAGACAGTTTGATGGTTTGTTCTGTGTCCTCGGGAAGTTAAATATTTGGGAAGACTCTTGTACAGAGCAGCACAGTTGAAAGCAGACAAGCACAGTTAAAATTAGGCAAAAGACATCAGGAACACAGGAAGAAACACAGTGATGCCTGAAGCTATCCTGAGCTGCTCTTTGACTCACCCAGACCCAGAATGACTATGTCTGCAAAATCTAGTGATGACTTTGCTCTGGAATGATGGGAACTGGAGGGGAACGATGCATTTTTTAGGCAAGAAATGCAATAATCACCAATACTCCTGCTCCCTCCTGCCTTCCCAACAGCATTTCACAACTAAACAACAAAAGTTTCCCCAACAAACGTTTTGGGAGTTACCTCAAGCAGCCTGACACCCGCTTTCCCCACCACACCTGAAATCAGTGACCCCACTAAGAACATAAAGCTGCAGGGCCCCACACCAAGGGCTTTCTCCACAAGCACCATGTCAAGGGTGTTTTCTGTCCTGTAGGCATTTGCCCACCTAGACCCTCTGGAAGAAGCTCCAGGGCACTTTCCCCATGGCACAGAAAGGCTGCCAGGCCTTACCTGCGCGGCTGCGGGCCGGGGTCTGGAGCAGCAGCCTCCAGCTGAGGAAGGCAGAGATGACCAGGGCAGCCGAGAGGCCGAGGCGGGGAAGGAAGCGCATTTCTGGGGTGTGCTGGGTGCCGGGCCCTGCTGAGCAGCTCGGGACCCGAGGGAAGAGTGTTGGGGAACCTCCTGTGTTTATTTAAACACACCCAGCCGGAGCTGGGTTAAAGTACTGTTTGGGCAGCAGCTCGGCTCGGGGCAGGCAAATGGCCTGAGGCACAGCAGGTGCCTGCCTGCCTGCCTGCCTGCCATCACAGCGTGAGATTTTGAGGCAGAATCTGCCTCGTTATTCAGGGTCTGTGCCATGCCAGGTGACGATGCTGTGAGGAACAGGCCCTGCATCCCAATTCTGGGCAGGCAAAGATGTCCCTGGTCCTCTGACGCTCCCTATTCTCCGCTGCTTTTGGCACCGTGTGAGGGAGGCCCTACTCGGGAACGGTGCTGTGGGGAGCAGCCGGGACTGGGACTGGGAATAGGAATGGGGCTGAGCAAGCAAGTGCTGGGCCACGGGCCCTGCCTCTGTGGTGCTGGGGGTCTTTTAAGCTAGCAGCTGTGGCAGGGGAGGTGACAGGGCACAGCCAGTGCCATGTGGCAGGGCGATGATGAGCCACGGACTGGAAGTGCTGAACTGCTGTGTGTGTCCTTCCGCTGCTTACACCGGGCAGTGCAGGGGCCGAAGGGGGTGAGCCCCCACGCAGGCAGACAGACGCGCTGCTCCTTCCTTTCGCCAAGGAGCCACCCCGGGGGATGGAAACCCACCTGCCACGCGTTCTTGAGGGCTGTGCCACGGCCGGATTTGCTCTCCTCCGGGCCACCGCGGCTTTCCCAGCAGAGGGTGCTCTGTGCCCGAGGAAGCCCAGCCCAGCCCTGCCCAGCCCTGCCCTGCCCGCCGCTGGGGGAGGCGAGGGACGTGGGCTCTGCCCGCCCTTGCCCGCTGCGGCTTAGCGGATCAACTTCACAGCTGCCCTGGCCACATTTGTGCCTTTTACAGCCTTTCTACAGCGAGGAGGAGATGTTTCCTCCATCTCTTGTGGCTAGACACTGCTGCAGATGTCCCTTCAACCTGCCAAATCTGGGAGAATCCCGATACAGCCAGAGCAGGGGATGTTCGGGGGCGGGTGTGAATGGCCATAATTTGCTTATACATTTCAGCAGGGACTGTCCCAGCCACAACCACAGCGAGCCGAAGCACAGCTGCAATGGGTAGTGGGAAATGCAGCTGATTTTTATTTTACAGTCATAAAGTGAAAGCAAAGAGACATTCTCTGTCCAGAAAGAAATAGTGGGAAACCCCCTTTGCTTTGCATTGCAAGGAAACTGAACTTCCCAAGTTACATCACAGTTTCGTCTCTCCTCCTTTTAACTTGTATCTGCCATTTAAATGGCGATTTTTAAAATTTTTTCTTGCCCCCTGGGGTTTCTTTTGGGTTTTTTTTGTTTTGTTTTGTTGGGGTTTTTTTGTTTGTTTGTTTTGGGGGGTAGGTTTTTTGTTTGTCTGTTTGTTTGTTTTGGGGTTTTTTTAATGTTTTTTTTTTGGGGGGGGGCGGGGGGTTGGGGTTTTTTGTGCCAAAAAGTTTTCTCAAGTGTCAGTAGACACTTACTAAAACTCACTGCTGGGCTTCCCCTGTTTGCCTTCCATTCTCCACTTAGCAACAGCCAGCAAGGCTGAGACTGCAGTTCTTGGACTGAAAGGCTTCCTGCTATATGTTTATAGAGAGCCAGCAGCCTTTTTGGGCACAGAGGCTGAGTCAGGTGTGGAAATGCATTCACATCCTACTATTTAATGCAATTGCACAAGGGAATTAGTTGGGGAATTCATAAGAAGCTTCCCATAATTTAGGAAAACCCTCACTGCCATGAATGTGAGAAAAAGCCGTTCTCTTTTTCTCTACACCAGCAGTAGGATTGCCTGAATAAGGATTTCCAGATTTTTTTCCCACCAGTATCTTGAACAACATTGCCTTGGGCTCCCTTTTTCTCCTCACAGGACGCAAACCCTTTGGAGATATAGGTTAATAAACATCCTCCTCTTCAGCCTTCCCACATTCCTCCCACTTCCAAATTTTGCAAAGTATTGTCTTGTGTGACCATGACCCGTGGGCACTGATGTGAGGGTTCCCCCCCTTGTTCCTCCTCATGCCTGCCTTGTGGGAATGTGAACTTTGCAAAGTGATGGCAAACACTGCCTCATTTGGCAAGGGATGTTTTTGCACTGCGAGGAAAGGAAGAGCGGAGAGGAAACCTTCTTATCCCTCTTCTTGTTTGGAAACTTGCATATGACATCTGTGTTTTGCAAGCAAATTCAGGCCCATCTCTCAGCAGAAATGTGGGAGCAGTTGGAGGGGGAACAAAGTTCCCTGCTCCCAGAGCATCATGTAACGTGGAAAGTGTTTGATCTTTGGGAAGGATGGTCCTGAGAGCAGGGCTGCCAGGCTGCTGGCTGGGAATGCATTGCACTGAGTGGATGAGGATTCCTTGAAATCAATCCAAAATGTCAAGTGTGGGAGCGGGTATTTGTGAATAAACTGGGGGCTCTGCAAATGGCCTCTTTTCCATCATATCTCTGGGTTCCCAGAGCTCCTCTCTGTGCCTGTGGAGAACCTTGGCTGCCCAGCTTGCTTTGAGGGTGGGGCACACCCCTCATCACGCACCCACAGGGCTGTCTTACTCTCAGGGGTGAGATTTAGTACTTCAGTGCATGGACTTGAGCCTATGTGTAAGCATCAGCTCCTTCAGTCTTATGCTTATTTCCAAATTTGGCCAACTCAGCTGCTTTCTGGTGGGATTTGGGATTTTCTTCACTCTAGCTCCTGCCAGATGTGGGTGAGCCAATCTGCCCAGCACCCTGAGTCCATCTCCATCTCCTCCAGTGCCTGCATTCAGTGCTGCCACCATTAGCAGCGGATTTGGAAGGTGGGCATGTGTCCTTGTGCATTGGACAGGGAGCACCAGGCTGGCTTTGGGCAGGCAGGGAGAAGCCAAAGGCCGCAGGGACTGCCCCACGCAGCAGCATCCTGGGACTGAGCAGCACTGGACCAGAAATAGTTATGCAATGTGGAAAGGAAGGGAAGGCAAGTTCCCATTGCACCCAAGGAGTGGAGCAGGTAGGACAATGTTTGGAGTGGTTGTACAACTCTGGCGCTTCCTGTTTTCCTGCGGGCAGGAGCTGTGATTGTCACTTCTTATTCAGCTCCTCATCCTGGGAGGAAGACAGCATCGGGCTGTCCAGGGGCAGCAGGATGTTTATGTGGCAGGCTGACTCAAGGTGCTGCTTTTAATACACCCCAGAGCAGAGTCATTGGGGGAAATGTACATTTTAGATTTCTTTTTTTTTTTTTTTTTTAAATGCCTCATGAACATCCAAAGTGCTTTGCAATTGCCATCGAGCTGTGTGGCTGAATGCCAGCTGAGTGTCGTTGTTTTCTAAGGCTATTACACAAGGATTTTACAGGGTGCCATGAACTACTGGTAATTTAGGGAGGATTCATCTAATTAGTGATGCTGTATTGAGAGGCTTTGCTTAATTACTCCATAAGCTCTTAAACTTTGCATTGTCTCAGCCAGGCCCACATCAACCAGAGCACCTAATGGTGGTGGGAAGGGGATGAGGCAGCATACAGCCTCTGCCATGCCTCTGCCCATTCAGAGGAGCCCTCTCTACCTGCTTTATTAAGAATAAGGGCATTTCCCTGGAAGGGGGAACCAAGGGACTCAATGAGACTCAACATCTAAAAATATATGGGGATTGCAGCTATTATCTCTCTGCAGTAGCAGATGGGAATCCCATGGGAAAAAATAGCCTGTGTCTGGATCTATGTATGCAGGAAAAGGATGGTCATGGGACTAGTGGCCATCACATCCATCCCATCACCTGCCATGGGACCAGCAGCCATCCATCCCATTGCCTCCATCCCATCACCTGCCATGGGACCAGCAGCCACCCATCCCATTGCCTCCATCCCATCACCTGCCATGGGACCAGCAGCCATCCATCCCATTGCATCCATCCCATCACCTTCCATGGGACCAGCAGCCATCACCTCCATCCCAGCATTTCCTCATGGAGATTTGTGGTGCCACCTGAACAGCACAGGATCTTTTACCACTGAATGTTTCTCTAACCAGATCTCAGCCTTGCTCTGTGTCCCAAGCTCCCCCTGGCCTTCCTCTCTCTTTAGTGCTGCATGGGAGAAATCCAAAGTGCTCCCTGACAAACCAGGCAGCACCCGTGCATGTGTGGTAATTTGGAAAATTTAGTCCTTCAGCTTTTCTTTCTCTTTTTTTTTTTTTTTTAATGTGAATTTTGTTTCATGCAGAGAGCTCTGCTCTTTGGATTGTTTTTCCTTTTGGGACCTGAGTAAGAGAGGGATCTTGAAAGAGCCCTCAGGAGCCACTTATCCACCCCACCAACATGGGGACAAAGCCTCTGCTTGGCCCGCAGCTTCACAGAGGTGGGAGACTTTTTTGCTTGGGTGGCCACAGCGGCTTTGCTGGGGGCAGCACAGAGGAGATTGGGGTCTGAAACATCTCAAAATCTCCTGAAAAAGAGCTGGTGGTGGTGAAAAACAGGATGGTGGGAAGAAAACCTCTGTTGTAAAACATCACTCGCTGGAACCAGACTTTGATCTCCTGCTACAGTCCCTGATGGGGAGGAGATGGGCAAAGGAAGAGGGGATCTCCTGGGATTTGGGGTTGTGTCTCCCATGGGTTCTCTTTTCCTGAGCCACAACTCTCTCACTGCAAAATGGCTTCCCCAGGCTTCACACCCCGTGCCTGCCCTGTTTTTTGGGGGAGAGAAGCATTTTTGCTTTGTTTACAGCAGCATTTTTCCCTTTTTGTGTCATTTTTTGTGCTGCTGCCGGATCAGGTGAGGAAAGCTCTCACCCATGTCTGTTGCTGGACATAGGGGAATGGATTCTCAGGCAGCTTTTGACCCAGGGACTGGCTTTTGCTGATGCTGCTGAAAGCTGAATTTGTCTGAGAGTGCACCCAGACATCTGCCCACTGTTCCTGGCCTTTCCCAAGGGAGTGCTGCCCCATGGCACTGCAGGCTATCATGTTTTCTTGGTTGCTGGTTGTTTCCATTATTCATACAGCAGCTCTTTAAATATTCAGAGATCTCTTGACTGGTTTTTCAGTAACTTGTGGAGGAGGAGGTGGTGGCATGGCTCGCTGGGGCCACCTCCACACCTGGTTTAATAGGATGCTATTTCTGATGAGTGATGTTTTCGGGAACTCTGGAGCCTACAGCCCTGACTCCAGACCAGAAGTGGCAGGGGGAAAAGGATTTAAGGTCTGTTTGTTTTACTTTTTTGTCCAGACAATAAGCCAGCAAATACTCCCAGATTGTTTATATTTGGATAAGGCCACTCGTGTCCTGTGAAAGGAAAATGACACATCTACTACTTCTCCTGGGGAGAGATGGTGTGGGACAAATGGACTCCTGGTGTGGCTGCCAGAAGCCTCTTGATGCCACTTCTGGGATGTGTGGGATGGCATTGGGCACTGTGGTCCAGATGGTGAGAGCATGGCAGGGACACAAATGCCTGTTTTTTTCTCTGTTGGTGACATTAGTTTGGGGCCAGATGCACAGGAAGGGCAGAGCTTGCTCCCCAGTGCCAGCCCCAGGTTGCTGCCTCCTTCTCTCCCACTGGGATGTGGGGCTGTGGACACTGGGAGGTAGCCTCATCAGACTTCCCAAACAAGTTGTTTTTGGAGTCTGTGGGATGTGAACCACAAACTGAAATTCTGCTTTCCTGTGTTTTTCCCAGAAGCTCAGCCCCTCTTGGCATGGCACTGCATGGGGAAAGACACGAGGCATGGAGGTTTGGCTGCAGGGCTTTGGGCTGGCTCTGCTCAGCTCCCACCACCCCTTACCAGGGCATCAGGTGCCTGACCCCCCCCAGGGACACCCAGCTGGTCGTGCCTGGGTCCCCCCATCTGTTCTGGCTCTCTCACACCTTCCTGCACTGAATGGGATTCAGCAGCTGCAAACAGGACTGACAGCAACTCCCAGAGAGAGCCAGTGAGGATCAGTGTGCAGCCCCATCCTGGGACAGGCAGAGCCCCCTGCCTCAACATAAGCCTTGTCTGAGCACAAGTGAGCACAGGATTAATTTGGGATATACCACACACAGCCTCCTCCTTGTCCTGAGGCTGGGCTTTATGAATTTTGGAGCCTCTTGCCATTATCCAGCAGCATGGAGCTGAGGGATGCTCTGCCCTCATTTCTTCTATTCCAACCCTTTCCTCTCCAACCCTCAAGTCACAACATGAAGGTTCCAAAAACTACCCCAAAACAATTTTCTGGGTTTTTTTGTTTGTTAAACCACTCACTTGCAGAAAGCACCACCTGCTTGTCCCATAGGGAGAGGTCAGGCAGAGGGAAGAACAAGTGAACTCGAGGCACTATGGTCATGCAACAGGTCAGGTCAGGGAAGAGGAATTTTCTTGGCTTACAGAGCCTTGGCAGCTCCTGGGGTGGCTCTGCTGGCTTCACCCTGGGGCAGGTGCTGTGAGAAAGTGCCAGGAACTCACAGCTCCACTGCAGTCTGTTACTCCAGCTGGGTCCAACACCCCCTTTCTTGATGTCAAAATTGGTCAGATTTTTTTTTTTTTTAATTTCCTCGGGGTTGTTTTTTACCTAAAAGTGAAGAAATGAGAAACTTCTCTTCCTATTGGTTTTTTCCCCCAGAGCTTTTGGAAGAAGTAAGAGGGCAAGTGGTTTTCCTCCTTCACTCAAAGTTGGTAAATGCAGCCAAAACTTGCTTCCTCCTCCTCAATTATTTTACTTCTGTTAGTAAATCTTGCTTGTCTGTAAATTGGGCATTTCTGCATTTATTTTCATTCTGTGGAAATAACCAGTCCCCAGCCTCCCCTCTCTGATGTTTGTCTCCCCATACATGCTGAAGTTAATTTGATTTAAATATTTCCAAACAGGCTGGAGATGAGAGAAGCAGCTTCTTGTCACCTGCAGCACCACATTTCTGCAGAACAAAAACATGATGTGATGAATGAAAAGGCCTGGAAACACTGAAAAACCACTCGAGAAGAAAAAAATTGCAAATGAGCAAGTTGCCATCATTTCACACATGGCCACAATTAAAGAAGCAGCAGATCTGGGAGGCAAGGCAGTTTTGGTCTGAAAAAGCCCAAAGGATTTCAGCTCTGCTTCCTTGTCCAGAGATTAAAATGCAGCAGCTGTTAAAAGTCATGCTCTGGTGCTCCACCTGCCCCGAGTGCTGAATTCAAAAGCAGGCAATGAAACTCTGAGCTTTCTGAGCTGTCTGAGCTGACAGGCCAGGAAAGCCATGAAATGGAGGACCAGGGACCTCTGTGCCTGAAGGAAAGACCCAGGAGGGGTGAACACCTCTTTCACCCCAGCAGCCTTCTGACTCTACAAGCCTTCATCTTCCCCTACACCCATTTCCTGTGAATGCAAGGTGTGGGAACAAATTGCAGTTTTGGAGCTCTTTGGAAACAGATTTCAGATGCCGTTGCTAACTCTTACCTAAGACCTGGCAGCAGGTTTTGTCTTTGGGAGCTTCTGACCCCAGCTGGTTGTTGCACCCTGGTTGAGCATCCTTGGCTCATTCTCCCGATGAAGATGAAGAAGGAGACAAAGGTGAATGATGGAAAGGTGGCTCCCTAGGGCAAAACAGCCCTCAGGCAGGCACCCACCGCTTGCTTCAGCCTCTGAGGGAGGGCAAGCCAGCAGGAAAGAGGTGGGAAGGTTCTGTAGAATCCATGCCATGTGGATGTGACCCTTAGGGACATGGCTTAGTGGTGGCCTTGGCAGTGGCAAATTGATTGTTGGACTCGATGATCTTAGTGGTCTTTTTCAACACAGATGATTCAACAATACCTTCACCACCTGCTGAGTGCTGGGATCAGTGTGGGAGTGGTGCCCTAGCCCATGGGGTTTAACTGGAGCAGAGCACTGAAATTCCCCTGAGACCTGGCTCTTGGGTACTCCTGAGGCTTTTTTTGGAGTCTTGGCTGGTGGTTTGGGGTTGCTCCAGCACATTCCCACTCTCTTACTGCATCTCCAGCAGCCCCTTTGCAGAAGACCATGCTGGTGTCCCCGGAGAGCTGCCAGTGCCAGCTGCCTCTATAAATACCTCTGGTATAAATTCAGGGAGCTCTGTCCCTGGCAGGCTCAGTCCTGCCTCTGATCACAGCATTGTAGGGTGCTGGGCTGGAAACTCACAGGCTGTAGAACCCTGCCACAAGAGAAACAACTCTTAATGCTTGGTTAGAAAGCTTACATTTCCCTTTTCCGTTGATTAATAAAAGTGATGCTGTGGTGCTTCTCTGATACTTCAACATTTCCATTCCCTTGGTCTTAGATAAGTCAAATATTTCAACTTTTGTACCAGGACAAATCATTTTTAGAAAGTCAGCTAAGGCCCGTGTGCACGCCAAAGTGCTGCAGCTCCGTGGCAATGAGCCTGGGAGCTGGGCTGAGATGTCCATATGTGGGTCAGACCTGTGGTTGCACTTTCCCTGTTTCATGGAGGAGTCACCATGAAGCTTCCCATTGTAGCAGAACACATTGCAGACAGCTCTTGCCCCCTGCCCTGGGCAATAGCAGCAGTGCTATTTCTCAGGCTGACCTAAAGGGACATTTCTTTACTGGGCTGTCCTTGCCCAGACTGATTTTCTGAATCTTTTCACATGGTGAGGTCCCCTGGGAACAGCCCCTGTTGGATCCAAACCCATGAGAGGAGGAGAAGCCTCTCCAGCCTGTGCCTCTCTGACAGCTCCCTGCAACCTTAAAGGGTGTCTTGGGGGTGGGCTGCAGCCAGAGCTGCTTTCAGTCCTGGCTGCCACATTTTTGACATCCACCGCCCCACAGAGAGAATCAAGATTTATTTTTAAAAGGAAGAAAAAAACTTGCACTTTTCTTCTTTGCAAGGAAAACTCTCACTCCCTTTTGCTCGCTTGCCAACAAGAACGGCTTGCTGGGGGTTGAGGGAAACTTCTGCTCAGCACCAGGCAAATGCATGAATTCCTTTCCATGTTCCTCTTGGCACATCTCCTTTTAGCACTTGAGGACTTTTTCCCTGGCCACAGAGAAAAGCAGGCAAGGAGAAAATAAGAGCGGGTGGGCAGCAGAGCCCTTGCCAGTGCTCTTGCTTTCCTAGTGACCCTGGTGGCTTTGGAATACGTTTTTGGTGTGTGAGGATCCCCCTAGGGCAGACATAGCTGAGAAGAGTGATGCCTTTGCATTGCAGGAGACTGGCAATTCTTAGCATTCGGGCTGGAAACAGCCTCTCCTGACATTGTGACGCTCCCGGAGCACAGGCAGAGGTGGGGAGCAGCCCCTCGAGGCACGTCCACATGTGCCGCTCCACCCTGCAGCGCCAGGGGCTGCTGGGGAGCGTGGGTGTGCTGGGGAATGTGGGAGCTGTGTCATGGGGGAGTGGGAAGGGTGGGAGGAATGACTGTTCCGTGCTTATATTTATCTCCCAGTTGATGACCAGGCTCACAAAGCAGGATAAGCCTCCCCGGAGCCCGGCAAACTGACAAAAATCTACCTGGGAAGGATGCAAACCCAAACCCCCCCTACTAAAAATATGCAGGCAAATAGAGATTTTCCAAAACAGAGTCCTGGAATGCTAAACTTGGTGGTGATTCATCGAAGGAGGGGGGCACAGCCGCTTTATTTTTTTTCCCTGAAGGCGAGCTGGAACAATGTAAATCCCGAATGTTATCCGAGCTACCCCCTCGGCTGGGCTGCCGTGCTTTGAAGCGCCCATCCATAACCCCGTAGGCACCGGCTTCCCAAGAAGGCAGACCTGCCGCAAAAACAGGAATCCCTTATCGGGCAGCAGGAAATCCTATTTTTACATGAAGTTCAGAATAAAAATAAAAGGGAAATATATGCTCTGTGGGTGCAGGCTAAAATTAAACCTAGAGCTTCTCCTCTGATGGCTGGCTCCTGCCGCTCCCTGGATTGAGAATCTGACGGTGAACAAGAAGGATCCTGCTGTTCCTGGCTGCTCTCAGTGGGATCTGCTCTGCTGTGGGGCTTTTCTCCTCTCGGTGAGCTCTAGGAGAGTGACTCAAATGAATCACTCACCTTGGATCAGTGCTGTGGCCAAGGCCTGTGCCCTGGGCAAGCGGGAAGAGGTTCCTTTGCCTCTTCTTCATGTGGCTCCTTAACATTTCTGAGCCAAATCCTTCAGTTTCTGACTGCCCTGTCAGCTTCACTGCCCTATGCCCAGCCCAGGCCATTCTCTGACCAAAATTTCTGCATCCAGGTGGTATCACAAGATGTGCTGATGCACCATGAGGGTCTGTCTTGACCGAGTTGGGTCTGCTCCCCCACAGGGGATGAACTGGCACATCTGGTCTGGGTTTGAGCATTGCTTTACAAGTTCTCTGGGATCTGTAGAAATGACACAAGCCCTAAGCCACAATCCCCAAACCTCTTCCTTTCCTGCAGCCCAACACTGAAGAGTGACTGCCAAAACCAGCGCTGTGGCTGTGTGTTTTCATTACCACTGTGATTTGTAAAACAAATGCAGCCCGTTTGCAGCCACACTTTTGTTCTTCGACATCTCAGGCCTTTGCCAGCTGAAGCCACGCTCAGGGCTTTCCTCTGGGCTGCACCAGCTTCACCAGCTCTGTGGCACAGGGTGGCACTGAGAGAAATCCCACAGGGACTGTGAAGGGGGTGGCCCTGATGGCACTTGGTCAGCATTTCTGTAAAGCAGCTCATTTCAGAGCTTCCTGTGTTGGACCTCGGACCAAAAGGCTTTTTGCTTGGCTTCCAAAGAGCAACTAACTGCATCCAGAAAAGTCACTGGGTAAAATGCATCATGAGGTGCAGACCTCTTGGCTGACCATACTGGCATTTTAGGTATGTGTGTGTGTGTATATAAACATACATACATATATATACACATACATATATATATATACATATACAAACACATACATACATACATATATATATATATATATATGTGTGTATAACCTACCTCCTGCCTGCTTTTTTTTTTCTGCAACAAAGGTTCACTCTGAGCTTTTGGCTGCAAAATATATTGTAAAAGGTTGATTCCTTGGAATAAGTATTTGAGGGCATCTTCAACCTCCATCACAAAATCAAATCCCAGCAAATATTGAGTAGAGCAGCCTGAGTTAGCCAGACAGCTGCAGGTGCTTTAGCAGGGTGTTGGCTTCTCAAGGGCAAAGGAGTTTGAGAGCAGAATTTCTTTCACCTGAGCTGGTCTCCTCCTAATTAGTGAAATTACAGGAAGGTTTGAAAGGGTGGATAGAGAATGGTGGTGTTGAGTTGCTGCTGAGACCTAAGCTGTCTAGGAGGAATGGCCCCTGGAGAACAGGTAGGAAAATTGAGGAAGAAGGAGGGTGAATGAAGAGAAAGCATTTGATGATGGTTTTGGATACTCTGGGGTACCTGAGGCTCAAGGGAGCTGCCTGGGTTGTCTCAGCTGTGGTGTCATTTTTAGAAGATGGCTTTTTGTTTTTGGGAGAAGGTAGAGTTGCAGCATTTACCACTGCTCCTGTTTGTGGCTGGCCTGGACAGTTGCATGTCTTGAAATTTAATGTTGCAGCATTCTTTGCTTTTCTTCTCATACCCTGAAAGGGGTTCATGTGGAGAGCCCCTCTCAGCCTTGCCAGCTAATGTGGGCAAGCAATTAAATTGTTTTGGGCAGCCTTGTGTGTGAATGAATGCACGTGGCTTGCATGCAGTGGAAAATGACTGTCTGAAAGCCCCCCAGAACTGCAGGTCTGTGATCTCTGCTCCCTTGTGTAAGTGCTTCCCACTTCTGCTGTTTACTGTAAGATGAAGTGATGAAATTTGGCTTAAAGGAGAAGTGATGTGAA
Source organism: Urocynchramus pylzowi (assembly GCA_013397555.1). NCBI lineage: Eukaryota > Metazoa > Chordata > Aves > Passeriformes > Fringillidae > Urocynchramus > Urocynchramus pylzowi. The sequence continues at coordinate 732,716 of VZRH01004320.1, forward strand.
ATAGTGCTCAGTCTGATTTGGAAGAAAACATTGGCTGCTCTTCCTTCACAGGGTGCAATCTAGTTTGAGCTTCACCATGTAAAATTATCTTCCTTATTCTTACGAGGTTTTGTGCTGCAAAACATTACCTTGCTGTTTTGCCCCTTCCCAATCACCATAAAAACTGTCCAGGCTGCTCCTGTTTTGCAGAAGCTGGGGGGGCTCTAGCCTGGCCCTTGTCCTTCCTGGCGTTAGGGTCTACATAGCAGAGGACAAATAGAGCATTTGAAGTTATTTTTATTTCATTTTCTGCAGTGGACTAGATTTTCTGGCTGTTCCGTTTTCAACAAGAGGTGATTTTGGGGGATTAAATGTTAAAATCCTGCGTGGTACTGTAGTGCTCCCAGGGGATATCGTGTATCCACATTTGGTGTTGTATCAAACCTGTGCAATGCTTTTTCTCTTATCTCTGAAAAAGAGAGGCATGTGGAGCCAGTGAAAATAAAGGCATCTGTGAACACCTTTGGGTTGGGACGGGGAGGGGGATGTGAGTGAATCCTCTGCCAAAACTCCTTGGATGAGAGGCTTCCTGAGTAAGGACAGCACCTACAGGGAAGGGGTATAAGAGAGGTATTCCTTTATGACACAGTCTGTTTGTCCCAAATATTGAACTTGTGGTCTGACTCCAGAAATTGGGAACAGCAGGTCCAGGAGGTGCCCTGAGGTGAGGAAAGGAGTGGGCTTCCCATGGAGACCTCCAGGCCCCCAGGGCTGCTGTAAACACAGACTGCTACCAACACAACGTGTCAGGAGAGCTCACTGGGGACTTTGGGGTTCCAGATGCAAACCTGTGTCCGAGGTCCCTCAGGTGACACAGGGCAGGTTGGCCCTGAGCAGAACGAGCTGCCCATCTGTTCACTCTCCTCAGGCATGCACAGGTGCCCAGAGGTGACAGGGGTCATGCCACCATAGTAAGAGGGGTACATGCAGAGTTTGTGTCCCTGAAGATTTTGAGGGTTTTTTGCCTGTGATAGAAACTGTGAGTGTTGCCAGAGTGCAAAATGCAGAACTTGAGAGGTGAGAGCGCAGGGCAGGACTAAAGGTGGGCTCCAAGTCCAGTCCATCATCCTGAGGGAGGGAAAGTCTCCATGTGCATCTCTCAGCTTGTGCACTTGAGTTTCTTGAACCTGGTCCCCATTTCACATTCAGCAAAAAAGAAGAAATTTTGCAACAGAACATGTTTAGGGGAGGAGGGGGATGAAAAAAAAACCTGTCAGTCCTTCCTTTCTGAGATGTTTTGAGAGTCAAATTTTTATCAGAGGGAAAAAAGCCCAACCCAAGACTCAAAACAGGAAACTCTTATCAGCTTGCCAGGAAGCTCTATTGCTTTGTGGAAGTGTTACCCTACGGTCATTGCTACTTTCAGTAGCTGTTTGTGAGTAATTTATGGCTTTAAGATGGGCGTCAATCTTCCATGCAAGCAGGGGAGAGGCCCTAAAGCTGGAAGGAGTAGTGGTAGGAATAGAGGGTGGAGGGGAAATACCAAGGAACAGGATTTGTATTATCTCACTACATATATTTACAATGATAAGATTTTCATTGTCTTCAATGGTAAATTATGATCCTGTTTTTGTTCTGTATTTGGATCAGGAAAAAGCAAACCCGTGTCTTCAAAAAATGCACAGGCTTAGTGTTCAGTGACTGTTATTCAGCAGAAGTAATCGAGGGACTTGGGATAATACGTAACTTCTTGGCAGGGGAATTTCTAAATTATTGCCTTATGGAGTTCTGTGTGCTTGAATTCTAAATGTGTGCAGGTGTCTTTTTGTAAATCATGTAAAAATTTATCTAAAACCTATTAAAACTGGTCAGAGGGGGTTGTCTGGTTCTCTTTTGTGTCCCAGTTTTAGTGTGCCCATCTCCAACACAGAGCACTTGTTCATGTACAGAATAATTTCTTTGAAACCACTATTCCTGCAAAGTGTCTTTGGATTTAAAAATAAAGAAAACAGTGTTAGGCAATGTATTAAGATGTATCTGAAAACTCTGTGTGTATGCACTTCATGCAAAGAGATCAGGAGCTCCTATCCCAAACCTCCCAGGTAGCAGTATTGAACAGTTCTGGCTCTTGGCCTGGTGTTTATTTTTATTTTGCCTTTTTGTGCCCTGGTGTGTCTATTCTAGTGCATTAAGGATTGCTGTCACTCCTATAGTCACCCAAGACAATGGGGATCTTTCCACCAGAGGCATTTTGCATCCCCCAAGCTGTATGGAGCAGGCATGATGTGGAGAAGGAAGTGCAATGCTGCTGCCAGGTTATCGTGTTTGTCACATTGACTGCTGACTAAAGTGCTTATTTATCTCTTAGTTTGTGCTGGCAAATCTCTTTTGCTTAAAAATAAGCATTAAACTTTTGTCTGGAAAGCTGGACTTCTGGGCCATGAAGAGAAAAGATGATTTCTGAGTGCATAACCCATGACCAAATTCTTAGAGGCATTTTGGCAGCAGGGCTGTGCAGAGGAGCTGGGATATGTCCTGGGTAAGTTCACTGTACACCACCAGTGATGCAGAGCTCATTTCCATGGGCTCTGGCCTTGCATTTAGAAACAAAGCATGGTGTGACCAGGTTCTGGGAGTATGGGGATGATGCTCTTTTGGGGGAGCAATGCATTTCTTGGCATGTCTTGAGCTGCCTTGTGGCTGGAAGAGTCCCTGTGAAACCAGCATCAGGGAGGTGAATCATTTCCGTGTTTCCATCTCATCATGGTGAGCACACTTTGAAACCTGGCTGTGCCCATTGACTTTTGGGCTGACATCCCTCTCTTAAAAAGGTCTTTTAAATATGAAGATTCACCCTTTTTGTTTTTTCACCCTCCAGTTTTTATATGATGGTCTTAAACACAGAATACTCTGTGTCCCACTCTTCTGGGAAATTGGGTTCTTCCATGATTGCTTGAAGTCTTTGGCCAAGCATTGTTGATACACAAAAGTACAGCATCCTGACTGCAGTGGTGTGTGAACCCGTTTTTCTCCTTTAATATGCACTTATCTTTATAATAGGGCATTGGAAAACATTTCTCTGAAACCCAGTAACCGGTGGCCTTTCTTACTCATTGGACTACATTCAGTGTTTGCACTAGCACTTCATTAGGAAATAGATAGCTATTTGCTGGGGCTGTAAAAAATCACTTTTCCTCTCCTTGTACCTTATCTCCTCTTCCTGGACAAAAGTCAAGAGCCTCTTTCCCCCGCCCCTTCCCTCTTGGGTATACAATTGAATACAAATGATCCAAGGAGTATGATATGCCAGGTATTTTGCACACTCATCTCTAGGGAGCTGATAACAGCAGCCCATCTCTCTGGAAACCTCAGCCTCTTGGCTGCTCACTCCTGCTGGAGTCAGCAGCCTCTTGCAGGGCCAGGAGGTGCTCGCCTCCCTCATCCTTCCAGCAAAGGACTTTGGAGCAGGCGACGAGGTTGCATCTGATGCCTTGAGGTGCTTCAAGAATAATTAATGCTGTAAGGTCATTGACATGTTTGGTGGCAGAATTGCAAACCTCCACCCAGCGTGGCAGGGTCCTTGAAAGACCTTTCCTTGGCTAGAGGGGGGATATGGGCTGCTACTGACCAGCTCTGGAGATGGTAGGAAGCCATGTAGGAAGATGGTCTGAACTTCCTCTTTTCCCAGGGGGTCTCCCAGTGGCCCAGGTGAGCCCACCAGCTCTGTATTGTCCCAGCTTTGGCAGCCCTTCCACGTAAATCACATTTCTGACATTCCCATGGCAGTGAGAAGCTGGCTGAGTAAATTCCCTTTGGGGACAAGGGAGAGGGCTGGAGCGGCGCGTGCCTCTCGGGCTCTAACGATGGCTCTCGGCAGCACTGCGCCAGCGTTTGTTCCCCTCTGTCCTCCTGAAAGGAAGTGGTGAAAGGCAGCCAGGCTGCCTTTATTTCTGTGAAATGGAGTGAAATGAGTGAGGCGACCCATCGGAAGCAGATTGTTAGAAATATTAGTGACCTTACGTGATCTCTCCAGGGCTGGGAGAGGAGCAGGCGGAAAGGACATCGTGTCCTCGTTTGTCACGTTAGCAGTTTGTCATCCATGCTCTGCAGGGCTTGTTTGTCTCCCTTGAGAAGGAGACATCCATGTTTCCTGCTGTGGGAGAGCAGCTTCTCCGGAAGGGTTGGACAGGCCCTCCATAGAGGCAGAGCCAGATTTCAACAAGCTCTAGTTGCACCAGCCTGCCCTGGCTGTATAGACATGGCACCTTGGCCAACTTCTAGCAGGTTTCCCATGTTTTCCAGTCCCACCTCTCAACCCTTGGGACCCTCTTTGTGCCTTTGTCAGCTTCTGCTGAGGGCTGTGTGGGGAAGTCACCTCTGCTGTGTTGCTGGGACCTTGTATGGACAGGCTTTTTCCAGAGGACAAGCAACAACACTCTTGCCTGGCTAGCAAGGCTTTTGCATTCTCATCAAAAGCACTTTTATTCCCCCATCCCATGGTGCAGGTTGGATGAAGATTTGTACTTCCCCAAAGCCCTTGTGGGAGAGGAAGGACAGAGAGTGGCCTTGAGAAGCAGAATGTCTGAGAAAAGCCACAACCAAAGCCCAAAACTGCTCCTTCCAGGTTCTCATGAGAGATGTGAAACTCTGCCCCGGGTCTGTACTGAAATATTACCAAGCCTGAGATGATGTGGTGCTTCTGGGGTTTGACTCAGCTGTGCAGAGGATGGAGGGGGAGGAAAAAGCTGTTCAAGCCTAAGCTTTGCCACTTCATAGGCAGCATGTGGTCTCTTTTCTGTGCTGTTCTGCTGAAGCACTGTGCTTGAAGCTTGGCAGAGTCTTCTGTCCTCACTGATAGGGGGAACAGAGGCTGGGAAAAGACTGAAGGGAAAGGGCTGGAGCAATTCAATCAGCAGAGCTTAAAGGAAAGCATTGGTGCCATACCTCACTGCCTCATCAGTCTCCATTCCTGTGAAGTGTTTACAGGGGGGAAAACCCCAAACCCCTGCAAAAACCCCACCACCATAAAGGTCACATGGTTGTGCAGACAGCTGTGGCACTGTCAGATCCATGCACTGTGCTTTGGCTGCTGTGGGCCTGGGTGTTTGAGGCGTTCAGTCTCTTGTGCTGCACAGCACTGCTGTACCTGATGGGCTACAGCTGGTAAGCAGAGCACTCCTCTAGAGGGCTGATTGCTGGGTGTGCCACGTACTGCCTGCCTTGGGCTGAAACAGGTTTGAACCAGGCCTTAAAAACTGGGTCCCAATGTACCATCACAACGTGAAAAAAACCCAAAAAATGGATTTTTTGATTAATGCTTCCTGTGAGACTTGGGGTTGACAGTCACTGCTTGCATGACTCTTTCTGTAAAGATCTCTGCTTCTGTACATGCGAGACATCTCTGGGCAGTAAAACTTCTTTCTTGATTGTTCTCCCAGTCACTGGATTTTCTATTGCCCCTGAGCAGCCTATAAAGCTCTAGACTAGCATTAAATGGCAACCAGTAGATCACCTCCTTTCCCTTTCCAAGGCTACTTAATTTCAGGAGGAAGAGTGAAGCCTTGCTCAGCTGAGAAGGAAAAGGAGCTTTAGGTGTGCTTTGCTATCTTGTGTTAGTGGCTGCTGGTGGGACCTGGGAAAAATGCCACCAGCTCTTTTTACAGTTTGGTTTGCAAGCTGTATTTCTTGGAGAGAAGATGATCAATGGTCTGTTTTTATCCCTTTGGCATGATGAGTCATCAAAGATGATATGAATTAGAGAACTAATCTCCCTTGGTGGCAAATGGTGCAAGTTCTCTAGTTTGCCAAGGGTTTGTTCCATGCTAGAACTGGATTGAGGGGTGCTAGTTAGCTGGTATGGAAGCTTAAGCTGCTTATCACCTTTCTGTGCATGCAGAAGAATTGAAATTCCTAACTGGGCAGATGAAGGAACTCTTTACTGAGGGACTGGATATTGAAATTCTAACTGGGGAACAGTTCTGCTTCTGAAAACTTAACTGTGAGCTGCCAGCTCGGACTGCAGCTACACTGCAGTTCTGATAGAACTGGAGATGCCTGTGCTGTGGGACGTGGAAGCTTTAAAGATGGTAGGATGGAGGGAATTCCTCCTAGTCTGTTGTGAATGGCTTAAACGTGGTAGAAAGACAGGCAGCAAACTCTTCATTTTGATACCTTTCCACTGCCTTTAGTGGAAGTGGAAACTCTGCCTTGAAAACTCATGGTTGAAGGAGGTCAGAAAATGGCCAGGAGCTTTCCCTGGGAGCTGTGCTTCCTGCTGGCCTCTGTGCTGCCATCGCCTTATAAGGAGCTTCTGTGAGCCTCATCTCGCTGATGAATGCGTGGGGCGGTGGGTGAGAGCTGTTCGGAGAGCGCTGGCATTTGCCTGCAGGGAGCTTGTGCGGCGCAAGGAGAGGAATTCCACGGGCACGCCCTTGGTTTGCGCAACGGCCCAGACAAGGAGGGCGACCTCATCCACGGCCCATCAATATCTGCCAGGCTCACTCCTTCGGCAGCGTTGGTGATGCCGCGCTGCCGCCTGCTCACGGACACGCCAGCAGCTGGAGAGGAGCCCGTTTCAAACCCAGCAAGGCCTGCGGTGTTTGACAGCGAAGGGCTCGGTGTACGTGTGCTGTACCCGGCAGGGATTTCTCTCCCTTCAGGCACCCAGGAATTGTTTCAAAGGCCTGCTTTAAATACTGGATTTGGAAATCTGTCAGCAGTGCCTAGAGGAGCTGGAGAGCTACACAGAGATTGACTTGCCTGCACTAGCCTTGAACATGTTGAGATTCCAAACTAAGCCTTGTTTTTCTCCCACCCTTGGACAGACGAGGAAGAGGAGGGAAAGGCTCATAAGCACAAGGAAGGAAAGGGAAAGAGCAGAAAATAATAGATGCTATGTTATGGAAACTCCACAAAAATATCTTGGATGTTACCAGTCAAGCTGCTCCTCTGGAGTAATTCAGTGCTGTTCTCCATGAGTGTTCCCACCCATCTGTCAGGCTTTGAAGGACTTGAGGACTTCTGCATCTAGGAAGGGCTTAAATAATCTGTTGTGTCCCCTGATTTACCAAAGCCTGAATGTGAAGCCACAGCTATAATAAACTCTATAATAAAAGAAACATGAGATAAACAATAGCAGAGGTGGAAACTATCAATGATGTAAGAGGTGTAGCATGATCTGAGGTGATCTTCTAGAGGAGCTTGTCTGCAGTTCCAGCTGTGCTTGTAGGAACACTGTCCCTCTCTGTAAGGTCAAACAACCCATAACTTTTGCTTACTAACCAAAGGCTGCTGTCATATGGACTAAGCATTAAGGCATAATAAGGGAAGCAGCTTAAAAGAACTGTTTCCAGACTTAAGTCTGAATTTCATTGTTGTATGAAGTTTGTGTTGGAACTTAAGGTGATGGAAAAACTGATTCTAACCTTTTCTGTTTGATTAAAAATCCCTCTGAACTTCAGCATGCTGGCTAAATTCCAGCTACCAGAAGTAATTGCCTTTTGCTAAGCTACTCACCTCCTGTGAAACCTTATTCAGGGAACTTAGTGTAATTATTATCCTTCCCTTCAAATAAACGGTTGTATAGCTCTGTTGATCTAATCTGCCTGTCATGTTCCACAGTAGAGAGAGAATTCCATTTTCAAAAAACTCATATATTAACCCATAGAGCATGTAGGTAGAGATGTTTCTGCTCAAGATCCTTCCCAGAGAGAAGACCAAATGCAGTTCCTACTTCAAGGGATAAAAAAAAAAAAAGACCTTTTTGTTCTTCTGACCCTGTGAAAGCTCTTCTGTGTGAGGATGGGTAGAGAAGGACATGAGAGGATCAGAGAAGTGAGTGGTATGTTCACATGACAAAATCCCCCACCCACAGACAGCAAATGAATCGGTTCCTCTGTATAACCTCCTGGGGAAATCTTGTTCGGTAATTGAGAACTGCTCTTGGAAAAAGGAAGCACTGCTGGACACAGATAACTGCCTTTGGAGAGTGGCTCTGTGAGCTGGCAGGAACATGTGCTGGCTGAAGGCCTGTGTGCAGTGCCTGGAGTCCTGGTGGGCTTGGGAAATCACATCCTTCCACAGATGTGGGAAACAATACAGGTGGCTGGGATTGCCCAGGGAGTCGTAACTTGGAAGGGAAAAGGAAAAAAAAGGGGGTGTGTGCATTTGCAGCTACTATCTGGGAAGGGGATGGAGAAATACCTGCACCTTCTCATGGCCATAATGGAGATGCCAGATTCCATGTATTTCTATATAGAGAACGTCAGGGTGTTTAAGGTTTGATGTGGGTCTTAGGTGTTTTAGTGGGATTTAATTTTAATCAAATTTTGTTTGATTTTTTTTTTTTTTAAATTTCCTGAAGAGCCTAGCAGAAGTGAAATGTGCTGGATGAAGTTATCTGACTAAAGAGGACTATTCATAACCTGCCTCTCTGGAAACACAGCCTCCCTAGCAGCTTCCCCGTTCCCTCTGCAGCAGGGTCCCTGGTGCAATCCTATTGAGTAATGGTGTGTTTGCCAGTGGAGCGCTGGTGTTTTTTCCTGTCTCCCCACCACGAGTGGGAAGCTGTGCTCTGACAGTTCCAAGTGGTTCCTGAGGGGTGTTGAAATCAATCCCTGCCTGTGCACTTGACCTGTGCGGGCAGAGCTCTCTGTGCTGCTGTCCTGCTGGCCCTTCTGGGTGAATCCTGCAGGAACATCCTGGAGAGGCTGCCACAGGGACAAGAGGAGCTCAGTGTACAGAGCAGGCAGGAGCTGTGGAATGTGCTGACATACCCCAGCCATGGTGTGGGGGTAACTGCTGCTACCAGCAACACAGGGAATGTTTCCTGTGTAACAGTGAGCCCTTGAGATGGGTCTAAAGTACACCTGCAGTCAGGCACTGATAACTAATCTGCTACCTACAAGAGGCCAGTGGTTTGCCTTGTGAACTTGTATGCACAATCAGGCACAAATGTGCCCTGAAAGCTGTTTGATTGCTGTTACAATGAATTTTTGCCTGCCTGAGCACCTTGTTGGAGTGTACACAGAAGAGAAGACTGCTAAGACCTCACCTTGTCCCTTCCCCTTTGAGAGAACCAGTAATGTTCTGCTTTTTAAGGAGTTACATTTCAACATGACATGACTGGCACCAGCAATGTGCTGTGTGAGTGGCCATCAGACAGTTGTGCCCACACAGAGGCAGGGTTGATTCAAGGTACTCTGCTCAGCCTCAGCTGGAGTCTGATGGATGCAAATTCCTCAGGAAGGCCTGGTAGATGTGACCTGTGATGACAGTTTAACTGGGGGTTACTGGGTAGCTGAACTGGAATGACACAGTTTGCTGGCTTTTCCTTCAATTTGCATTTATTGCTTTTGCTCTCCACCCTATGATTTTCTCTCACCCCTCTCTCATCCTGTACAGATGCTAAGTGGAAACTCCGCCAACTACTACAGCTCATACCCTCTCTTAAATGCTTCCCCAGTACTATCCCAACTGCTCTCCCTGTCTTACTCCAGGCCTCTCACTGTCCCACTCTGGGGATAGCTATCACTGTCATGAACATCTACAGAAAAACAAGAATGAAGACAGAAGTAGAATTGGTCAGTAAGATTTAAGACTGAGGTTTTTTTGCATCCATTCCAGATCTTGATAAATTCGTAGCATTCTCATCTGTGACTGGCAGGAAGGAACTCTTTCAGTATATTCTTTTTTTCTATTGAAATGTGGTGGTTACCTCTCCCCTGTATTGAACAAGGTGAATCACGGGTACAATTCCTCTTGCTTTGGCAAGTATGGAGGTTGTGATTAGACTGCCAAGAGAGAAAGATGTTGCAGATGTCAACCAGTCATTCAGCAGTGCACACCCCAGTCCAGCTGGGCTGATCTGTACATGCATCTTTGGAAATGTGCATAAGGATAATCTCCTCCCTTTGCTGCACTTAAAAATAAGGTTTTTTTTTCTTTTCAGCTGCATTTCATTTTGCTGTATAAAGAAGTAGACAGATCTGGCCTTTCTTTTTTAATAATGTCTTAGGACCAGGGTACAAAAAAGGTTAATGCATTAATTTTTAAGACAAGTGATAAATGTACTGCAATAAGCACATCCTACATACACAGAATATATTTCTCTATATAATATGAACACAAGAGATATAAAATAAGTTATACTTATCTTGGTTTTTCATCACAGTAGGAGCTCAGCTTATATAAAGTGACAACAGGATTGGAACAACACACTGCTCCAAAGCAACAACAAAAACCAGAAGAGTGCGCGCGCACGTGTGTGTTTAGGCAATGAAATAGGAAATTGAGGGATTTCTGCTAAAATCGGGTCTTGAAAACAAAAATTTCATAGAGCATGAAAGAACTGGGGAAGGTCTCTTGGCTCAGGGTAGAAGTTCTGGAGGGGATCAAGTGTAACTGTGTGGTGAGGAGAGTGTGTGAAGGCTGACATCTTGGCTAGGTTTGGGGAGGCACAGAGCAGAGCAAGCTCTGCCCATTGCCCCCGTGTGCTCTGCCCTCGTGATGGATCACCTGACAGTGTGGGGTTTGTATCTGTACGCTGAGAATGGGCTCGTGGCTTTCACTGTGCACGATGAGAGCAAACACGTCACTTCACAGCAACCACAGACACCACCACTGTTCAAAGAGCAAACGCTACCCATGGCTGGGAAATGGTGGGTGAGCCTGGAAGCGGTGCTCCTCCCTTCCAGCCCACCTGATGTCCACCTCTAGGGCCCCCTCCCTCTGCTTCCCTTGGAGTGTGGTTCTCTTGGCCGTGCCTGCAGAACAAATCTCCCCTGGGGCTGAATGGGAGGTAGTGATGATTGGGGACTCTGAGTGCCTGTCCCACAGTGAACAATGAGGAACTCCAGCTGCCCAGTTCAGAGCTCTTTCAGATTTTATTGATGTGTTTTTCTTTAAGGACAGGGGAACGTTTGTAAAACTTGCATCTTAACGGTGAATCAAGGTTCCTAAAGTTCTTAACTCTGGGGTTTAGTATCTAGTATTTTAGTGTGGGCTTATGTTAATTAAGAAATGCTCTTTGTTTTGGCCAATAGCTTGAAGACCTTGTGGTTTCTCTTAGTCTCCTGAATTTTGCAAGACCCATTAAAAGGCAGAAGGTGCAGCCAAAGCTCAGGAGTGATACTGGCAGTTAGCAAATTTCTATTAGTGCCTATTCTACTCTCCAAAAATGCAGCCCTGTTCAGGTTTTCTTCTACTCTCGCTTAACAGAGTCTCCTAGTTTGCAACATCCTTTCTTTACCTTCATATTTACAGACTACACATTAGAAAGCAGGGACAGTACACTGGAAGAGTTAATTGCATATCATGAAGGATTGGACTTCTTTGTTCTGCTTTAGATTTTGTTCTTCATACAGCAAAGTAGGTACAAATCCAAACGTGATCTCACATCTAAAGGTATAATTTAAGTAAACATGTTTTCCTAGATCTTTTATTTTCCCCTTCCCTTTCCCTCTCCCCGGTAACCTTCATTTCACTCTGTTATTTTCCTTTTGGATGGAGGGAGGAGATGGGAAGGGAGCTCATTTGGCAGCTCATGACCCTCCAACTTGACCTTAATGAGATGATTCGCCAAGGCAAACTCCTCATCATCCAGCATGCCATCTTTGTCGATGTCAGCCAGTTTCCAGATCTTGCCCAGCACGGTGTTGGGCAGCTTAGACCTTACCATCTCCTTCTTGGCGTTGGCACCAGTTATTTTACCGTCGACGGGCGAGAGCGTGTAGAAGATCTCGTCGTACATGGGCTTGTCCCTGGCCACCACCCACTCGGCGTCGTCGATCCCTTCTCCGGCGCCTTCTCCGTAGCCGTGGCCGAAGGGACCGTGCAAGGTGCCCTCGAAGGCTCCTCCCTTCACCATCTGGGTTGGCCGCTGGGACTCCTCCTGGCGGACGAGCACCATGAGCTGGGCGATGTCGTTGGCCAGCATGTCTTCCACGGTCTCCAGCAGCTTGCTCTTCAGAGGCTGGAACTTGCTAAAATCCTGGGCTTGCAACTGATCCTTAAAATGGGACAACACGGCAAGAGGTGAGCGACATGGCCGCGTATGGCGGACTAATGGTGTGCAGTGGGATGCCTGCCTGCTGCTCGGCTCACAAAACCCTGCTACTGCAGGAGTGGGGAGTTTGGCATTCCTTCCTCTGACAGCCCTGCTTTCAGCATGGCATGGGGTCTCTCTGGCCGGCCTTGCTCTTACTTTAATCCTCTCCTAAGTCCTACAGAAAATGACCAAACAGTTCAAGGCAAACTGGTTGTGTGCTCTTACTACCTCCTCCAGCCAATGCTCTACATTCCCTCCCCCTTCTGTGCTCTGGGAAGGAGATGCCACCTGGCAAAAGACCATTGTACTCATCACCATGCAGTGCATCTTTCAGATGCCATCAGGAGAGTAGCACCTGTAAGAGGTGGTGAGCATGTCTTTACAGCATGGCTCAGATTCTGTAATTTCACAGCTAAGCAAAAGGGCTTGGAGTAGGGCCTGCAGAGAACTCTCTTCTAGCTGCAGAAAGACCTACAGCTTTATCTTTCACCCTCTACTCACTAAATCCACACTATTCACTCCAGCTGCATTGATACAGTTTTTTTTTTTAACACACATTTTAACAAGCAGTGAAGAAGATCTCCTATTGGCTACACCCCATAGATCTCATTCTTAACAACTTAGGGAGAATATATTTTCAAAAATAGGCAAATGCTGTTTTTCATCGGTAACTAGTAGCAACCTCAAGAGCTAGAACTCAGAACAGGTTTTTGCTTGGACTGAAGCCACACAGCAATGCAGCAGTGTCCAGCATTGCTTGAATGTACAATACAAGGCTCTGATCCAAGGTCCTTTGAAGTTTTTGAATTGCATGAACACTGGGCCAGGTCTCTGGTCTGCACAACAAAAAGCCTGCTTCTCTGGTTAAAACAGAAAAGGGGCTTTAAGTTTTCACACCTTCCTTTCTCTCTTTCTAGAAACAAAGAGGGAAGTAGAAGACAAATATAACTCTTGAGGAATGTGGCATATGTAGCCTTTTTAGGACACAGCTTTCCTTTTATTATAAATTAACAGTATGCTTAGGTCTGAAAAATCTGCAAATGGAACCTGGAATTAAAAACAAAGGAAAACAGAAGAAATCATTTGCTGTAAAGTGCTATTCAGACAAAGATATGAGAAATGAACGTGAAGCTGTAATGCTTCACATGAGCTCTATGTGTAAGAAATGCTCATGCCCAAATATAGCCTGCACATATTTTAAGGCACATTTCAACACTACAGCAGGCTTTTCCCTCAGGTGGCAACAATCAATGTCTGCATGGCTCTGTTGTATTCCCTGCAGTTACTCTAAAGCTCTTTCCTTGGATGCTTGCCAGGATGCCACTGCTTACCTGCATCTTTCTCAGATTAGGGAAGTCTCCTGGCGAGATCTGATGCTCCCGTTCAATCCGGGCATAAATATCTCCCAAGTTGTTAACAAGCTCTTTCTTTTTATTGTCTTTCCCAAACATTGAGGGCATTTCCTTCTTTAGGGAACTGATGATGTAGGCATGGACCTGAAGGGAATTAAATTATATGGAATGAAGGCAAATGTTAAACACCACATCAGAAAATTCTTCTCAGCAGAGTATCTGTGCCTAGGACTTGACTCCATCTTGTCCCACCCTGAAGAGCAAGCTCAGCTCCTCAGCTTGCCTGACCTATGGATTGTTATTCCAGTGCTAAATGCTCAGCTGTGTGTTCTGTCTGTGCTGACACAAGGTCAAAACAAGGTGTAGTCCTGAGCATACAGACAGTAACATTCATGTGCACTTTCTGGAGGGAGTGGTGGGGTTTTTTTTTTCCTTCCACTGGGCATAGCCTTCAAGGGAACAGTCCCTTTCCAGTCCAAACATTCAGGTTCAATGTTTTAGTATGAATACCAGTCCTTAACTTATGCAACATTGTGGCTTTTTTTTTTTTTTGATGGTGAACCACGCTTTTTTTTTTTTTTTTTTTTTTTAAATGAAAACCCTTGCACTGAAAGCTTTTGAGGGTTCTTTTGATCTCTTTTCTCAATTGACGTGGGGTTCTTTCCTGTATTTTTAGGGGCTTCTTTCAGTTTATTTCAAATACTCAGGGATACTACAGGCTTGTTTATTGTTTGTGTGAGTCTCCACCGACTGTGCATCCATCTAAGTCATGTATCTTGCTTGAAGATAAGTTTTAAGCAAAAGACCTAGAGCTTATCAATTCCCTTGGTATATGATTCTAATATACTGAATTGGTCCTAATTCTCAAGTTGCTACCACAGAGCAACTGCTTTCCAGATCCCTTCAAGTGCTACCTGCTTCAATCTGTAGTTACCTTCCTCACTCTGGCCCACCATGACTGACACACCAAGGAATTATATTCTTCCCATATTGGCATAGGGCTCATATGCTGGGCCTGAGTTAGATAGGATGGAAAAAGAGTAGGATCCACCAGCTCTGCAAGCTGAACTGGCCAAAACCACTCCTCCATAGGCTGCATGCTGCAGACAGCCCAAACCGAACGCTTGGGGCTTCTATGCCAACACCTACCTTGGCCAGCCGTGCTCGCTTGATGAGATCATTGAGCTTCCTCAGAGCTGCATTGCGGGGCAGGCTCTGGATATCCCTGAACAGGTCCTGCTCCTCTGCCTCAAACAGCTTGCGGTTGTCGGGGATGAGCAGTGGATGGGACCAGAAGGAGCCGATGTAGACTCTGATGACCTCGGGAGTGTTGACAATCTTTCCCAGGGACCACATGAGGGCACCGTACACCCGCATCAGCTGCTGAGTCTCTATCTGGTCGGCCTTGTTGAGAACAACTCTCATCTTGTCCTCGTGGTTCTTCAGGGCCTTGATGACCTCAGAGAATTCATCAGAGATGTCCAGCTTGTGAGCATCAAAGAGGAGAATGATGCGGTCAACCCGCTCTGCGAACCACTCCAGTACAGCAGCGAAGTCATAGCCTGCAAGGGGAGGAGGAAGAGCAGAGATGCAGCAAACATGGGAGCACAGAGCCTACCTGCTGTACTCAAACTACATCTGCACCTAACTGAGGGTAAGCTTGCAAGGAAGTGGCCTTCCCAGTAGAGCAGGTAGCTTGATAAGGAGATGAGGCACTGTCCTTCACGTGGAAATGTCACAGCACACAGTTAAGGACAGCTCCTATCCTCTCCACATTAAGACATCACCCAAAGAAGTCTTGAACTTGTGCTCCAGCTCTGCATTCAAATGCACATCAAGGAGCAACTGCTGTATTCAAACACCTACTGCAGAAGTCTTGTATGTGGCAACAAGAGAGGTCCAGTTTGTGAATGACTGGCCATCAGCATAGAAAGCCTACAAAGAAAGCTGGATAATTGCAATACTTGCATGTAGACTGGTCTGAGATGTGTATCTCCACTGCTTAATAATCTCAGGTCTTGTCTAGTTGCGCAAGACTAACTTTGTCCTGTCCAACTCAAAACCCAGCATGCAAATAACCTTCCTTAGCAGAGTAATCATCCTGTCATACCTGCTGCATGTGCACAAAGCCAAATGATTTGTGTTCACTTAGCCAAGAGCTTGATGCTTAGCAGACAGCATTGCTGTGAACACCGGAGGCAGGCACAGGCCAGGAACAGTGGGTTCAAATTTCACATGCCTCAGGACTAAACATAATGGATTCAGTGTCAGACTGGGTCCACCTCTAAGCAGTACATGGCATGATAAATAGTGTGTGGAGAAGTCCCTAAAACAATAGTAATGACAGCAACAAAATTACCTTTTTTTCTAGCTTTGTTGCATTTTTTTATCGTACTTTAAAGTCTTGGTGAGAGACTGGTTGGTTCTCTCTCCCTGCTCTGTCAGGCTTTCCTATGCTGTGCAACATTTGGGGTTATCTGAGTCACCAGAGTGCTGCACTTTCTTAAGGGAAATCAGGACAGAGCAAATGCTATTTGCATTCAAATCCTTTAATATACTATTTTAATCTTGACTTTCTTGAATAAATACATGATAATTTGTGTGGTGCTTTTTCATCCTGCTCCCCTTTCTTTTTCTTCCTTTTTTTCCTTCTGTCCTCTCTAAAACCTAGAGGGCAACCAGAGCATCCCAATCATTAGACTGGAACTACAGAAGGGAGGATAGCTGAGCTCTCATCTTGCTTTTTCACACTGGCCTTTTCTTCCATATGACTGAGCAAACTGGAGTGAAATCCCGGCTCTCATGTCAGGAGTAAAGCCTGTGTGAACTTTCTCTTCAGCTGGATAAATTGGTATTAATTTTTTGCCACTGAGAACTTTTATACAACTTCAAAGTATTATTACTGGGTAGTGTTCTGCTTTGGTCAATTACAGTTTGCTCCTTACAGGAAAAGGGGGTGGCAAAGTGTGGGCATGTGAGGTGTGTATTCTTGGATGTGGACACTTTGCCCTGCTCTCTTCCGTGGATCTACAGAAATCTCAAATGGAAGACAGATGTTTGTCCCATCAGTGGCATTCTGCTCACTAGGACATGAGTGTCTCCTCTAACAAGAGCAAGCAATGCTGGGCCCTGGCTCTTTGCTCAGCTATGTTCAGTACTGAGAACTTCAGAGAATTCAGAATCAGTATTAGCTTTGAGAAAGACCTGCTGAGCATTCAATATATTATACTGGTAGCTGCATATCTTGCTCAGTCCGTGTGTCTGACCTCAAACACAGTCACAAGTCAGTTTTTTAAAATTGAAATAAACTTGATCCTGCTCGCTTTCAGATGTTAACAGCCTCTTTTTAACTGTAGGTGCCGACCTCAGCTTTTAAACCTCAGATGTTCTGGCTGCAGGGAGCTCTGCTCCATGCTCTAATGGTGCAAAGATCAGCATGCTGACTCCTTCCTAACCTGTGCTGGGGGCAGTGGCAGCGGGACAACGTCGATGCTGATACCTCACTTCACTTGGCCTGGGTTCAGGCTGTCAGCCTCTGCAAGCAGATCAATGGGTGTGCAAACAGGGACCTCCCATGCCCCCTCAAACTTTGCTAAACAGAGGATACACAGACTTTATGTTCACTTCTGCCAGGGCTGGAAGTCATCTGGCATAGCAGGACAGTTTATTCTTCATACGCAGAGCTACACAGCTTGCTTTTCCATCATGGAAGCAGTGAGTCAGGGTGACTTTATTTGGAGATGTTTGTGCATTTAACCTTGTAAAATCTCATGGACTGGGATGTTTTCTTGTCAAGCTGCCACATGTTTGAATTGTACCATAGCTACTTTGTCCAGTCTTTTTCTTGGGAGGATGAGGTGGAAAACAGTCATGCTCTCTAGGCTGCCTTGTAATGCTACAGTGATGTCCTGTCACAGATCATGGGGATGGTTTCCCTCTGACAGTAGAGGAGCAGTCACTGTTACACTCTGTTGTGTTAATAGGGGCTGGGATGAGCTGGGGAACGTGTCTGCACCTGACACTCAGTCCACCTTGCAGGGATTTAGTAAAAGTGGGAACTGATTATTTAAAAGAAG
Source organism: Urocynchramus pylzowi (assembly GCA_013397555.1). Taxonomy (NCBI): domain Eukaryota; kingdom Metazoa; phylum Chordata; class Aves; order Passeriformes; family Fringillidae; genus Urocynchramus; species Urocynchramus pylzowi. The sequence continues at coordinate 750,169 of VZRH01004320.1, forward strand.
GGAGGTATAGAAAAAACGTGTAACTGTAGTTTTGGTGGTAACTGAGGACTTGGGAGACTGACCTTAGCCTGGGTCTCAAGGTTTGTCCAAAAGTATCTTTAGGTGCTTAGCTCTCATGATTTTTATCCTGTATCCATCCACAGTGGACTTAGAAGGTATCTATTTCCTGAGCCTCTCTTTCCTATTAACAAAAATAAATGTTGCTCTACCTAGCAAGAAAAGGAAATTAATATCTGCTCAAAAACCCTTTGTGTATTCCCAGCTGCTACAGTAACATACAATAAGTCTTGAATGTCCCTGTGGACTTCATTAAATGTCTAGATTGATTAGCAGACTCTCTTTCCGAGCTTCTTTGCTTGCTCAGAGATATTCTCCTGACAGCTGTCCTGCATATCTCCATTAAAGAGAGAACAAAGCCCTGAGAGTAACACTTGCTGTTGACTGCTCTGAAACATCACCATGGACTCATTTACATGCCATGCTGGGACAAAAGCCCAACCCACACCCTCCCCTTGTATGTCCCACTTGCTCTTGCTCTGGAGAACCTCTCTCCTGTTGGTACTCAGCTGAGCAAGAAACAAGTGTCTGCAGTGCTGCTGATCACAGCTGCATTCCTCTGTATGGGGGTACTTAGCAGGAAAAACGAGGTGTAAGTGTAGGTATTCTGTTCTTAAGTGATGGAACACTATAGAGGGAAAGAGGGAAAATTATCCTGACTGCTGTAAAGTTCCTTAACACACAGCATGAGGTGGGACAGAGCTCTGTTTACAACTGTCTGCTCAGAGTCACTGACTGTGGTGGTGTTTTCACACACAGTGCCTAGAGAATTGCTACAGAGATGATTCATGGGGTTGGCTTTGCAGTCTTGCTTTTAGTGTATAATAGATTGCTACTAAAGCATTTGGATAGCAGGATGACAGAGTAAATGGCTAAGGGAAAGCTATTAATAAAGGTGTTTAAAAAGAAGGTCTTAGATTAATATTTTAACATTTAGTTTGGAGCTGACATTTTTGGAAGGCTCTTAGATGGCACAGAGAACTCAGGACATTTTGCCTGGCTCTAGCCACAGCTGGAGGTGTTCAAAACCTGAAAACATGAGGCTCATTCTGTAACTAAATTTAAGCACTATAGCCTCACTTTGTTTTTTTCCCTCCTGCCCCTTTTTCATTTCACAGATGCACTGAGCCTGCCCCTTCTGGCATATTACTGTGTGAGCTTAGACCAAGAACTGATCTTCATCTGCAGTCAAATTAGGAGTTTTCCTGGTGTTCCTTGCTCATTCCATTGCAAATGCTTTATGTCTCCCTACGCCTCCCTGTGTTGTAGGGTGTTACTAAGGCCTCTCACAAAGCAGGCAGGCACTATCTCAGCTTTGGCAGAGTTTCAGGGATGGGTGAAGCTGTCCACAGAACTCAGCACAGTTTTACTGTGAACTTACAGGGTGGCTGGGAAGCCATCTGCTTGCCAAAGCTGCATTAATGCAAAACCATTATTACAGGGATGTTCAGACAGAACTGTAAAGGGAAGAATTCGCTGTTCAGTAATTCCTGTCTGTTGTGCTTGCATCCCTGCCGAAAAATATGCTGCATATTTAAACATTCTCTAACATCACTGATGCAGCTTCTTTCACAACCTCCAGATAAGGTGAACGTGAAGAGAAATCCAAATCATACAGTAGTAGGAGGACAAGATGAACACGATAACAATTTTATGCCATCAGATGTTATTTTCACGGGATAGGTTCCTTCTGACAGCATGAAAAGGACTCAACAGACTTAACACAAAGCTGACAAGTCAGCAGGACTGTCAGTGGGTTCAGCCTGCAGAGAAAATTATCTTCTTGCAGACACCTTGCCACCTAGACTACATAAGGCAGGCTGGCCTAATGAATTCTTGTCTGTGCAGCACCAGGAATACCTGGCACCACGCATTCCACCAAGATCTGGCAGGATTATGTAATTGCATTCTGTCAAGTCAGATCAGGCATGATACAGTCTTTATGCTGACTGTGGGAAGACAGATGATACCTGACCCAGCACAAAATCTGCCCAGCTATAAGATTTTAAAGCAAATTTAAACCAGCAAGGAGTGGGCATGCAATGGTTCAGCACTTCTCACCATGTAGCTACACTGGTTGTTGGTTTAAGTTTGTTTAGTTTGTTTGTGCTATTTTTTTGTACTGATAGCAAGCATACTAGTGATTTCCTGTCTTGTGGAGCCATAGCCACAGGTCCTGTGGTTAGTGGAGTTCAGGTGGGGTTGAATAGAAACTGAGATCAAGAAGTGCTGAAAACCCTAAAGCTGCTGGTTTGCACCAGGTATCTCACAGCTTGCTGTTATTACTGCTGTAAACTGTGCTGCTGCTTTTAGCAATTTATTTCTTTCCTGCTGAATTTCAGTCACTGGGAGCTTCCTTCTCATCTTTCTAAAGCTGGTGTTGTCTAGAGATGAAAGATTTACCAGATCGTGCCACTCTGTAAGGCAGAGTTTTATGGCAGTGTCCCTGTTTGTTAGGAGGGAGACTGGCTCTGATTGTCTGACAGCATCTCAAGATGACACTCAGAACACTGACTGCCCAGAGAGGGAGCAGCTCCGGGGAGATGAAATGAAATGAATGCTGATTCCAGCGAGCTTATGACTTAAATTTTTATAATTGAATAAGAGTTTTGAGACTTAGTCTAACTGGTAACAGTCATGTCCTGCCTGAAAGCCCTTCAGAGTCCAGGGAAGAAGACTTATATCATTGCAAAACAAGCAGGCAGCCCACACTGGAGGGGGAGAATGTGCCAGGAGGGGCAGGTGTTACCCAAATGTGACAGATGGCAGTGAGCAAAGGAGAAGGAAGGTCACACGATGGTCAGAAGAAGAAAATGAGGGGAGGGAGGGGGAAGTTACACATCCCTTTGAGGACGCACAAACTGAATGGGAAGCTGGGTTGGATGGCTGTTATGGTGACCTAGAGAGTGAATGGTGCTGGGTAAGAGTGTCAGAGAGGAAACAGCTGGGACTGGGTGGAAGAAAAGTGATTTGAGCAAGTTTCTCTCAAGATGAGGAGCTGGCAGTACCAGGAAGGAGAGGACAGGAGGGATGATGGAAAGCAAGGGATGGGTACTGGATATACCTCACTGCAGCTCACCCTAAAACACCTTTGTAAAAAGTTGCCATGCTTCTCTCTGGAAGTGGCTGCCTCCCAAGGGAATATAAAGAGATTCCTGTAATGCATATCTGTGGGTGTGTTGGGAAGTACACAGAAGGCCTTTGGGATGAAAAGATTTCTTTGAATGTCGCATGCCCTAATTTCTAGAGCAGGCCCCAGCTTGCCAATCACTTCTGCCTGTACCTATATTCAAAGAAATAATCTGTCCTGGAGCTGCTGATTCAGAGCACTGGGAGCTACATCCTCCTGCCAGTGCTCCACATTTCTTCCTCTTCTGTACCAAGAACTAATGGAAACATTAAATAAGTTTTGGAGGCTTTAAGGTTTCCAAAGCAAAGGCACAAGGACTCAGAGCAGAGCAGGTCTCTGTTCTGAGCTAGCAACAATGTCATTTACATTAACCAACACCTGGAGTGCCAGACTGTGTGGCCTTTTGCTTTCATGTTGTTTAGTGCAAGGGCTTCAGGGTGGGGAAGAGACTGGGAGCCTGATGGAGCTCTGGCTTTATGTCACTGGAAAGTCAATGAAACCTCACTAGGCACATTCAGATCAGGTGGAGTAACACTGAGGAGAGCATTGTCCGGAGCTAAGTTTCCCTATAACAGCCTGTTTAGCTCCTGTGTACACACAGCCAGAACTTGTCCCAAGTACAAGTTTATATCTTTGCCACTTGTGACAGATGGGCCTGAGTGTTACCTGGTACTTGGGCCAGTTCTGAAAACAGTTTCTAGACAGATTTTGAGACCTCAGAAGGCACCTGAATACAGGCCAAGATTTCCAAAGAAGTCAGTACATAGCAGCATTGATGTGTAGCTGGGATTCCAAGGAAGTTTTTTTTTTTACTAAAGCATCCAAACACAAACTGAATTCTCCTGTATTCATTATTTAAATTTCAGGAAAAATCATGTTTGAAAAGCTGGCCTGAAATGGCCACCAGTGACTGACAGCTCCCAGGGACCAGGAAACAAATTCCTTCTCCATTGTTACTCAGGATGCTGAAAGAATGCATGATGGGCATAAATAATGCAAATTGATGAGATGCTGATGGCATGACCATCTTCCCTCAATGCAATAGATACTTAAAGCATTTCTGGAGTGCACAGTGCACAACAAATGGACAAGCTGCACAGCTGTTCTAAACATCAGACTTGTTTAGTAACACAAATTAAATGCTTGCTGTATGTTAATAGGAATAGAAAAAAGCACAGCCCTTTCTATCTGTGCAGCCATTTAATCTTGTTCTTTGGTGTTACTTTTTTTTGCTCTTCCAGTTCTGGAATTGCAAAATATATCAGTATTTCCAATCCTAATCATGGAGACAGTCCCTCTCCCCGCCACCAGTACCAAACAAAATAATGGTTTAGCTTTCTCAAACCCCAAATATAATCTTGACCTTTTGTTTGCATACTGCCTTCAGGTCAGAAGAGTTAGGCTCACAGCTTCATGTATTTCTAGAAATAAAAATGAGAACTGTGCAGATTTTCTGCTCATTTTTGTGTTGTTTTTAAGAGGAACTGCAGAACAGTGTGCCTGAAAGAGCTGAGCATTTCAGTGGAACAGTATGTGTTAAGTGAGATTGATAAAATCAGGCAGGTTGGCAGAGCAGCTGTAATGGAGGTGAACTGGAAAGTCAAAACTAACCAGTGCACTTTCACCCTCCCAAGCAGAGTAAAATACAGAATATAAGCAAATATCACCAGTGGGGAGTATTATAGCAAATATTTGAAATGCCTCCCTTTTAGAGGCTTTCAGGGTGGATGTCTTTAGTTTGTGTCATGCTGTTGCTAGCACACGTGACAAAGCTCCTCAGAAAAAATATTTTTTGTTGCCATTGTACCCTAAACAGCATTGCATGAAGTGGGAGAACATCAATTCCCTTGGTGTTTGCCTTTCCCTTCCAAGCACGGCTATTTGAGACACAGCCAGGCTGAGAGCTCTGCACTGCCCAAGACTGTTGCTATTAGCATTTTTCTTCTTGCTGTCACACTGGTGAGTGATTAAGTGTCCCTGATGCTGAAGCTGCTGGTCATTTGGGAATTTTGCTTTCCCAGGAGAAGGGTGAGGCTGGTGGGTAGGGTTCTTCCCCTTGGTTATGGGATGCTTTGGCTGCACTGAAGCCAGCAGAATGGAACTGAGTGGAAGGCTGGGAAAATGCTGGAATAGTCTGTACTGGAAAGCAAGCCAATGAGGAATGACACTGCCAGTCCTTCCCTCCTGGCTAGGACCTTGTGGTCACTGCTAATGCAGGAAAGGGAGAAGGTGGCATATAGAGAGTGAATATGAAGTAAGTGTTCAGGATATATCCAGGAAGTACTACCCCAAAAGAGGGATCAAACACAGCTTGGCCAAGGTGTCACTGAACTTGGCAGACTTGGATCTGCTCAGCTCAGGGCAGATGTAGGCTGAGACAGATGGGCAGCAGAGCGTGCAAGGCTCAGCCCCCAGGGATGCAGTGCCACTGAAGCACACGAGCTCTTGTTGCCAGGTGGCTCCATTAGCCGGGCAGACTCACAGGGTGATGAATTATGAGGAAGTCCTCACTCCTGTCTTGGCTCTGCATGACCTGATCTGTGGCCCTCCTCTCTGTCCTCATTTATTTCAATACGGTCATCCCCTCCTCATTTGCCCTCCCAGCAGGCTGGCCTGAGCTCATTATGTGACACCAGAACAGTGCTTTGCAAGTGGATGGCATTTGTATCATTATCAAATTGTCAAAGCAGACAAGACTGTGCTGCTTTGGTACAAACACCTCCCCTATGGGCATCTCTCTCTGCAGCCTCATGCTCCCTAGAAACAAAATAAATAACAAAAAGGACACAGAGAAAGGGGCAAGGCAATACAATCATTAGTTTTTTAAACGTGGATATAGATTCATGACCCAGTCTGTAAAAAAGATCAGAAGAGAAATGGCTGCCTTCCAGGATAATACAGAAGCAGTGAAGGACAGGTGCTCTGGGCCAGGACATCCTGGAAACATTTCCCACAAAGCCTGTAAATGACACCTGTGCATCCTAGGGAATCTGGCTACCACACCTGTGACACTGTGGGTACCCATCACAAAGTAGTGCATGAGTCAGGAGCTCAGTAGGTCAAATCAGTGCAGGCAGCTCCTTGGCTACACTTTTTATGAGGGCCTGAGAGCAGCAGCAGCTGCTGTGTCAGTGCTGGTGATGTCACTGCATGTCAAAGGGATGTGCACTTCAGTTATGACAGACTGCATCACCCTCAATTGCTTGACAGGCCTAAACCTGCAGCTCTGCTTCTGGTAAACTTCATGGGCTGCTCTGTGGGGGAAGGGGGCTCTTTATGGTCATGCAGTCCTGGAAGAGAGCCAGTGCAGAGATTTGTTTCCTGGGATTATACAGCATTCCTTGCAGCAAAGCTTGGTGGCCATTTGCAAAGCCCTGCTGCTGGCTGTAGGAGGCTGAGTGCTGCTAGCACTAACAGCAGCACCCTGTGCTCCTGCACACGCTGGCTGTGAAGGGACTGTCACATCTGTCATCTTTAACAGCAACGAAGCAGTGAATTTAATTCAGGGTTGAGTTCAGATAAGTGAAAAGCTTCAGAACCTGGACTTGGCCCCTGAATCAATCCTTTAAACCCTGTTCCCTTGCTCTTGCTCTTTGAAACATGGATGGAATAACAGGAACAGCTACTATTTTGAAATTCAGGGGTATAAGGTGGCTCTCATGGATTGCTAAGCTCTGACAGTGTGGTATTCTGCTAAGCTGACACTGTATAGATTAACTAATGCTCCTGACGTCTAATGGGGAGGGAGATGGACTTGTGATGTTCCCACTGAGAGGAATTTCCTATTTTTAGAAATGCTGCTGGTTCTCATGGGATGGGCAGGCTGGGAAAGCCTACCACATCTTTCACATCTTTACTTTCCCCCTCAAATTTATGACAGAATGCTGCTTCACTATCTACTCTCTTCCCTGACACTGCATCCCAGGTACCCCAGTCTGAGGGTCTTAGAACCTACTACTGGCAACGGGGCTAAGAAAAGCATTCCTGTTCCAAGCAGTAAAGGAACTTCAAAATCTCTTGGAAAACCTCTATAAGGCTCCCTCAGGTATTGCTTCATTCCCAAGTGAAATCTGAGCAGGCTGGGAAGGTATAAAAGGAGGAGAAGAATTTTGTTGTGTCAGCATTTTTTAGCCCTGTCTTGTTTTCTGCCTAGACCATGTTGCTGCTCTATCTGCCTTCAAAACCAACTTGCTAATGAGGTCAGCTGGCTTGTAAGCTTGGTGGCAAAGGTGTCAGCCTCACCACTTTTTCCTATTTCTCTTCCATGAGAGCTGGGAGGTGACTTTCAAACACCTCGATATAAGCTCAAGCCAATGCCTGGCAGCAGCCCTTCCTAAACACAGGCACCTCAGCACTCTTTTGACTCTTCCTGCTCCCTGTAGACAGATATTGCTGAAGTTGTCCCAGCCCCAACAAAGCCATATTGACCTAAACCAGATGAAGATCTTGTCCTGTATGTATTGCAAGGTCATCTGAGCTGGCCTACATGACCACATTCAATCTGTCCCAGATGTCAACGGTGACAAAGCAAGGTCCCACCTACACTGTACTTTTAACTGTTGTAATTAGATCAGTTGACAGGTTGTGACAGCCCCCTTGTCTGGCTGGAGATACAGCAGAGCAAATTCCTGGGATGGCAGGATGATCAGGAGATGGCTGTACTCCATCTGGAGTTGCCTCCTGGCAAAAGGGTCGAATGACCACACACCGTAGTCACAGGGCCAATGTGCCAATTTTCTGCCCTAAGTGCACTTAATTGCACTGGGGGCAGAGAAGTTGTCCAGGAAGAACCTGTTCCACATGCTGAGACAGGCCTCCAGTTCTGCAAACATGTACAGCATGCAAAAATGTACAGAATTGGGACTCCCCTTTAGCCTCCTCAGCTGTTTCCAAATGTTTGCAGAGGCATTATTGGCTTGGGTTAAAGTACACCAGTGACTTTTGTAACAGTGCACAGCTGTGTTACAAGCATGTTGTGGCATTGCTGGCATTTATTAGAGTAGCTGCAGAAGTACAGAATTGTTTAGGTTAGAAAAGATCTTTAAGATCATTCAATCCAACTGTAAGCCCAGCACTGGCCTCAGCCCATTGATCTGTCCCATCCATTGAGATCCCTCTAGAGATTCCTCTGCAGAGCCTTCCCCCCCTCCAGCACGCCAACACTCCAGCCCACAATGGTGGCATCTTCTCACTCCTCTTGTTCAGATTATTGATTAAGATATTAAACATGACTGGCCCCAGTGCTGAGCCCTGGGGAATGCCACTTGTGACTGGCTTCCAGCTGGATTTAACTCCTTTCACCACCACTCTTGGCCTGGCCATCCAGCCAGTTTTTCACCCAGGAAAGGGTGCACCCATCCAAGCCACAAGCAGCCAGTTTCTCCAGGAGAATGTGAAGGAAACAGGGCCATAGGCTTTACTGAAGTTTAGGTAGGCAATATGCTCAGCCCTCCCCCACCCAGGAAATGGGTCACCTTGTCACAGCAGGAGATCAGGTTGGTCAAGCAGGACCTGCCTTTCATAAGCTTGTGTTGCCTGGCCTGATCCATGATGATGATCAGTTCCATGATCTTTGCCAGGCCCAAGGTCAGACTGACAGGCTCTAGAATGGGACACCAAGACCCACTGGAAAGCTGACAGAGAAATTTTTGCAGCAGGAGCAGAAAGAAGTGCCAGTGTATTCTGCAGGAAGGTATTTTTAGTTCTGTAAACAGCTGAAAAGTAGCAAAATCTTGCAATACATGTCAGCAATTGAATTAGTGAGGAGATTTGGAAAAGGGGCTTGAAATGGGTCCATTTTGACTCACCTATACCTTATTTTTAATTTTTTTTAATAACAAAAATACTTCCTCCTAAGCAAGTTTCCTTTACTGTGACAGTTCCACAGGAGAAGTGGTTGCTTTCAGTGGCATTTTTTGACTGGAAAATGTCTACACCACACAATACAATTTTTTTTTATCTCCATAACATTTTCTGTTAAGGGGAGGAATGCTTGCACAGCATATTTTTCAACCTTCTCGTGAAGGCTGGCACACCTTGGAATTTCTGATGATCCCCCAGCAGTGCAGATGCCCACACTGAAAAAGGTTAATGTGAGGGGTTTTTTGTGAACTGTAGCTCTGTTTTATTGACACTTCTTTGCTAGCTAAGGTTCCTGTGGTGGAAAATCCCAGCAAAACAAACAAGACCTGGCTCTGTGCAAGGTGACTGCTTGATTAAAAGAAAAAAAGGAAGTTTCCAAGAAAAATTTCAATGCAAAAGTGTCATAGAATTGGAAAGTCATGAATAATCTGAAATCTTATGGGGCAGAACATGGAAATATGGGAAAGGCCTCAGCACATTGGGGTGGAGCCTGTGCTGCTGAAACTCAGCTGTGCACTGTTAATAGGCAGTGTGCATGAGAACTGATCTCAAACCTGAATGCTGAGATTACTGCTCTTGGCTTTCTTCCAGTGAAATGGTGCATAGCTCCCAGCTTTATCTAGGGAACCTTCCAGAAATGCAAGCTATATTACCATCACCTTACAGAGCAAGAAGCTGATGACCACAGAGGTTAGGTTTAAAGTATAAAGATGTTGCCCACTTCAGAGAGTGAGTCTGAGAGTGACCTCAGAAGTTCACTAAGAGACTCTATGCTATTCATCAGCTCCAGTTACAAGGGTCTGTAGTGACAGGACAAGGGCAAATGCCTTTGAACTGAAAAAGGGTAGGCTTATATTGGGATATTGAGGAGAAATTCTTCACTGTGAGGGTGGTGAGGCACAACCACTGCTTGTCCTGAGAAGCTGTGGATGCCCCATTCCTGGAAGTGTTCAAGGCCAGGTTGGATATGGCCTTGAGCAACCTGGTCTAGTGGAAGGTACCCCTATCTATGGTAGGGGGCTGGAACTAGAGGATCCTTAATGTCCCTTCAAACTCAGATTACTCTAGGATTTTATGATTTAGTGTCCACAGGCTTTCCAGATTCCCTATTGCAATGAGGAACTTGAGTGCCAATGGTTCTTAAACCCAATCCAGTCCTGCACTAGATTTAGAAGCCTGGCCAGTGCAAGAAACTAGGCAGATTACAATGGGGACCTTGGCTATGGATCATCAGTAAGCCACTGAAAGCAACTGGTTCTGCAAAGCAGATAAGTATCATTTGACTCTGATAGAAATCTCTTCCATAGGAAAATACTGAACTGTGACACAAGTGCTGCTGACCTTGTCAACAGCCTTCCCTGAAAACAACTAAATTCTCTGCAGGAAGTTAACCAAGTCCCTTTGGTCTCCATTTGCAAAGAAATGCTGTAGCTCTGAGAGGTTCCCACCACTGCTTTTATCCACAGCTTGTCTAGTTTGAAGTGAAAATCATATAGAGTTCTTTTGGTTTTCATTCCTGTCATTTAGAAGAGAACTGAACTTGGGACTTACCTCTGCTGATTCTCTGCTTTTCTCCAGAAAGGATTCCTGGCGTATCAATGACGCTGATGCTTTCTAATACGGGATTAGGTAGCTGGGCACAGACAAACCTGTGTGCAAAATAAATGTGGTTAAAAAAAATAAAAAATGCAAAACACAGTCATGATGTGCTGCACATCACAGGCAGCATGGGACAAGTCAGACTCTGATCTCTCAAGTCTTCAGCTGGAGCTTGGAGCTACTGTTACTTAAAGAAATGAGAAAGAAACTAGAACTAAACACTCTTCTCTGTTTTGCTGCCTCTGGAACATGAGTCTCAGTCATGACCTATGACAGGTTTTTTATATGAGCCCCCAAGTTGTGAATTATGAAAACATTTGGGTTTTCATTTATGTGCTGTTTAGATTTTAACAAGAAGTGGTATTTGTTTTGATTTGGTTAAGCATTCCCCTGAAGAGTCCTGAACTCAAGTGAACTGAAACAACTTGCTTTAAAAAAAAAATCAGCAATTCTGTAGGACTTCTGTTCTCTTTCAAATCTGTCTTAAAAAGACAAAAAGTGTGCTATTATTGCACCATGGAAGTAGACAAGCATAGGAAGCGTGAGATCTCAAGAGGTTGCTCAGTCTATTCTCTTGCCTCAAGGCAGGATCAGTCAGGTTATTTGTCTAAAGTGATCTTCAAATCCATAACAATGCAGACTCACCAACATTTGCTGAGTCTACTCCATTACTTAATAACCTTTACAGTAAATCCTCTTTTTTAATGTCTAATCTAAATTTCATATGCTATAGTGCCCCTCAGTCACAAACACAATTGATGTGGAAAATTATTTATTTTTCCCCTCTTGTCACAATGCACACTGTTGTCATCCTGCTCCCCTCAGTCTTTCCTCTATAGAAATCAGTTTGGTGGTTATTTATTTCTTTTTCCTATCTCTTCCAGTTCTCCCTAGCTGCCTTTCCAGCTCATTTCTAAATCCCTGAAGACCCTTGCAGCCTCCCTTTGGGTCATCTCAAACTGCTCCACATATTTCTTCTTCAGGCATGATGCCACAAGCTGACATACTCCAGCCACAGCCCTGCTAGTGGTGAGCACAGTGGATGGATTGCTCCTTATCTCTTGGACTTGACAGTCTGTTTATACATCTCAGTGACATGTTTGCTTTTTTAACAGCAGTATGACACTGTTAGCTCACATTCACTTTGTAATTCACTGCTCCCCCCTCTGAAGCTCCATTTATGTGTAATTGCTCTTTAGCTAGTTGTTCCCCATCCTGTATCTATGCAAATCACTGCCTAAGAAGAGTCACTCGTGCTTTGTGGGCTGCAGCTCATCTATTTCAGTTGCTAGTAACAGCAAAGGACACTAAAAGCCTATGTGCTTCCACAGCTCCTGGGAGCACTTCATGGACAGCCTTTTTGGGATGGCATTCCAGGGGCTCTAAGTGTGTGTGTGTGTGTGTGTGTGTACATATGCATATTAATAGGGTGGTGTGACATCCAGGCACAAAGAACTGTGGGAGGAGGCAGGGCCACAGAGGATGGGGGTTGGCAAAAGGACCACTCAGTGCAGTCAGGGCAGACGTGGCCCTACAGTGCTCTGATGTCTGTTTGGTTCTGCAGAAGCCCCTGCACCTCTGAATTCCTCCAGGCTATGCCACAACCCAGTTGTTAGACTTGTATGACTCCAAGAAGATTCTGATAAGAGTGAATCCTCATGGGTTAAAGAGTGTCTCCTCCCCTAAGCTGTCAGCTATTTCAGACCACATATTACAGCTTCCCACGTCCCCAGCTTGGCAGGTGGCAACAGGGAGCATTTCTGAATGTGTAATACCTCATGTCAAAGAGGTGGACTGGCTTGATTATCCTGCTGAGTGCCAGGCACAGCAGCAGAGAACAAAAGGCTCAGGAGGTCACGTTATTCCCTTGTCCTGCCAACCCAGGTTTGCTCTGCATTGTTACAGCCCTGAGTACTCCTTGTGCTGTAATATTAAATGGGGCAGGGGGATTTTCCACCAGTTTCTCTAGGAAAAGTACTCCACAGGAGATTTCAGATACAAGGTCAGAGGCCAGCATGAGTGAGTGCATTCTGGCTCTTTTGGCAAAGTTAAGGCTGCTGGCCTCCTGTTGTCCCAGCAGAACTGCAGGACCTCGGGGAGCTCGACCTAATTCTGTTTGGGGCCATATGAAGGGAAGAATGCCATGCCAAACTAGAGTTTCACTACCTCTACAGGCAGAGCATAGGGCTGAAGGAACAACATGTTATCTACCTCTCCAGCTGCTCAAAACCAGGACTGACTCCACCTTAGCTTCCCAAAACAGACTTTGGGGATGGGGGAATTCTTGCAACCTAGTCAATGTGATAGAGAACTAATGGGCGAGATTCCTGAATTTGCTCCAGGCTCTTGGTGCCAAACAAGTCTTCCTGATAACAAGGTGCAACTTCTCATCTCTCTGGAATCTTCCCAGAGGTGGGGGTTGGCCAGCAGAGCTGGAAAAAGGAAAACAAACCCTTCTCTCAATGCCCAGGAACAACCTGGGGCAAGAAGAGCAGACAAGAGACAGGATTCTGCAGACTTGCCATCCTCATTTCAGCCCTGGGCAGCCCTATGTCCCACATATGGGCAGGTGCTCCATCTCCTGGGAATGAAGGGAGGGAGGATACAGGCTCTGAGCAGCACAATTTGCTTGTCTCCCAGCCAAATCCTGACTGGACCAGTCTTCCTTTGTTTCCTGGAAAGCAGCAGATCCCAGTCTCTGCTGGGGAAGCAGTCCCAGCTAAGGCTGGATGCTCACTCCTGGAGCAGCAGGCTCTGCACCCCACAGGACACAGTGCTGTGGGCTGCCACCTCTCAGCCAAGGCCAGCTTGGCCTGTGTGAATGCTACTGCCTCATGCTGCTCTGTTCCTTTCCATTGATGCTCACAGTCAAGTGTTACCTTTAACCACCCCTGGGCAAAGCAGACTTCCCCATGGCCACTCTTAGCTTAGAGGTGTGGCCCCTGCAGATTAGCTCACTTCTGCAAATTTCTTGCTCACAGCCTCCTAGCTGAGGTGAGGGCCTAAGCATACATGTAGCAGCAGCGAGATACTTGCAAGACAGAGATAGCTCTGCTTGTCCCTAGCCCAGAAGCCAGGCCCACTGGAGAATTAAGTGTGGGTGGCTTGATCTGGTCCAGTGGGTGCACGAGGACTTACATCTGCTAAATTTCTGGTCCTCTGAGTCAACTCTTGCATGTGTTTAGTTTCCTAATTAGCTGGGCATTGGCATCTTCAGCATGTGATGCTCACACAGCTGAGCCAGTCCCCGTTAGCATGTCTCCTCTGCCAGTTTAGAAATCATTACCCCCTCTTTTTTTATGTCAGCAAGAGAAAGCTGTTATTAGCTGCTGTGGCTACTCCCTGCCTTGCTAGAAGAACTGCACTTATGCTGCTGCTGAACCACTGCTGTGTCCCTCTGCCCTGCTGCCTGCACAGGCTCAGGCTTGACTCTTTCCTCAGGAGGAGGAAGAGTAGAAGAAACATAACAAGAACACAGCATGATACAGTGAACTGGGTTAATGCATGCAGAGATCCCTTGCTGTATCAGGAGCAAATTGCATTCAGGACACATCCATCAGGCTAGTTCAGAAGTGTTTGCTTTTTTGCCCTCCATGCCTGGCCTAATGTTCCTTCTCTGCAGTGAACTGTCTGCCAGCTGTGGCTGTTCTTGGCTATCAGCTGAGCTGCTCTGAATTATGTCCTCTTTATCCACGATCTCTGCACTCCAGGCAAGAGGCCTGTTACTCTCTTAGGGCAAATGACCGTTCTGCCCCGGCGTAAGGAATGGGCAGTCACCTGACCTAACTGTTGGTCAGGTGCAGATGTTTTGGGACCTAATAAACAATAAAAACTTCTCAAAGTCTCTCTGGTGCAGGACCATCTTGATGTATTTGAATGATGCTCCTGTGCAGTGATTAGATACTGCTTCCTGTCACCGTGAAATACTGTGAGGTTTTCCACACTGCAGTGACTCCAGCTAGGTCCCTCTCCTGCCAGCAAGTTTCTCCCCATGCTTCTCTGCAGGCCCTTTCCCTGCCTCCCTGCAGCCTGCACCAGCACTCCTGTGGTGAGTGCTGGTAGGAGATGCTGCACCCTCTGGACAGTCATTCTCTAAGCTTGGGAGATTGAACAGGAGCCAGAGCCCAGCCCAGCTCTCCTGGCTGTTTGGCTGAGCAGCTGCCATGTTTCCAGTGTCTCCCCCAGGGTGTTAAGGGAAGGCCTGGATGATGGGTGTAGTCAGTTTGTTGCCTTCTGCAGCACAGTTTGTGCTCATCTAGGATATGGGTGTGTGCTGCTGGCTTCCTGCAAGGCCTAGATCCAAAATCTCCCTATGGCTGGGCTGGGTCTAGGGGATGGAAAGGTTAAATTCCTCATGTCACAGAGCTGCTGTCCAAACACTCTGCTACTCTTTTTTACAGGAAACACATTAGAGCAGTCATCAATTTGCACCTGAGGTTGTATGTATAAGGACGGGAATGCAGAGAGCCTGGTTTCGGTTACAAATGGAAGAAGCTAGAAATACTGAAGCAGGGGACAACAAATGTAATGAAGATATTTACCTCCAGTCTCCTGTAGGATAAGCTTAGGCTGTTATGTCATTTTTGTTTTATTTGTTCAAAATGAAGGTTTGTCACACTTGAATTTATCAGCCCTTCAGCAACTGACTTATGTGCATCTGGTAGGACTGGACTGGCTTTGCATCAGCCACGTTGATGGGAGGAAAAGAAGTGCCTTACCCCTTAGCATTACTTGTTATGCTGCTCATTAGGTTCTAACTTTACTCTGCAGAACAAGAGAGTTCTTGAGTACTGACCTGTTCAAAAAGGCATTGCCAAAGGCGTTGAGTTTCCTGAACGGTTTTTTGGGATCCACCACCAACGCGTTTCCAGGAACGATTCCTTCCACATCTCCTTGCATAACTGCTATAAACGAGTCAGTTGTAGGCTCTGGTCCAATCCTCATCCCTGGGAAATCCTGCTCCAGCAGGTACCTGTAAGTGAAAAAACAGGGTGTGGCATGAGACATGAGCTCCTAAATCCTAAATGAGTTGTACTGAAGATTGCAGTGCAATTATGAAGCTCAAGAGCATGGATCCTTCTGAGACTATTTTTAGCACTGTCACTCAATTGTTTGATAAATGTCTTAGTAGCTTTTCTACTTAGGATCTCAACATTGAAAGCTCATTTAAGGTGGATTAAGAAATTAAGATGATTATAGCTGCTGGGAAGAGATTCTCATCATGTTGCATCATTTTTTGTACTTGAATCCTCAAGACATTTTGAGCAGACTCAGCACAGCAAAGTAAAAACAGCAGTTCACTGCAATCACAAAGTTAATCCTACTACACACTACTGTTAAACCACTACAATCCTGAAACCCTACTGGCTCTTGGTGCCAATATCAATTACTTTGCTGCTGCTCCTTTCAAGAGACTCAAACAACTAATGTGCCTAGCCATCAGTCCAAATCAGTTCCTTAAATGCCAACTTCCCCTGCATTTGACTGAAGTCTCAGTCTCTGTCCTTGTGTGCTTCTGAAATGCAGCCACAGGCCTGCACTACAAACTGCTCAAGCATACTGAGCACTACACACGTGGGTGGGGGAGTATATTCCAAGCTATATATCAAGCTAGATAGCACACTAAGTACAGCATCCCTTATTATTTCCTGAAGGTAGTTTGGCAAATTTCAGGGAAACACAGTCACCCGTGGGGTTGTAGGGCTTTGAACAGGACCCTGCCAACATATCCCAACTGACCCTGCCAAATTCAGGGTGGGTCAATGGTGTGTGCATGGGACAGTTTCCTTTGGCTCACCAAGGTGCCAAATGCCATCACTGAGGCCAGGCCTGTGTTTGTGTGTGTGGCTGCACAAAACCACCTACTGATGCTGTGCTGAAAACTAAGACCATTATGTCCATGTGGCTTGCAGAAGGAAGCCAGAACTGGTCTAGCTCTCAGTATGGGATGGTGTCAGAGGTGACAAGTATAAGTTCTGGCTAGTTCCATGAATAAAATTACTACCAGACTATGGAAATTAGTATAATAATGTGTTGCTTGTTGTCAGAGGGTAGCTGGCACTCCCACTGCTTTGACCTAATCCTCAGTAGGTAGAAAGATTATTTCAGAATTGCAGTGATGTTAAAACTAGATTATGGGGATGTGGAAAGGAAAATAGGAGAAGGACTAGAGATTATCTTCATGATTGAGACTGATATGTCTAAGCACCAGAATTGCTTCACTCAGGTGAGTCTAAGTGAGGGAAGTCCCTGTGTGAGGGACTATAGGACCACTGGCATGAAGGCTTGTGATAACTTTTTAGGGCTCCCTGCTTTCACTGTCATTTTAATATAGGTAATCACTATCCAGTGTTTAAGGAGCAACAAAAAAAATTGTGCAGGCTATTTATCGATACCATGTCAGCAAATGTGTCTTCAGTTTCCAACAGGCAAAGCCAAATCAACTGGATCTAGAGGTAAAACAACCAAATGTATATCAGGACAAATCACTGATACTTATCTGGCTTGGTACACACTCATACTGCAACAAGAACACCTCCACACATTATATCCATAATTCCCTTAGGAGATGACCACACCTCCTTTTCTGGTGTCTTGTCATGTATTTTTTTGTATCTTTTGTCCAAAGTGATTTCCAAGTCCCATGCTCACCAGAAGGCCACCAGAAGTGACTCTTCTTAATTGCAGAACTCTGAGATGTAACAGCAGCTGTTGAGCAGCTCCTAAAAGACCTGAAATAATCCAGGAGGAGAGCAGCCCTCTGACCTCCTATACTAGAGTGGATATATCCTATTTATCTAAACCTCATGAAGGTTTTCTCAAACTTTCCTATAAAAAGTGGGTCATTGTTTGAGAAAAGGAGACTGCAGGTAGTGCTGGTGTGTGCCACCTCTCTGGCTGGTGATCACAGCACCCCTTCCTGGCAGCCACAGCAACTCCTCTCTAGCTTGAAGCACTTGAGAACAAGGAGGGGTTACTTCTCTCCCACCAAGGGCTCTGTAGACCATCATCTGAATGTTCTTGGATCAATTCCGTGGGAAGCTCTTTACACTGCTCAGCTATTTGCTAGGTTAGAAGCCACTTGGTCAGACTCTGGAAACTAAGCTTGTGCCTCCTAGATGGCAATTCACTAGTCCCTGATGGATATTGCTGTCAAGCCAGTGGCTTTACACAGACAGAAGTTCACTGAATCCATAGAAATAAATATTTGCATTCTCCCCATGCAAATACTTGAGAGAAAAGAAATAGGCAGTGTTAAACTGTCAAATATAACAAGTGAAGGGCTTTTGAGACAGGCCTCTAATTCCCGATGTCAGGTTGCAGCCTTGCTGTAACAACCACCTTTTTTCTTTTTTAGAGGCTTGAAATGCACATGTAATAGGACAACTTTTGAGCAGAAGTAAAAATTACTTGAGGGGGGAGTTGTTTGTTATTTATAGACAAAGCTTCCCGAAAAAACTAACCAAAAGTCCTGTGTGGAATAGCAACTCCTCCAGACAGACTGTTTGAAAGAATTTTATCACAGCTCCACTCAGCTAACGTTTCAAAGCATTTCTGTGTTTATTTCTTGTGTAAGACTTAAAAAAAACCACAAAACAAAAAATCCCAACAAAAGCACAAAAGAAGTAGCTACACACCAATGTTATTGAATTATGTGCAACAAGTGGTAGGAAACCAGAGAAATGAAGATTTGTACTGCCCACTATCACAGCATCTATTTTAAGTGAGGCCTCTCTGGGAGATTTGGGTACATTGTGCAGCAGGGTGTCAGCAGCATAAGAATCTCATTGTGCAAAGGACAAATACAAGGGGTTGTATTGACACTGCCTGATGGGGGGAAGGCACTTCTGCTCAGCAGTGACACAGCCTGCCCTGGCTGCCAGAGGCAAGCTAGAGAACACATGCAGTTGTCACATTTATGGGGATTTTTGGGAGAGAAGAGCAAACAACAGCTGTGGAAAACACCAACCACCAGCAAGCAATTTCCTCTGCCAGTGCCACACGCCCTAAGCTGAGCTGCTGAGCACCTTCAAAGGCCTGGGGGAGTAACTCCCAGCCAGGTTAGGGAAGTCTGGAGTACAGGAATAGGTTTTTATGACCAATCTGCTTTTTAGAGAAGTGTCTGGAGTCGGTATGTGGCTGGAAGCATTATCTTTGCCTATTTCAGGCCTGTTCCTGAGAAGGGCCAGGGCAGGAAAGCTGTGTTAGTGCCAGCCCAGCTTGGGGTCGCCTTTCCCAGGTGGATTTGGAGATGGGTAAGGAGAGGCCGGGCTCCCCGGGCAGGAGTGCCGCAGGATGTGGGGGAAGGGGCTGCCTGCCCGTGATGAGTCACGCAGGAGCCCTGCAGGATGCCGCTGAGCGCGGCAGCAGAGGTGATGCTGAGCAGGGGAACGGGAGGAAGGGCAGAGCAGGAGGAAATGGTGACAACTGCCTAAAGCAGGCACAGATGAAAGGTTCAGGGCTGCACGGGGAGGTCACAGCAGAGCTCTGCGTGTAGCCTGTGACAAACAGCGTGGAGAGGCCAGGACGTGTAAATGATTAGCTGCAGGAGGAAGGGGGGGCTACACCAGAAAAGCAAGCTATGTTGACAGTTAGTAGGGTTCTAGCAGGCTTGTTTATTTTATTAGCAGGATGGCTGGACTTGAGCCAGGATTATTTTTAGAAATGACCAAGGAACCTAAGTTAATTAGGAGAGTAATGTTCTGTCCTGTACTCCCACCCTCTTACAGGAAACATAAAAGCAATAACGTTATAAAGGCAGGCTCCAGTGAGATCCTGCAGTGGCTGTCACATATTCCCAGGTAGAGGTGTTGCCTTGCCCTAACCAGCACCGACTTTCAGCCCCCAGCCCTGTGGAAAAGCATCAGCCAAGTGTATGCTAAGGAGAGAAATGGGAGTGAGCACAAAGACATGATACAGCAGGATCATCATTCCAGCAGGAAGCAGGAATGGAAAAGCTGCATTAGCAATGCTACACCTTTCACATAGCACAGAAAGGCTCAGTTCTGTGTCCCTGCAAGGAGAAGAGGGAACAGCCTGGTTCCACTGAAAGCAAGCCATGCTCTGGTCTCGCTTCACTGGCTTTGACCCACACAACTCAACTCACCTCCCTCTTCCCTGGCTCAGCCTCTAGGAATGTTTCTCACTGCTGACCTTGACTGCTTTTTTTCTGCCATCAGCTCCTGACAAGAGAGCAGCCTCACTGCAAGATGCTGCAGGTTAGGTGCTTCAGAGCCTTGCATTTCTTCCTTGTTTTGCCTCAGATTCCCCAACACAAGGAAAGAGGTTTGGAAGACAGACATTCTTTAGGTAGGTGGCTAAGGGTCTTTTTTTTTTTTTTTGTAAGGTGTCCTGGGATCCAGGTAAAGTGGGACTGAGTTCATGCCACATGATTGTTTACTGGCATTAAGTCATCTCCCTAAATTGCATGGCACTACAGCAGGATGCAATTTAAGAGTGGAATTGATACATTAGGATAACCCTAATTATCCCCCATCCTGACAAGATTGTGGACAGAATGTCCAGAGGCTGTTTCTTCACTCTACTGCTAAGACATAATGGTTGTCAACCCTCCCACTTCCTCCCCCTAGCCCCCTTTAACTCCTCCCTGCTCTCAGCTTTAGCTCTCACTTGCCTTCCCACAATAACTCTGGATGCTAATCTGGTGCTTATCCCAGCTCTTTAACGAGCAGTGCCTGCAAGCTCACGCTGGAAGCCTGTCACGAGCAACACGAGGTTTTCTGGCCTTTGTCTGGGAACACACTGGAGTAACAGACTCTCACACTTCTCCTGTGTAAGAGACCCTGGGGTTCTACCAGAGCTCTCAACTTCCACCTTCTTAGGCACTATTTTAAACAGAAGACCCTGCCCTTCTGGAATGCCCATTTGGCACCCCTGTGAGGCAGAAGCTCCTAAAGCTTCTGGTCACTTTTGCTTGACCATCATCTCTGTAGGCCCATCCCAGCCCTATGCCTGGAGAAAACTGGGAGAAGAGGACATGAGGACGAGTGAAAAGCAGTTGTCAGAGGCTCAGATCCACTTGCTGACAGCAAAAAGGTTGTTGCTGCCATCCCACATGAGCAAAGACTCAATTTTCTTTTGCCTGGAACGTGCTCTAGGCACCCAAACCTCCTGCAAAAGGAGCTGAGGCTTACAGAAGAAGGACTTCACTGAACAGAGAGGGGCAAAGGCAGGAAGCCTCTGCTAACAGCATGCAGGTGAGACTGCAGGGAAACACTGATGCTGACAATCCCGAGAAAAGAATTAGGAAGAGATGCTTTAGTTAGACAGCCTTTGCCCTTGTCTCCCAATTCAGCAATTCCTCCTGTTCAGGCTCTAAGTGTCTGTAACCCAGAGGACAGAAAAAGCTTTCCAAACAGGTTTGGTACCAAGTTACAGAACAAAGATCTGGGGTGGAACCAGGCATCTGTGCTATCCTCTGTGTTTCAGAAGAGTAACTCCCTTTGCAAACAAAATGCTTCTTTGGGTCTTTTGCACCCCTTCACCATCCACCTGACCTGCCCATATGAGAAAAGCCTTTTAACTCTTAAACTTTGTTTGCCAGGTACATGCCAAGGTAGCAGAAATGCATTGTTTTTGGCTCCTGACCAGGAAATTTAGCAGCAGGAATATTACAGCACATAAAAAAAAAGCCCCTGCATTTCTCAAGGTCATTCCTTTAGAGGTACACTCAATTTGATTCACCTCTCTCTACTCTCTGCAGTTCCCTCCTTCACCAAGAAATACTGGTAGAACAAAGGGCTGGCTGCCTGTGGCTCGCGTCCAGATTTACACTGGGGTAATTCCACAGATTTCAACACAGCCACACCAGAAAAAGGCTGGAATTTAACGCTTAGCTTATGAATCACATAGGAAACACGGACAGCGCAGCTTCAGCTACGATCCCAGGGGAAAGGCTGCTGCAAGTTGAACAAGCAGCATGGCTGAACAGAGATCCCTGCAACCAAGTCCAGCCGGAAAAGTTTAACCCTCTCTGCGACAGTTTCACATCATCGAAATGAAAGAGCTACTGGCAGCTGCTCTTTCTTTACAGTTCGAAAGGAATTTGGTACTCGCAGCATCTCGGCCGAGCAGGACACAGTTGGAACAGGGCTCTCCTTCTGGAGCCCTGAAGAGGGGCAGGTCTCCCCGCACACAGGCACACATGCTCCTCTAAGTAGGTTCTGAGTGTTGTCTCTGGGACAGTGCAGAAAAAGGCAAGACACACGCAAGCGTGTAACAGCGACGACTGCAAACCAAAGCACCCCATTTAAAGCTGCCTCACCACTCAAAAACTACAGAAAATTGAGAAGAATCCGTATTACAAGGGTCAACCCGGGCAGTGCAGGCACGGAATGCCCCGCGCGAGCCTTCCCAAAGCCTTTGCACTTTGAACGGCCAGGAGGGCCCCAGTGACTCACATCGCCACACTCCTGCCCTGCCTGCACTCCTCAGCCCTGCCCTGGGCTACTTTTTGCCACGTCGGTGTTTCATGGGACATCTTACACCACCCTGTGCTTGCGAAGAGATGCTCTGCGTTTGAGTGGTGACTTTACAATTAAAAGCTGTAGAGGGGACGCGAAAGGGTAACAGAAGGGGGATCAAGCCGTAGCGCAGGTAGCAGAGACACGTTCTGCCCCACCCCAGTGCCCGGGCGTCGAGGTGCAGGCATGCCTGGGAGGGGGGCAGCAGGCAGCGGGATTTTACCTGATGAAGGTGGTCTTCCCAGTGGAGTACTGCCCCACGAGGAGCACCATGGGCTTGTTGTCGAAGTCGGCATCCTCCAGGGCGGGCGAGTGGAACTCGTGGAACTTGTAGTGTTCTTCCAGCGGCAGCAGCTTGGTCTTGTAAAGCTTCTTCAGGCCGTCGCTGACCGTTTGGAACACCTCCGGGTCCTTCCGCCGACGGTCGTCGGTGCCCAGCCAGCTGAACATCTTGTGGCCTCCCGACGCCAGCTCCGCGACGACCACCGGGGCTGGGCTGGGCTGGCTGCGAGCGCGGGCTAGCCGCGCATCCCCCTCAGGCCGGGCGGGCCTGACTCCGCTCCGGCGCCCACCCGCAAAGGCCGTCCGCCCTCACGCCACCTGCGCCGGCGATTTCAGCCAGAAAGCGGTCCCCGCGGGAGGCTGAAGGAGCGGCTCGTCCGCGCAGCCCCGGCCCAGCGGCACCGGCGGGCGCCGCCTC
>VZRH01004320.1:790111-870593 GCA_013397555.1 Urocynchramus pylzowi
AATTCAGACCCATGAAAGACAGTGGTTTGCATTCTAGACCACGGGCAACTGTAAACTTGTGTCCTGTTCCTCTTTGAAGTGGAGCATGTTTCTTGCTTCCAAGCTTCACTTCATTCCCTGCACAGGCTGTCTGCTGAGGCTCAGGGTGTAGAAAGAGGGAAGAGTAGAGAGGTCATTGGGAATGTGAATGGCTTTCACCTTGTCTGCAGAGCAGTAACTTCTCTGATGCGTGTCTGTCACATAATGACAACACACCAGCTGTTCTGTTGAAGAGCATAATGAGCAACATACTGCAGGCCTGCCTTTGAAATGACTCCCAGCTGCCTCTTGTGCTGTCCTAGTCATTCATTCATTATGCCAAACACTCTTCCTATTATGTCTCCTTTAACAGAAAATTAACCAACAAAGCAGGTCTAGATTTTTATATTTTAAGTACTTGGAAGCTGTGTGTTCAAGTGAAGGGAGTGGGTGATGGAAATAGAACATTTCTGTCTTCTACTGCAGAAAACGGGACCCATTTAGCTACATCTCATGGGACCCAGGGTGGTCTTGGAGAGTCTCGTGTGGCTGAAGGCATAGTGGGGGATGAGCATGGAGATATGTAGAAACAGGGATTTGGCCTCTTTTTATAGAGGAAGGTTTTGTCCTCTGCCTTGAATTTCTGGCAGCATTTGGTTAGTCACCTCATGTTTTTCCCCTTAGCTCTTACAAGTGGGAGCTGCTGAGCCCAAAGGAGAAGATTTTGCTGAGGAAAAAAAAGGATGATGGAGAATTCTGGTAATGGCACAGTCTTGCTTCTCCCCTCTCTGCCAGTAGCCCTGGGGCTGCACCTGGAGCTGCAGCAGCACATTTCCACTTAGGCCAAGGCATAGGTGATGAGCTTTAGAGCAGCCCCTGCTCCTCTCAGCTTGGTGCTGTGAGAAGCAGTGGCTGTGCTGACATGGAATGCACTGTTCTTCAGTGCAGGAGTGAGGGAGAAGCAGGACATTGCTAGGTCTCCTGGGGCTGCTGGAGATAAAGGGCAGTCCCGGGGAGCTTTGGTCCTGCCTTTTTTTTTTTTTAAACATAGCTTTTTCAGGAAGCTTGCGTGCTTGTTTGCGGTTTCTTCACAGCTTTTGCCACGAGGTGGCAATGTTGCCGCCCCTGTAATTTCACTGCACTCCCTTTGCTGGCAAGATTATGTTATTCTCTGTTTCTGCTATCCTTTGCTGAAGTTTTAGTCGTGCATTAGCTACTCCTAGATGCTGCTGTGGAAGCAGACGCTCTCTTCTTTACTGCCTAATAAAATATGAGCATTACCATATGTAACACAGAATGGTGTGGCTTCGAAGTTCCCCGCTCCCTTTTCTTTTCGTTTTATGAGCCATATGGACTAAACTAAACTGCTGACAAGATGTCTCTTGGCACTCTTTTCCCAGGATGTCTCTGCGAGATTTTAAGATTCATTTTGTAGATCTGGTGATCTGTAAATTAACTCCAGACCTGATGAGCCAGGAAGATGGGAAAAAGTGGATGTACTCCTTGAAGAGTGGGAGATGGGTTAAAGGAAGTACAGCAGGAGGAAGTCTGGGATTCTGTAACGGTGAGGGGTGCTCTTTTGGATAATTCTGACTTTTGGATAATTCTGACTTTTGGATGCTCTGCTGACTCAGTTACCAGCTCCTTATAACCTCTCAACATAAAATTGACAACAGAAGCATGCGCTTCCTGTTTAAGCCTCCACACAAACATCAGAAATAAGCAGCTGAAGGACTTTGACTGGCTTCTGCTATCACAGAAGATGCACTGCTTGCAAACATAGGGCAGTGGGCTGATGATAGCATGAAATAAGCTTTAGGATCCCAGGATCAATTGCCAGTACTGATCTGCTCTAGGGCATTAAACTTGTCTGTTAAAATTTGCATCCTCAGCACCTCCAGGGAGTGTGTTTAAGTAAAGTGAATAAAACAGTCAGGCTCAGCTCTTCTGGAAGCAGAGCAGGTGGAGTCTAAAGTCAGCTAGCCTATACACCAGGGGTGAGAGAGGAATAGTGATAAGTTTATAAACAAAATGAGCATGTAACTGCATGTAAGTTGAAGTATAGTTCCTTGTTCCTGGGTCTTTCTCCTGTCTTAGATAGTAGTTGCACTGCTAAACTTGTAAACTGCACCTTAAAATCAAATTCCTGTGGGGTCTGGAGATCCAGACAACCTGTGACCTATTCAGTCCAATGCCAGGCATCATGTGGGAAGCTGGCAATCAATTTTGTGATGGAAAATGACATTAAAATGTTTTTCTTGTATTACTTAGGCAACTTTTGGATGAACCCTCAGTACTGGCTAAATGTGTTGCCAGTTGAAGACAGTAAGAAAAGCCCAAGTAGGTGCAATGTGGTCATATCCCTCATGCAGAAACACAGCACCAAGCACCGGAACCGAGCCACTCACCTTTTCATTGGATTTTTACTCTATAAGGTGCAAAGAATCACTTTGCTTTTCTTGCTCTCATCAAACAGGAGAACTTCCAGCCCCTGTAGGTTGTAGTGCTCTGCAGGCCAAGAGCTTTTGTTGTGTGCAGGGTGATCTCTGCTCTTTCCTCCTGCTTGTACCCGGTCTCCTCAGGGGTACACATCAGGTCTAGGCTCCCTCGGGCTCTGTGCCCTGCTTGCTGCCTCTCCAGCATGCTGTGTGTCACCCTGCAGAGCAGTGAGAAGTGCCTTTTGCTTCAAAGCACATTGGAATTTATTTTGCTGCCTCTGAGGGTATGTGCAATAGCTGGAAGAAGGTGCCAAGAGTCCCCTTAATTTGGGGTAGGAAGAGCTCTGCCCTCAGGTTATTTCCTACCATGGTAAAATTGTGCCTAAAAAGTGTTCCTAGTATGATGTGGCAGCTGCTTATGTGTGCATACTGCTAGCTCCCTGTGTACCCAGAGGTGAGTGGATATCACTAAGAGTGAGAGTTTCCTACCTTCAATTCTCTGCTTATCTGAGTACCTTGAGGGCCACTCTTCTCCCTTGAACAGAGCCACAGGTCTTGTTGCTGCTGTAAGCTTGCACACTTATGGAGAGGTGACTGTGGGGAAGGGTTTTTGGGTGGAGGGACTGAGGTTTCTGAAGGCAAAGACCCCATATAGATGTTTGTAGCTGCTCTGCTTCCTAGGAATGACTTGGCTGTGTTTGGTGAGGCACAGATATCCTGACTGACAGATGCTGTTTCCTTTCTTCATGCAGGTGGGCCTACAGGTGAGTCCCTTGTCACTACTGCTGGCTGTTGTCTGGGGGACCTGGGCTGGCACAGTTGTTAAGACAATGTTGAATGTGGTGTGTTTGCCTTTGTTCCTTGGCTGACAGCAAGTGACAATATTTGAATTCAGTGAGGCACCACAGCAAGGCACTACTAATGCAGAACCATCCTCTAACTCTACTGAAAAGCAGCCATATCAGAAAAGCTCATTGGCCTTGGGAGTGGGCATTAGTTGTTCAGCTTCTGTCCTGGGTCTTCAAAGGCATTAGAAGTAGCATCAACCTTTACCTGATGAGCACTTCAGCCCTGCTGCAGGTGTGGAATGGTGCCCCAATTCTTGGCTGTGTTGTGGGAGTCAAAGCTGCCTTTCTGCTGCCTTCCAGTCTTGGCATGAGCTGGAAAAAGAGCCTGTGCCCCATGCTAGTCAAAGATCTCCTAGAGAGCTCAGGTTCCTGCCTGTCTGATGGTACAGGTATTTTCAGCTTCTTCAGGTCAGCTGCATTTCTGGCATTTTCTTTATCCAAGAGATAAAGGGGACTTTATCTTTGGGACCTGAAAAAGGGCCCTGGAACTTAAATCCTGATTAAGTCCTGATTTTGGCCCTTACTTCAGAGGGCTATTTAAAACAGGAAAGATTTAACTAATTTTGTCTTTAAAGGGCTTATCTTCCACTTGGTTGAGAAATGAGAACTCTCATTTATTAAATGAGAATTTGCCTCTTGAATGATATCTTGGGCTGGCAAATAACTAATTTGGGTATATGGTATGGACAGCACAATTGTGTTCCTAGCTACTGTAGACCCAGCATGGCAGCCATGAGGTAAGATGCCACTCCTTCCTGACTTAAATATCTTGGGCTCTATCAGGGTTACCTTCAAGGTAAACTTTTCTGGCAGAGGGGGTCTGAGTGTGGCCCTAGCACAGTGCTCTGCCACACCTGAGTGGGAATGGTGGCAGCTAGGACTTCAATTTCAGGTTTGTAGTGGTTGCCAAGATCAATACAGAGAGATGGCAAGCTGAGAGAACCTAAGGTATTGGAACTGCTGTCAACAGAGTATTGACTGGAATATAAAAACTTTGAATTTAACATAAGGGGCACGAGGAAGAGTAACCCTGAACCCTTCATAAGAAAGATTGCCCTATTAGTAAGAAAAATACTGGCAAAGGAAGAGGAATAGCATCTTCCCATGAGGCTGCAGAGTAAAATGGCTGAATGTTTTGAGGAACAGCCAAGATCAAAAGGTGACAGTAGTTTTAGTTAGCAGGATTATTTATTGGGCTTGTGTACTGGGCACTCAGTGCCATTAAAATTAGTTTCATGTTGCCTGGATCAACACTTTATCCATCATCCTGTGGCAGAAAAGGGCCTGCAGAGCAAAGAGTGCCAGCCAGATCAAGGACACTTGCATGAAGTCAGGATGAGGGCTTAGGTTGCTCATGCAGTATGCTCAGATCACAGGTGTTCTGAAAAATCCTCTGCTAACAGATCCCTTGTGCAAAGGACAAGCTAGGGACAAAGTACATGGTCCCTGTGGGAAGAGAGGTGTTCTGGGCAATCTCTGGAGTAGTTTCTGCCTGCAACCATTTGGGCCCATATGGCAAAGACTTTTGCAGAAGCCACATTGATAGGAACAGCTTCTCATCCCCAGTTCTTGCTGCTGTTCCTTACAAATAGTGTAAGTATTTTTTGTAAGTTGCAGGAAGCCCAGTCTTTTGTCATACTAGTATTGGGCAAGGGTGCTGCATAGTGAGAACCACCCTATCCTGGGAAGAGACTGAGTCCTTTGGGCTCTGTTACCTGCTTGTGCTGTAAAACAGGCTGAGATGTGAAGGCAGGCCGGCTTCATCCTGCCCGTGAATCCTCCACGCCTTTTGTCCATGTGTTCAGCTGGGGCAGAACACGATTCTCTTACCTTTCTTCCCTGAACAGTACCAGGAGAGCAACAGAAAGCTGCCCCCAGGTTTCTTCACCCGACATCAGCCTGTGAACAAGCACCAGGTTTTCCTTGATGAGCGGGAAGTGACTCATGACTTCCATCTGGAGCCTTGTGTCTACGTGATTGTCCCATCCACCCTGGAGCCTCAGCAAGAGTCTGAGTTCATCCTGCGGGTCTTCTCCAGGAAGCACATTCTTCGGTGAGATGCTGCTGCCCCTCTGCCAGCACCTAATTCCCTGGGAAAGTCTGATCTTTCTAGTCTAATGGGGGCACCATAAGAGACTTAACTCTGAAAAAAAAGCAGCACGATCTCTTTCGGAGAAGCTGGCTCTGGATTTCTCCTGCTGTAGGATTCTCAGTGGTTGAAGCACTGGTTTTGGCCTTATTTTTTCAAAGATGGCTGAGATAGGCCCACACAATCCTTGAAGCATGCTCATGTTTGAGACTTTGAGAAGGATAAGATCTCTTTAGCTTTTTAGATCCATTAGTTTGCCAGGAACTCCCTGCTGACAATGCTAGGATGGTTGCTTGTACAGAAATGGGTGCTTTGGCTACTTCAAATGCCAGCAGCTTTTGGGGTCCTGTATGGATATGAGGCCTTGCCTTACTGCAGCTGTAACACCAATGAATAAAACACACAGCAAGAACAGGTTGCGGCCCCATCTGGGGAAGATGAATGACACCTGTGGTGAGACAAACACAACTCTGAGATCTGTCCTTAATGTGTCTGCTTTTTCACATCTCCAGGGAAATGGGTGGGAACACGAGCTTCACTCTCTCTAAGGTGAGTGGGTGTGAGGGGAATGGGGGGTCTGTGGTTCAATCTACAGCTCTGAATGTTGGGTTTTTGCTGTTGCTCTGCCCTAGAGGAGAGGCTGAGTGAGAATGTCAATGCTTGTGTTGCAGCACTTGAAAGCACAGTCTGGATTTACAGACAGAATCCTTTGGACCAAGGGGACAGATGCAATCAAATGTGGGGGACAGGCAAAACTTTTGACAGCTTAGTTGCCCTTTTTGCAAACATCTTTTAATGACACCATCTTGCTTGCTCTACAGTCTTTCCTGTTCTTGGCTTTTTGGAGACTCATGGTCCATTCTTGTACTTCTCCCCATCCCTTTCAGGCCTTAAACATTTTGAAGACATTATGGGACCTTAGCTCTACTATTCCCATGCAATGGCCTAAAGGTTATTTTCAAAAGAACTGGTCTCACTGGCAGTGCATGCACATCTGAAGTTTGTGCTAGGGAATTTATGGCATAGTCTGTTCCCCTGGCATAAACAGGGCCTTTTCTGCATTCATCTCCTCTGTTGGGCTGTATAAAGGAGAACAGAGACCCTTCTCTCTTCTTGGCACAGAGTGAGCCCCATGCTTTGCACAGCTTGGGATGGGGGGAGAGGAATGTTTCTCCCCACCAAATGTTATCTGAGTATTTCTCTCCAAGAAATAGCAGTTCTGTGATGTAGGGAGGTATCTTAGCAGTGGGCTGTATTAGTGATGTAACACTGATTGCAGTGGTGGGCAGAGGGTGGAAGGGGCAGGGAATGGAATGCCATGCTGGGAAAGCATCTTCAATAATTTGGTTGATAATATTTTTCTTCTGCAAGTTAATGATTTTTTTTGATACCTTAAAGGAAATTGTTGATAGGTATGAAGGCAAGATTTGGGAAGATTTCTTCACAAAGCATTTTGAACAGGTAAGTGGTTGCGTGAGTAAACTCCTCCAGAGCTATTATGTAGCTCTGTGAAAGTAAAAGCATGTGGATGTTCAAGGGAGGTCTGTGGATGTGTGGGGAGCAGAGAGGGGCTATGGAGAGGAGGTTGGACTCTATGTACAGTGATGACTCCATGCAGCAAATTTGCCTGTGAAGTTTAGCAATGTGATAGCATTGATACAGGCACACTTCTCTGCACAACAGGTTCTCAATGCTGGAACTTAATGTGAATGTGACAGTATCAAGAGGCTCAAAAGGCATTAGCAAACTGATGGGCAGAAAGTCCATAAACAAATGCTAAAGGACTGAGCAGGGATGTATCCTCTAAGATCACTTTTCCGACAGGGAAACAGCAGAATGGACTACAGAAGCTGACCAGGCTCACATGCTCTCCTTAAACATTAATTCCTGTTGCCTGTATTAAAGTGATGGTCTGTGTGGATCCATCCTACCCTTTGAGGCATTCATTGGGGAAAGCTATCTATTAGAGAATACCCCTGAAATATTGAACCTTGTCTCACACATACTTCATCACAGTTGGATGGCAACTAACCTGCCTTGGGATGTGAAATAGATATTGGGTGTCCCATCATCTTTTCCCCCTGATTTTCCTAGTGAAATATGATCCTTACTGTGAAAGACTCTTTTTAGTGATTTCTCTAGCCTGATTTGGGATGGAGCTGACTATCAGGGATCCCACTGACTGTGGTGAGGAATGCAAGTGTTTCACCTTTCAGAAAAGGTCACTGCATTTATTTAGCATCGTACCCTGTATTTGGCAAACACAATTTCACAAAAACAAATTTGCACTTTTAATAGGAATATTTTGAAGGAAGCTGATACTAAAAACAAGGAATGCTTTCACTTTTTGCCCCTTGTTTAAGATTTTGGTTTTGAGAATGGTGTGGCTTTGATGTGCTAGAAATTGCCACATACTGTGAGGTGCTGGTCCTTTGCTGTCAGGATGTCCAAGTACATGCAGAGGCAGAGGCAGATACTGCCATTTCTGAAGGCTTTACCCTGGCATGTCTCAATGATCTGAAAGCAGGCTTTTATTTTTGAAGAGTGACATTTTAAAAAATCCTCCAAACTAATGATTGTTACAGCTTCTAAAAGATCTGTAAACTTTAGTATGACAAGGGGGAGAGGGAGTCTCTGCTTTGAAAAGTTTGGGGAGAAGTATTCCAAAGTTTTCAGGTTTTTTTCTTGTCTGTTTGTAAATGATAAAAGGGAGTGTTTGAAGCAGATCTCTTGACAGTGTGCTTGATGGGACAGATGGCACCAGGGCTGAAAGCCCTGCATCCTCACTCAGTGGAAATCTGCCCTGCTGCACTGATCTGTGTGGAGCCCTGAGAACTTAGCCTAGAGCACACTGCAGCTCTTGCAGGCTCAGAATCTTGTCATATTCAAAGGGAGTCTTTTCTATTGATTTTCACAGTGGCTGGAGTGGGGCCAGAAAAGCAGAGAATGAAGATGGGGCATGCTGGGAAAACAAAAGAGGGAGAAAAGTGATTTAATACTTAGGGGAAAAAAACAAAAAAAAAAAAAACAAAAAAAACCAAAAAAAAAACAACAAAGCTCTTCTCTTCCATATCACAGAATCCTGAAATAAATGCTGTTCAGCTCCAGAGGATCTTGAATAATATATCTTGGAGAAGTAAGTGCTGAGAAATAATGTTTCTGTAAAATAAGCCCTCTCAGAGAAAAGCCTCAGCTCCTGTATCTATTTCTTGAATTCTGGGAAGAGAACTGGCTTCAATCTGACTGAACTGACTCTTCTGATGCCATGTTAGATTTCCAGAGCAAAAGGATTTTCTGGGGTGTGAATCAATATGGCAGAAATGCTATAAGCAGAGCTAATCTAGTTTGAATTTCAACAACTGAAATAATGAGGGAGGAGAGCAAGCATGGATGCAGATTCTTGATTTGGCCTCCAAACCTAGCTTGACCTCAGCTTTGATTCTGAAACTGTATCTCATTTCAGCCTGTGCCACTGCCTCAGTCTCAGCAGCACCAAACTAGAAGATGTGGAAAGCCTGGTCTGTAGGAATTGGTGTGGTGGAGGAGGGTCTTGCCTTTACTTTCATGTGCTTGCTCCATGCTGCTGTTTCTATTTACTGTTCTCTGCTGTGCATGCATAGGGCTGCCCTTTGCTGTGGGTTTGGGGGACAGGATGAGGTGCAGGTGGCCTCTGTAACCCATGCTTGTGAGAGCCAGGTAAGCCCTGAGCTTGTGTCTCTCATGTGATATCCACTCTGCTGCATTTGGGGCAGTCCAAAGCACTCCACAGGCTTATAATTTGGACCTTGGTAACAAGTAACACTACCTGGGCAGCAGTGAGGCATTGCAGTGGCTGTTCTCTCTGAACAATGACAATGAAATTACAGATATGATGATGAATCCAGATTTTTCTCCTGGTTTCTTCACTGGTAACAATCAATATGCAACATAGAAAATACTCCATCCAGCCATTACAGGCAACAAAGAAGATGATGAAAAGAGTGATGTGATGCCTTTTTCACTTAAACTGAGTTTGATATTACTCTCTTTTCTACAAAAGTGGGCAAGGATAATTCTTCTGTCTTTGTAAACTGACCCACCAGCCGCTGTCTTATCTGCGAGAAAACGATATTGAATGGGGAGTCTTTACTTTCAATAAATTATTGATTTTAAGAATTATTTTCAAATCTTTACAGTACTTGGTTCATATTTACTAAACAGGGCTCTTACAATATTAAAATTATTAAAGCATCTTGACTTCCCACAGAGAAGGGATGGGTGAGTTATGATTCTGTCCCTTATTCAGTGGAAGGTGCAGACCAACTGTAATCATGATTTGCAGTGAGATTACAGCCTATTTCTGTTACTCTTCATGTAAGTTATACATGAACCAGGAATGCTAAGCTTTGAGGCAGCATCATGTTTTCAGCAGTGCCTGTACTTTTAATTATATTAACAGAGCTGGCAGCGTGTCTGTGAAAGAGAGAGAGATGCGTAGTACAAGGGTTTCAATTAATCTGCAGTGCTGTTCCCCAAAGCTCTTCAGGTCAAGTGACTTTGCTCAAGGTCATGCAGTAAATTCTGTTTGGGATTAGAGCTTTGGATGTCCTTTTCCTTCCATTTTCTCTAATAGCTGGAGATAGTGTACCATATTTCATTCTGTATTACATGCCTGCAGGGAGCTCATATTGGATTTTCTGAGACTAGTAGAATCCATCCTGTTGCCTCATATTTTTATCATTATAAATGATACATCTTCTCAAGTGGGTGTAAAGTTTCAAAGGATTTGGGGCCTGAGCCCTCTCAAGTAAGGGGGAGTTTTGTGAGAGTCCATTTTTCTGAGAGATGTCTAATGACTCCCCAAAACAATTTTTTTTTTTTTTTCTGTCCAGATTTCCAGAGTTTTCGCCTGAATTTCAGTCTGGATTCCTGCCAGGGTATCTTGGCACTCCTGGATGTATCCTTGTCATGAGTGATGCTTCTGACTCATATAATACTTTACCAGAGCATTATTTCTTAGGCCAGACTGGGTGTTACTGTGATTTCTTTACCACCAGGACATGGCCCTGCTTATTGAACTTCTCACCCTCCATAATAACAGTTCAGCTGTGACAGAATGGAGCTGGTTTGGGAAAGGGTTGATTTCTGCCACTTCTAAAATCAGCAGCCAGGTTTCCTTTGACTTTAGTGGGAGGATGACCAAGCCTATAAATAGGCACCAGGGCTAAGAAATCATTCTTCTCATATTATAATTGCATGGATGTTATAGTGGTTGCAAGTTTTTGGGTTGTTTGGGTTTTTGGTTTGGTTTTCTTTTTTTCTTTTTTTCATTTTTTGATATATATAATGGGTGCTTTCTAATGTTTGAGATGTTATGACATTAATGCTCCCACTAAGCTGAATGCCACTGGCACACTGAGTATCCAGGAATTCAGAGTCCTGTGGAAAAGGCTGCTTTTCTATTTGGTAGGACAGTAATTTCTATGCCCTCTTTCAATATCTCCCTGCTCACAATCCCTTTGGTGTCACCTGTTGGGTTTTGGGTGGTTTGTTTAAAAGTACTCCCTTACCCCACAGGAAGTTTTCCAGAAGAGAGACACCAACAGATCAGGAAAGCTTGACCTTGTGGAACTGCACGCAGCTGTACGGGAGACAGGTGAGCCCACAGCGTATTTTGGCAAGTCTCATCTTCTTGCTCATGAAAGCTGAAGAAAAAGCACAGGGCTGGGAAACATCTTGATAACTGTGTGTAGAGCTCAGGAGGAGTGGAAAACATTATAGCTTGCATGGCTTTGGCTATGTCTTCTTCCTTCTTTAGCTGGGTCAACACATCTGAAAATTATTTTGCCATGGGATGGGCTGCCCACTCTTTTTCTCAGTGTGGTCTCGCACTGAGAGTTGTCTGAAACAGAAGTGCCTGCTTATTTCAGACCAAATTTTTAAATTCCTTCCTGTGTGTTGCTAATTGAATTTTAAAAGATTTTGTGGGGTTGTGGGGATGCAGGAGGCAGATCTAGCTCATATTGAATTGCTGCCTCTGCTGAAAATGACAGCTCAGGGACTAAACCTGGAAGTGTGGGACTTGCAAGGAGGCTATATTGTTGCTAGACTTCACTAATGCAGTGTCTGAGGCTTGATCTAGAAATGGAAGATGATCCATATGGGTCCAAATACTGGACTGAGCTCTGCTGCTATTACTGGGCATTGTGTGGGGGCTGGAGCTCAGTCTTGTAGCTTCCTCTGCATGTTTACACCTTAAATATCATTCCTCTTTTTGGTGTATGTTCACCCAGTTCGTCTGAGTCAGTGAAAGCACAGTGAGAAACCCAGGCAGACCTCTGCTAAAGCAAACTAAAATCCCAGGCCATGAATAGAGAATGCTTTTGTTCCTAGCAAATGCTGCTGCTGCTTGACATTGGGACTGATACTTTCTGTAGGAGCTTCCTCTAGATTTTCTTTTTCATCTCCTTTCCTAACATCTTGGGAATATTGCTCTTAAATCCAGCTGCTGCTATTACCCTCATATCCTATGAGCAAAAGAGGCCTATTTGTATTTTATTTCAACTCTGGAAGGACTGTAAGTATAGGGGAGCAGACCTGAACCCTTTTAAATCTGGAGAAGATATCTTTATGTAGAGATCTCATTTGGGCTGGCTAATATTTGATTATCTTAGGCCAGGCTTGAAAAACAAAGCTGTTGAAGAAGGGATGAAGACCACTCAGTTGTGCCATCTCATTCTGTGTTCCTTTTTCCCCCCCTATTTTATGTAGGCATTTCACTCAGCAATGAAGTCTGTAATTTGATGGCAATCAGATATGGTGACCCTGACTTACAGATCAGTTTTGAGAGCTTTGTTTGCTTCATGCTTCGAGTGGAGATCATGGGAGGTGAGGCTGGTGCTCCGTGTCTGGCCAGGCAAGCTGGGCTGCCAGCTGAGCCATGGCCCCTCTGATGCTTTTCCCACTGGCAGTGGCAAGTGGGAAAATTGCAGGAATAGATTTCTGAATAAAGCAAGAGTAATCAGTTTAAAGCAAGGGACAGATACAGAGGAAGCCAAGCTCTCTGTTTACCGCCCCACCAGTCCCTTCCTACAGACATCCAAGCTGTATATATCAGAGTGATTAAGCTCTCTGCATATCTCTTCCTTCTTCTGTAGGAAGAGGTAGGCAAATTACAGATGAAAACTACTTGTTTTCCATGAAAAAGACAGCCTTGAAATACACTTTTTTCAGGAAGAAGAAAGCCTTAAAATATATCTTTGGTGGACTGCAGTTTGATGATGAGACAGCTGATACTCAGACCATGCTGCAGACACTTAGCACATGTCTCATAATTGTAGCGGGTTAGGTTGGGACCACCAGCATTTTGAGGTTTTACAGATGGATGGGCAGACAGTAACATGCCTGACTTTATTCAGCTGCTCACAGTGTTCCAGCTTTCAGGGATCTCCCAGGGACAGAACAGAGACGCTCACATGCACTTGAGAACAGCCTACAAGCCCTTTGGGGTTTTCCCTGAGACAGTGTCTTGGCTGTGGTGATCTCTTGGCTATCAAGTTAACGCTCCTCATTTACTTCTTTTGCAGAGGCCTTTCGCAACTTAACACAAGATGGCAAAGGGATATACCTCCGGGAATCTGAGGTAAAGCCCATCCCCTGACTGTCAGATGCAGGCCCCTTCAGTGCATGGCACTGCATGTTTTATTCTGTAGCCTTAAAAAAGGTATCTTTAACTGACCAGGGCAGATTACAAACAACAAGGAGGCTCAGGCTTCTAAGTCCTCTGCTTTATTATTGCTTCTGTTTCTTCTGGAGGCAGAATATCTCCAATGCCCCATAGTCCAGTCTAGGTGTGAATATGGCAGAGCTTTCACAGGGATGGATTATTTCAACCCCCTTTTCATATTATTTTCAGTGGATGATGATGACACTTTATTCCTGAAGCAATGGTGTAGAGGAAGAGACAACCAGACCTGTTATCAGGATGAGGATGGCTGCCTTGTTTCAACTTTTTACTTCATGTGAGAATTCTTCTCCTCAAGCAGAATCTGATTTCCTCACCATATCTGATAACCACAGACTTGGTGAACTGAAGTTTTATTAATTAATGTATTTATTTTGAGTCCTATCTCACTTCAGACAACCCTACTAAGGAGAGACCATTGGATGCCAATTACCACAAGTGCACAGTGTGACACTCTGGAGCATGGCTGAGTTGTTGGGGTCACCTGCTTCATGCTGATGTAATGCTGCTGTTATAGGCACACATTGTGGCAGTGCCCAGAGGCTGTGCTTGGTGATGGGGCTCTTGAATCTGGGAGGGAAAAGGCCCCTGTCCTGAGTAGCTTGTCACCTGATGGAGGGATCCCAGTTCTACAGCTGCTAGGCCCATGATAGAGAGCTGAAATCTGTGGGCTTCTGAGAAAGAAGGGGTGGAGACTTACAGAATAAATGAACACTCTTCCCTAGTCCTGACTTGGAAAGGTGATTGTAAGCATTCGAGCCATCTCTTTTGCTTTTATAAGTTAACATAGCCCTATTGAAGTGGCTCTAATTTGATTTGACCAAGTGATGAGCTGAGCCTCCAGCTGTTTGTTGTATGATGATTGTATATTTATTTCAGAAAGGCAGTGGGTTTTCTCTGCAGATTGAAAAGTACAGTACAGTGAAAAGTAAACTGATCCCATATTAAGTCACCAGAGAGTGGCAGGGAATGAATGTTCTCGGTAGGGTGATACGGGAGATGTCTGATAAAATATTTGGATATTTATTTTCCATAGAGTGAGTGTGTGTGTGTGTACTTTTAAAGGATGCAGGTAAATGTAGGTTGTAGCTAATTAAATAGTACAACCCAGGTGCATGGCTGTGAACAGCATTAGTGAACATGGCATAAGTGGGACTATTCATGTCAAAATCCATGAGAGAGTTACTTGAATGCATCTGTCTGTAGGATCTTTTTCCACTTTCTTACCATTCATTTATTTGGGCTGGAAATTTCCACGCTAAGTGCCTGTTACAGGTTGCTGCTTTGATTTTTTTCTTTTTTTTCCCCTTTTTTTGCATTCCTGCAGACAGCTCAATTGAGGATCTTTTACAGTGTACAGCCTAGTCTGAGTCTGGGTGCTAAATGAAACAGAGCTCCAATGGGAATGAACATATAATGAAAGATCACACTCTAATACCTTTGTAGGAAGGAGTTATATTAAGCTAGCATAGGCAGCCTTCCCTCTGGCTTTTTGTGACTTTTTAGGTGCTTAATCTCATAAATATTTTTTCAGAGTGCATGTGAGATTCAGGAATGAGGTGGACTGTGGATAAGAAAGTGAACATGGGCATGACTGAGCTCAGGGATGTGCTTACCACTGCACTGAGGCCTGAGCAATAGCATAAGCATATTTATAGAGGAACTCCTTTGCATATAAGTGTTCCCAGTCAGGAGGCATTAAGCAGTAAAAACAACAGCATGCACTTTATTCCCCAGAACAGTCTGTTTCTAAGCAATATCATTTTCATCCTGTTTTTATGAGAAAACTGTTAGAACCAGATAAATAGATGGCTGTGTTGGTACTTGTTTATTACAGATGATATATCTATCATCTATTGGGAGCGACCTACTGTGGAGTCACAGGGTTCAGTCTGTGAAGCAGAGCAGGTTGGAGGGAGCAGGGGCACCAAGTGGGACTGGAGTAGCCGAGGGCTCCGTGTCCCACTGAGCTCCCAAAGAGGCTCCGTGTCCCGCCAGGCTCCTGAGGAGTCTCCGTCAGCAGCTCCCCTCTCAATGCATGTCTCTATTTCCTTTTGTGACTCGCAGCTGAACATGATGGTGCAAACTAAATTAGCCTGATTTAATTTGCACTCAACTCAGCAGGGGATGTTATAAACACTGATTTACTGTGTGCAGGAGCAGCGTTGGAAGAACCAAAAGCGTTGATTGAGGGAGCGTAGGTCCCGCTTTCCTCAGCATGTTTGGGAAAGGATGGTCCCTGTCACCCAAGGGAGTGTCCAGGGGGATCTGTGTGAGTGCAAAGTGTTCACAGCAGGCTCTGTTGGACATGATGGGAGGGAAATCTCTCAGTCCCAACTGGGTTTGTTGCACATTTTAGGCTGGGAGTGTGCTGGACGTAGCTCCGCCACAGGCTGTGTGCAAAACTGGTGCAGGACACCCAGTTTCAAACTGCAGTTCATTTTCATGTTGTACACATTGTTTTTTTCTATCAGATTTTGTACTTATTTACTTCACACCTCTTTAATGCAGAGCAATGTAATTGCAGGGAGATTATTTTGCTATTGATTACTTGATCCAGGAAAGAAACAGAATTCATCCATGCCATGAATCACTAAGCATTTGCAGCAATAAACTTTATTGAGCCATGTGACTTGCTGTTACAGAATTGTAAAGAATCCTTTACTGGAATGATTATACCAAACCATGTACAATTCAAACTGAATTATCTGGCTCACAATGAAATGTTTTTGGCAAGGGCACCTACTCGGACACTGTGAAGCTTTTATATTGCTAACAGAATAATGTTTTCTGGGCAATTCTGAAGATATATTACTCCTCATTTACAATGTGCATTGTGAAAAAAATGGTCTGAAATGCTGCTGAAGGATGCATTCGTTTGTAACCACAGCATTTACAGTGATGCTGAGCTTTGCAGTGGGTGGTATTGCTCTAGCAGAAATAAAAAAAAAAAAAAAGTGGGACTATGGCTTGAGACTAGTGTTGCTAATAAAAGTCCTTTTTGAAAAAGGCAGGTGGAAGAATAGCAAATAATGTCTGGAGTGGGAAGAGGAGATGGATGGTGAGGTATATTGTAACAATAAGGCTGAGATGAAATTGAAAGGAACTAATCAACCCTTTGCAAAC
This sequence comes from Urocynchramus pylzowi, assembly GCA_013397555.1. NCBI lineage: Eukaryota > Metazoa > Chordata > Aves > Passeriformes > Fringillidae > Urocynchramus > Urocynchramus pylzowi. The sequence continues at coordinate 806,354 of VZRH01004320.1, forward strand.
AAAGTCTTCAGCTAGAGCTTATTGCTGCAAATACACACACCCCCCTGAAGTATTTCATGTTTCCTGGGTATAGTTGGTGTGGATGTTGAGGATGCAGTTGGGGTACAGCAGATTCCAGTCAGCCTCATTGCTCACATGCATTCTGTACAGCCAGGGCTTCTGTCAAGATGGCAACAGGACAGGCTCTACTCTCAAGCCTAACAGGACTCCAAAAGATCTAAGAGTTACAGGAATGACAAGCGTAGCTGGAGAGGTTGTGGCTACGGTGAAGAGCTGTGGCAGTTTTAGGCAAAAAGGGGAAGAGCTGTCCTCTGGGGACAAGTGACCACAAGGCAAATCACCCCAAGATCATGATGGGCTCTTGCCCTTAGGCAGCTAGGGATGACCACCCTAGAGATACCAGGCTGGCCCAGGTTTGAGATAGGCAGAAATACTCAATCTGTGTTTTTCTTTCTGGGTAATCAATTAAATGCTGTGGAGACACTGCAGTGTAATTCTCTGTCTGAGGTCACATGTCACTTTTTACCCATTTGACAGTGGGGCCACCAGGACTTCTGCCTTACCTAAAAGCACATTGCAATCCTTTGCTAAGAGGTATTCTATTCATGCAAATGGCTACTGCACTATCATAGCTGTCCAAGCTGTGTCAGCAGACTTTGACCACACTACAAGATGCTCTGTGTAGAATGAACAATGTTGCTTTGGTTTTTGACTATTAAGCAGTACATGTAATCCTAACTCTATGACCCACAAATGGACCTCTAAAGGGCAAGTTGTCATTGGACCGGCACCATAAAAATGAGAACTTTTTAAGCTTTTGGAAGGAAAAACTTGTTTCCAGGGGCAGAAGATGCCTGAAGACTGTCCACTGAGCAGAGTGGGTGCAAAGTGTCCCACTAGTGCAGACCTTTGTACGGGGCAGTGATGGGAGTGAAGAGAACACATGGGGACATAGAGTCAAAGCTACTGCTAATTCCAAGTGTCCACCAGACCTCAGTCACCCACTCTCCAGTTCTACAAACTGACCAGGAGACTCAATTCTGACAATGGGATTTCAAAATTTGCAAGCCTAGTCTTTTTTTATTTCCTCTGTGAGCTGTTCAGGTCAAAGTTTCATGGAAGGCTGGGGAGACTTTTCTCTAAAGTTAGTCCTGCTAGACACTCTGGTTGAATGCAAACCTGTGCTCCAATGTGGAAGAGGGTGAAAAGCTGGAGTATGATACAGTGGAATGATGTTTTCATCATTATTCAGAAAATTGAAGGGCAAAAATCCCCTTTGTTATTATTTACAGTGCCAAGGGGAGAAAGATCAGGTCCCCAGGGTGATGGCTGCTATGTGACATAAGAGCAGGACTTGCTGTTTACTTAGAAAATAAGTACTTCTGCAGTTCTCTGGGGGAGTGATCTGAATTCAGCCTGGGGCTCTGTTAAAAGATAAGGTTTGACCCGACCTCAGCCTCTTGAGGTCCTTCTCCCTTTGCATACCACAACATGGCTGCTCCGTAATCCTCCTACTGCTGGGAATTGGATTTTTCCCATAAGCAACACTTCATTCTTGTTGGCATCCAGGAGCTCAAATTCTGACCCCATCCCAAGGTTTGGGGCTTGGCAAGAAGCCAGTGATCTCTGAGTAGTTCTTTTGCACCTCTCTCTGCACATACACCCCCACATATTCCTGTGAACCTCATGCCACCTTCCTTAAAAACTGTTGCAATGCTGTGGTGAAAAAGAAGACGAAAAAAATTTCTTTTTTTTCCCCCTCCCCTGCTCAGGGAGCAGCTCCTAGCAGAATGAAATGCTAACGAGTGCCTTTGCCTTTCCTTCCTGCTGTGTCTTACACTGAATTAGACCTGAAAAGCAGTATCACCAAGCTTGAAGTTCAATTTATCAGTGCAGTCAGGATTGATTTGTTACACTACCTATTCTGGGGAAATGAATGTCTCCATCGCGCTCCCTTCCAGTGCAGGCAGACCTTTGTTTTGCTCACATCAGCCATGTAATGTAGGAAGCTGACATTCCACAGATAAAGGAAAAAAACCTAGAAAATCCTGACTAATTCTACCCAGCCTGGCAGTGCCAGAGAGTGATGCCACTTGCGAAGGACACACTCGGCATTGTGGGGCTGCAGATACCAGGCAGAAGTGCTCTCTACCTGGGCTTATCTGCTACTTTTTTGTTACTGAATAAGTGTTTAATGCCACCAGTGTCCTAGAAAATTATTATTGGGTGAATTACATGTCCCCATTATCACTATGAATGTTATAGCTGGACCATCCAACACCAAGGTGTTGATCCTTGGAACTCAAATTCACAGTAAGAGTCAGGTTGAAAACAAACTTGGTTTTTGTACAAATTTTCAGCTGTTGTGTGAGACAAGAAAAAATGGACTTTGTTACTACTGCTGTTGAGAAGGAAAATTTTCACTCATAATTTAGCACAGGGGATCTCCATTAAGAGAGCAGCAATTATAAATCCAGTTTTCTGTTGCAGCACATTTTGATGGAATATTTGCAATGAACCACATACAAATGTGGGAATTGTTATTTCAGATTCAAAAAACTCAAAATGTGATTGCTATGAAGTATTACAATTTTAAAAGACCCCTTTTTTTTCCCCGAACTTGTCATGCACACATCAAATGTGGAGGGAAATGTTAAGAGCTAAGCATCCTGCAGAACCATGCAGAGCACTTCATGCTCCTGGAAATGTGGCTACAAGAAGGATGTCTATAGCTGGTGCTCATTAAGCGAGGTGAAATGAAAGAGGTAGTTGCTCAAAAGTAGCTTTTTTTCTTCAGGTAAAAGCAGGATTTCTTTCTCATAAATATGCTGCAGCTAGACATAAATGACTTATTGCTTGAAAGCAGCTCTGCACTGTTGAAGAGCTGGAGCATAAGAGTGAGAAATTTGGTCTTAAGCTACCCTGAGTGGGTGCTTTCAGTCTGGCTGCTGGCAGCAGCAATGCTGCTTTTTGCCTGGGCTGAGGCTGCTGAGGGCTCCTGCCTCTGCAGCTCAGTGCTAAGCTTCCAGAGGATGCAGGAGTGGGATTATGTCTGTGATTGTCCTGTCTCTCTACAGCCCTCTTCAAAGCCAAAGAGTTTGTTTGGAATCCTGCTCCAGAACTGGGGCCATGCTTGCTGTGTAAGTCTTTGGGTACAGCTCCCTGTTAATGGAGTAGGTGCTTTTTGTCCTCCTTTGGAGCACCCACCCTTGTTGACTCTTCTCTGCAACTTGGGTTGTTACTGTGTTTTCTTTTAAAAAGAAAAAAAAGAAAACAATGTTAACATCACCCACTCTTCCTAGATGCTCCTGGATCTCAGATCTCAGCAGTCATGACCCTATTCTTAAAAACTGTCTCCTCCTAAAGTCTCCTACTCTTAGAGCATCCGTACACATATAGCAAAAGACTGACACAGATGGCTGAGGTGTTCCTTCTGGCCAACATTAACTCCAGCTGTTCATTAGCTCCAGCTCTGCAAACTGATGTCTGAAGTCCTGCAGGAACTGGCTCATGTTGGACCACGTGTGCCAGCACCAGGGTGTGACTGTACCCAGGAGAGGTGTGGCACAGACCTTGGAGGTCTTATTTTAACTTGGAGCCATGCTTGTTTCAGAGCCCTTTTCTGAAACCCAGTGGTGTCTGTGCTGAATGCATCCCTCATGCACAACTTCTGCCTTTCAGTGAGGCTGGAGAAATGTCAGCCTGATGTTAAGAAGCTCGTCCTCAGGGACTCTGAGTCCTGGGCTCCCAACACTCACCAGGCAAATATGGACAAGAGAAATAACCCTGAGCATCTCCAAAGCAGTTTGATCTGAAGGGCTCATTATTTTTGAGCAGCTGAGTTGAACATTACTGAGAACTCAATTTCCATTTCAGCTTGCTTTTCTACTTGTGCAGGGCAGAGCGTGGGAGCAAGGCTTGGGCACTTCACAGCCTCCTCCGTATGGATCAATATTTTCCAATGTGCACAAGTTTCCAAGAGTTTAAACCGCTGAGTTTTGCAGAACTTTAATTGTATCAAATGCAAAAAAGAAAGGGATACTCTATCAAACCAACACATAGCTAAGGACATAAAAAATTTAGGGGATGAATTAACAAAAAATAATTCATATGCTGCAAGAATAAACTGCTGAGTCCAGTAGAAGGAACTCCCATTTATTATTCATTTTACTTTCATTTTTATGGTTTACAAATACTTGGAAATACAAAATGGCAAGAGAAGTTTGGTGGAAAGGAGGTGTGGAGGTGCCATTCCTCAACTCTAAATTATGAAAAATGTTGCTTTAAATCTGTAGAACATCAAAGAACTTCTGTCAGTTCTGACCACCTGATGGAGCTGAAGGAAGCTGAGAAGTCCACATTACTTTGCTGAATTAAGGTGCCAGAACCTGAGCTAGATAGACACAGCTGTCACTGGAGAGCTTACTGTGACAGGAAATAAGCCCTTCCTGCTGCATGGAAGACATTCTTCCTTTCTCAAGTTATTTAAAACAACCAGAGGCAACAGACCCTCTGGTGGCCCATGCTGCTACATGTGCCTGAAAATTAAGATCAGCTGAGAATGTTTCTCCTCAATGACCTGGCATACAGAATCATAGAATAATTTGTATTGGAAAGGACTTTTAAAGGTCATCCAGCCCAACCCTTCTGCAGTAAGCAGGGATATCTTCAACTAGACCAGATTACTCAGAGCCTCATCCAACCTGGCTTTGAATGTTTCCAGGGACAGGTCATGTGCCACCTCTCTGGGCAACATGTTCCAGTGATTCACCATCTTCATTGGAAAAAAATGTCTTCCTTATATCTAGTCTAAATCTTACCCTCATTCCCCTCTGTCTTACCACTACCTTCTCATGTAAAAAAATCCCTCTCCAGATTTCTTGTGTGCCCCCTTAAGGTACTGGAAGTTTCTCTAAAGTCTCCATGGACCAGGCTGACCAACCCCAGCTCTCCCAGCCTGTCTCTGTAGGAGAGGTGCTCCAGCTCTCTGAGCATCTTCTTGGCCTCCTTTGGACTCACTCTGACAGGTCCACATCCATCTTACGTTGGGAGTCCCAGAGCTGGTTCAGTACTCCAGGTGGAGTCTCACGAGAGCAGAGTCTCATGAGTAGAGGGAGAGAATCCCCTCCCTGGACTTGCTGGTTTTGCCACCTTTGATGTAGCTCAGCATTGGTTGGCAATACATGAAGAGCTACCTTTAGTTAACAAAGCCCAGAGAGAAGGTCTCCTGATTGTAGGTAAAGCTGCTTTCCTCAGAGGCTGTGCTGGGTGCTTGTGCTCTTCCCAGGAGCTGAGCTGGCTGCTTTGCAGGGCTGAATGGCAGGGTGAAGGTCCTGCAGCACCAGCTGAGGCTGCCTCTTTGGATGAAGTCAGTGTTTTTCCTTTGGTGAATAACCCTGGCCTGGGGATTGCTGCGGTGAGGGATGAGGCTGTTCTGATGTTAGCAGGAGGTGGTTGCAGTGGGATCAACCCCTTGTGCATTGCTTGGGTAGCATGGTGAAAGTACTCCATGGGTGAGCAGGACATGGGGTGGCACAGTGGGTGGAGCCTGGGCACACAGTGTCTCCATCAGTAGCCCAGCTCTTGGGGGATACCAAGGATATGCTCACCTGCCCTATTGCTCCCAAACTGAGGCTATTCCTGGCTGCTTCTGGACTGTGGAGGGACAGCCGGCCTGGGACCCAAGCCCCTCCTTGGATGCAGCACATGGAGGAGGGTAATTAAAGGAGTCATTCTTTCAAGTCAGCCTTTTTGTACAGCTCTTCAAACCTAGAAACCACTCCTTTTTCTCCTGGCACTTGACTCAGCTTGCTGAATCAAAGATTAAAAGCCTGGATTCCACTAAAGATTCTTCAGTGGAAGCCCAAACAAGCTCCCTAGAGGAGATTAACTATCCCCTGCACTGAGGGGAGTTTGAGCTTTAGCAAAATGGACTGATGAGAAAAACATAGGTAGTACTGCAAAGATGAATTTGATAAAGGTGGGCAGAGCACAGTGGAGGCATGAAAGGCTGGTTAAGTGTTTGCTTTTATGTATAGCTGAGTTCTAGGTCTTTAGACAAGACTTAATCTTTTCTATAAACAAATAACACATTCATTTACATGAATAATCCCCATTTCTTATGCAAATCATTTTCCTGCTGCTGTTTCTACTGAGAATAATATTCAGTATAATTACCACATTTATTTTGTGAATCTATTTACACAGGATAGCTTTCTGTCCATGAACGCTCTTCACCAGAGAGGCCCAAAGAGCAACAGGGGAGGCCAAGCTGCCAGTCATGTGTGCCCTGTGCTTTCTATTTTTGTTCCCATGAAGCATTCTGGGACCGTTTGAGATGTCTGGGCAAGAGCAGAAGGATGCCAGCATCCTGCCTCCGTCCCAGGGAGAGCACCTGCTGCTAGTGGAAGGCAGCTCTCCCCTGCTCACCAGCCTGCTGTTTGAGCTCCAGCTAACTATAATGAGGCAAGGCACTTTGAATAATAACTTTCCTTTGGGTATAAGGCTATCTTAATTTTTTGTGTGTTTAAGTTGGTAATTGCCACAGAGTTTGAAAATCTTCCAGGTTTTACCATTCCTAATTATGTTCTCATGCATATGCATCCCCTGCTTGTGCACTCATTACTGCGAGGAGCTCAGAACCCGAACGCTGGAGCGGTTCCCTCCAATTATCTTCCATATGCAGAGGTTCCTGTGAAATACCTCTCCTGCATGGGATGGCCCAAGCTATTTGGAGAACATCTTGCTGTCCAGAGCACATTTTGCTCCAGGTGGTAGAATCAAGATGGGTTTCATCCCTCACGTGTCTCGCCCAGACTGGTCCTACCTGGGATGTCTCCTTGCTTGTAGCACCAGCTGTTGAAATACTTGTTATGGGGAAGTTATTAAGGTGTCCTAATGGAAAATATTTCAAGTTTCTAGGGCCTTGATTGCCTCTTTACCTGCTCTGTTTGCATCTATTGATCGTTCTGGTTCAACAAGACCCTCTGGGACTAACAAACGCTAACAGGTTTGAATGCATTCATGAGGTTCTATGCAGGGGAAGAAAAATAATGCTGTTGGGCTTCTGACTTGTTCTTGCTCAATAACAGCAAAACAAATGTGTGCAATTAAACATTACTTTGTTTTCTAAACAGCAGCCTTAAAATTTTGTCCTGCTAGTGTGGGAATCAAGCTGCTGCTGTGCTGTCTAACCAACAGCAATGATTTGGTGATGGGAAAGGAGATGTTAATCCACCTGAGCACGTTCAGAGTAGAATACCATTCCCTTGTAGGTAGGATTTCCAGCACCGTGTGTGTTTTTGTGTAGGAGATCACAGTGGATCCTATGAAAAGATAAACGTGGAGCAAGCACAGACATTGACATTACTCACTCTTTTTGTACAGAGTAACTGCTTGTTAATTATTTGTCAGGGAGCTGTGGGGTTAGTAGTTAGCCCCTTGGAACTTTTGTACTGGGAGAGAGGAAAGTTGCCTGATCAAATAGAAATCACTGTCTTTGTGCTTAAAGCATTGGATTGTATATGAAGAAATGTCTATTCCTAAACACTTCACCTAAATAATGGGATTAAAATCTTAAGAAGTAAGGTGATGTGTGGCTCACTGTCTCCAGTTTTTGTATCACTCAGGAGAAGGGCGAGATAAGCAGTCAGGAATTTCTTCTATAAAAAATTTTATAGGAGGAAGATGAGAGTAAAACTTTCCACCCAGCTGTGAAAACCCTCCCTCCCCAGAAATGCCTGGTGCAATATTACATATTGCTGGCTGTGTTAATAGATGCCTAGATCCCAGTTGGCATTGGGCCATACTTACATATCCCAGAAATAGAGATTTAATTCTGAAGTCTGCTTAACACCTGCACACAAAAGGACAGAGGCATTAAAGGTGCTTTAAGGACAAAGCTTTATTTTAGCTAATGTGTTCTCTCACCCATCACATGACTTGTTCTTTATTCTGTTGAGTGTCACCTGTCCAAACCACAATTATGGGCTTCAATGTGTCTGAGAGACAAAGTCCTGCAGCTGGCTAAAAGGGACTGATTTAGCACATTCAAAGCAACAAAAGGGCTTGGTCTGAATTCTGGCAGGGTTCTCTGCTTTTAGAGATGGATGTGTGTGAATGCACACAGGAGCACAGCTCCTTGGAAGCCAGGTGAGCAGCTTTGCTTCCCCTGGAAGTCCCAGCAGCACTGGGGTCCCCAGGAGCACGTGTTTTACCAGAGCTGTGCTGGGAACTGCAGGGTGCCCAGGACCTTACAGGTTCAGCTGCTGCAGGTAAAAATTCACCTGCCCTGGGCTCTGTTTATTGATTGTGTGCTGCAACTTGGCCCATAAACTCTCTGCTGCCTTTGGTCTCAAATACTCCTTTGTGACCATTTGCAGTGCCTGCCACTGGTTGCTGATGCAGTGACCTGGAGCTCAGCAGCTTACCCTACCAAAACAAGACATAAACAGGCTGTGGGATCAGCAGCCATTGCTTATCCAGGAGCTTTTTCCAGAAAATGGGAGCATCAGGAGAGACTAACAAGTACCAGAGACATCTGGGGACAGACAGGATCCGGAAAGCTTTATTGTAGCAATAAAGCCCAGAGGCAGGGCTGGTCAAAAGCAACCAATGAACAGTACTGAAGGTGGTTTCAGTGGAAGAGCACTGTCCAAGGGAACTGTTCTTTGCTAAAATGTCCCTCAGTCACACACTGAAGTCAGTGTGTCTCCCTTCAAATCTCCCATCGCTTTTCCCCTTGTTCTCACACCTGCTTGGATTGGCATCATTGGGCACCTGGAAATGCTGTGAGTAAAGGCTGCATCTAGTCCAGAAAAACCCGTCTCCAGCAAATGGAAACAAGGGCTGCAGAGCATGTGAATTAAGCACAAGTACAAGTGGGTGCCCATCTGATTGCAGTTGCTGGAGATGGAAAATACCTTGAGGTAAGCAAGAATTCCCCCCTTCCAGTTTTACTACAGAGAAGTCTTTGCAGTTGTTCCAATGGTGAGGGAGCTCAGTGCTGCCTCATCCATCAGTGCCACAGACACTAGCCTGGAGGTGGGAGTCTGAGTTGTAGGAACTGCAGGCAAATGTCTGGGTGTGTGCTCTTGCCCATTGACTCGGGAAGCAGCTTCTGTTGCTGCAGCTGACTTGATGAGAGTTTCAATTAACAAATGCTATTAAAGTAGCTCTCCTCTTTATTTTATTTTTTTTAATGCATAGCATTTCCTGACAGCTTAAACGTTTAATTAACTGGAGATGCCATCGTGGAAAGTTTGCTAGAGAAGAATGCTTGCGGTTTAATTAAAAGGAAAAAAAATCCTTTAGAGGTACTGGAAGAAATCTGCTTGCAACACTGATAGTGGCAAAAAGCCTGCAGGAACTCCTGCATTTCCTTTTCTGAGTGCAGCAGTAGGTGAGGAGGTGCACAGCGATATCATCACCCAAGAGGAGAAGGTGAGTGCTTCACAGCTTCACATTTGACCCTCCCATTTAAGCTGCAGATGTAGGACAAGCTACAGTTCTGTTACCTCAGCAAGGGAGAGGAGACAGCCAATGAAAAGTTTTGGTTTTGTTTTTTTAATACTTTAACTTACAATTCTCCTGGTATTAGGCCAGGGCTCTCTCTAACATTTTTTGTCTTCTCCAAGGGCACAGGGATGACATTTTTCATATAAGCACTGGTCTGATTTTTTTTTTTTTTTTTGCTTCTGTTACATCACAAAAACAAAGGCAGATCTTGCCTGCCACAAAAATGTGGACTACTGTTCATATTATCTTCAACAGCCATCATGGAAGCTGTTTTTTTTTAAATGGCAGGTTAGCCTTTGCTGCCCTCACAATGCTGTGTGAGATGGTAGCTGTGGGTAGGAACCACCAGCTCAGCACACACTTGCACCCCTGCAGCAGCTTTCCACAGGGCCATGGCACTGTGGTGTCAAGTGCTGCAGAGCTGGGGACCTCCATGGCAAAGAAACAACCTCCTTGCTCCTGTGCAGAGGACTTCTGAACTTCCTCTCCTCACACTGACCAAGTGAGGCTTTTTGAACAGCTCCAGATCAGAAAAGGGAATTTTGTTCACGTATTAAATATAAACCTGGAAGTCACTGACATGACTGTTCACATTTGAAGCACAGCTCCACCCATAGAGGGGTATCAAATGGTTCTGAGTCATCTCTGGGAGCAGGCTGGGGCTGTGGGGTGGTGCTGGGCCAGGGCATGTGCTGGCTTGCTGTCCTGGAGCTTCTGCACCCAGGCTGGCACCTCTGCTGCTGGTGACAAGGGACAGCTGGGCTCCTGCTGAAACAGGCCAATGCTCAGCACTTGCCAAAACATCTATTTGGGAGCACAGTAGCATACCCTCTGCCAGGGGTGGGAGAGAAACTTCTGAATGAGTTTCTTCCCCAATAAGCCTGGAGCATGCACCACAGAGGCATCACTGAATGCAGTCCAGCCCCCTGTACAACCACCTATTACCATGCTGACTCTTTCAAATGCTGATCTCTTCTTTTTTGCAAACAGTGTCTTTCTGATGTATGTGCTACTGCAAGCAGTACCTCTTCATAGGGATGGTGCACTGCCATGAACAGCACTGAGTGCTGGGCTACACCAAGCTGAACCAGACTCCTGGTTCAAGCTACCCTCTGTCCTAGAAGCCCCTTTCCAGAGCTCAGTGGGGCTCCTCCATCTTACAATAACCTCCCATGTTCAGTTGAGACTCCTCAGTATCCCAAGTTGGGGGGTGAATTTTGATCCTTTCCTCTGATCACTTCTTGACTGTATCTGTTTAAGCCCCTTTCAACTTTCTGAAAAAAAACCTGCAAAGTATTTGTGATCCTTTTGGAAAAGAAACACTCTGTGAATGGAATCTCAGATGTGAACTGAACTCAAACCCAAGAGTATTCCTAGTAAAAACTGCACTGAAGCAGTGTCCAGCTGGTTTGTAGACCCAGTGAGATTAGATTCCCTTGAAATGTGCTTTACAGATGTCCTTGAAACAGCAAGGAAAGCTACTTTCCCCTTCCACCCATTCCTCAAAGGACCTGAAGGGCCATCATCTGAAGCTGTGATTGTGAAGAGTCCCCCTCCCACTCAGAAATCATGTCCTATTTTTCCTTTCATGAAACAATCATTTTCATCAGCTTTTCAATGCTGATACCAACAAATGCCAGCCACCCATTTTCCAGATTGTTTTTCTGTCTCTGGCTGCACTGCCTGTAAATTTTGTTGTGTTGGAAACAGGTAATACGTTATGGACCTCACTTGTGAAGCAGCTGAGATTGGCAGATGAAAAATTAGAGAAATGGGAAAGATATGGGTCAATAATACAACAGAAGTTCGTTTGTTTGGGTTTTTTTTATTGCCATGTTTTCAATGGAATTGCAGTAGGATTTTTATACAAGTGTCTGAAAGTCTATGACATCAAATAACTCTGAACCTCCAGATTTGTATTCTTGCCTTATTCTTGATTAAATAGCTGTTACCATCATCTGCTTGATATATTATCTGTCCCAGCACACAGGCGCACCGTCAGGAGGAATGTGCTTCCTTGGGAACGACGAATTGCTAGAGCTCCTCGGGTCCCCTGCCTCCACATGGGACAGCTGCACAGAGCAGGGATTTGTGCAGCGTCCCCCCCTGGCTGGAGTGGTGGCAGTGCCAGCAGGGAATCATCCGGCCTTTGCCCATTCTCTGCCAGGCACAGCGAGTTATCCATCACGGCACCGAGCCCTGCCAGTGAAGCTTTCCCTCAGCAGAGGGAGTTGTTTCTCAAGGTAATAAGAAAGCATTATCTGATTGCATTTTTGTCAGGTATGTCCTATTTATTACCTTACCTGTAATCTAATTTGTAATGTATTTCCTTGATATTTTCTATACTTCCCCTCTGTATTTTGTAATAGCTTCCCCTGAAAGTCTGACCTACAAAAAAGACAAGGTTTTTAATCCCGCTTTGAATGATAACACCCTCTAGGTGCCTTTATATGGAAAAAAACTCTCCTTGCACAGAGAGAGGTCTGGTAGGAAAAACTCAACACCCTCTGAAAATGTGTTGGGGGAACATTGTTTAAGAGCAGCCAAGGTCACTTTGTCCCAGGCAGGAAAACACCCGTGGCTATTTTCTACTTCTGGCAATGTGATCTTTTTGGACAGAAAGCCATTCCTGATCCAAAGGAGGTATGTGAGAGGTAGAAACCAGTCTGTCCCAACAGCAGGAAGGCAAGAAAACAACTATAAGCCATATAAAAACTACCACTGATGTGCCTCAGCTGCTGGTAGCTGCTCAGGTGTTTTACCTTGGCTGTCAGGAAAAAGCATAAGACAATAGTTTGGGGAGAGAGCAGCACCTGTAGGTCCCAACTAGGTTGGACAGAGATGTCTCCTGGTGGCAGAGGTAAAGTGTGATGGTCCAGCTACCCTGAACATGGGGCTGAGGAAGGTTAATTTGCATGACAAATGATGCACACCTTTGCATTTTCAGGTTGGTGTGGGCTTCCTATGTGACATCAGGGTGGTGGCTCACCAGGGCATGACAGCTTTCTGTCCTCTTCCCACCTGGTTAGTTCTTCTCTTGCTTGGCTGTGAAACCAAGTTCAAACTAACTGCCTGCTGGGCCTTGATTTCCTCCTTCTTGTAAAGGTGTTTCAAAGTCACACGGCTTTAAAACAAAGAAAGAGAAATGTCCCTTTTTGTGGATGCTAATGAAATTTTTATCTGGGCATCTTTCTGTGAATGTTGGGCCTGAGAGGCATGGATTATGTTAGGGAGAAGGGCTTATTGAGCCCTGGAAATAAATCAGAGGAGGACCGAGGATGAAGATCGCAAATGATAAATTAGCAAGTGACAGAAAACAACTGCAGGAAATAATAAAGCCAGGAGAAGTGTTTGGGAAATGCATAGGAGAGGTTGTTTACAACATGTGCATCGGACTTTCCAGCATTTGACATCTTATCTCTATTTCATTCCATATGTTACTTTATGCATGGATTCCTGTTTTTATGGGGTTTGTTCTATAGTTTTTGCACTAACATGAATGACTCACATCTGCTCCAATACTTAATTTATTCTATAATGTCTTCTGCAGAGGTTTGCTCAGCTCATGTAATACTTGTCAGTGGCAAGATCGGAAGAGCAGCTTCAGGCAGGTGAGCAGGGATAGCTGGGTGAGACAGCTCTTTTCTGGAGTCCTACTCTGTAGTTGTGTTAGGTAGTTTTTTTTTCCCCTCAGCAAGGTCTGTAATTCCCACTTTGGCTGCCCTGTGGACAGGCCTGCTGTGCTGGGGCTCTGTATGGAGCCAGCAAGGAACACCCCATGGGACAGGGATGAAGGCTGAGGGCCGTCCTTGCAGGACCGTGGCCCGGCACAAGCTGCTGCCGGAATACCAACAGCTGATGATTATGATTTTATTTTTTAAGTGTTCTTGACAGCTCTGGAGACACACATCTTCTCTTCCAAATCCAGTAATTAAATTCCACCTACCTGAATTCCCCCTGCTGTTTCAATTGGTTAAATTAATCTTCCCATCATGTCTGAGCCTCCTCTGTGTGTTGTTGAACGGTGGCCTCCTCTCGCCTCGGAGTCGGGCGGGGACCGGGACCGGGACCGACCCGGGCCAAACTCGCAGCGGCGCTGCCCGGCCCCGCGCATCCCCCAGCGTGCAAGTGGCCCGGACTCGCTCACGGAGGCAGGGCAGAGGGATGGCCGTCCCCGGGTACACACAGACACCCCCGCGCCCCTCGGTGTCCCCGTCCCCGGGGCTGCCTCCCCGCCGGCGCGGAGCCAGCAAGGCAGCAGCTCCCCAGGGACCAGCCCGGCTGCCTGCGCGCCGCACCTTTCCCCGCCGTGCGGCTCCGGCTCCAGCCCCCCTCCTCCCGGCGCCTCCTCCTCCCGTTCCTCCTCCCCTCCCCTCTCCTGCAGAGCATGCACAGCCCGGGACTCGCATCGCCGGCTCCGAGGCGGGCGGGCGAGACCGTCCTCCCCGGCAGCCCCGCTCCCGCTGCCCCCCGAGCCGCCCGCAGCTCCCCCTCAGCGCCTCCCGGTGCCCCCGCCGGACTTTTCCCTCCTCCCGAGGATGAGGCGGCCGACGCGGCGGCTGGCGCTGTCTCTGCTGGGGGTGCTCTGGCTCGCCGCCCTCCTCCTCTTCTTCTTCGGGGCGCGGAGGAAGTTGGAGGCGGCGGAGCCCGAGGGACACACGCCGGAGGTAAGGAAGGGGTGGCGGGGCCGCGGCTGCTCCGGCGGGACTTGGGCGCTGTGCCGCCGCCGCCCGCGGAAGAAGTTCCCGGCGGTTTTCGGGACCCCCACCCCATCGCGTTCCCCTTCAAGTTTGGTACCGGACCTGTGCGTTTGCGGGTGGGACGCTGGGGCCCTTTCCGTACCCCCCGGGCTTGGTTTACCCCCTTCCCTCCCTCCGCTCGGTCTCGGGTAGCGGCAGCCCCAGCCGCCCCCCCGCCCCGCTTCACCGGGGGCTGCGGCCGTCGGGGGTTGCCCCGGCCGAGGGTGCCGCCGGCGGTACCGGCCCTTTGTCCCGCTGCCAGCTTGGAGCATCCCAGGCTCCGGGGAGCGGGGGGACCGGTGCGCCCCAAGGAAACGAAACGCGTGGCTCGTGTCACGGGTGGGGGACCGGCTGCTCTTTTTCCCCGTGGGTCACGCCGGGCTCCCGAGCTCTGCCCTAAAGGAGAAGGGGTCGGTCCTGTCCGGGCTGACAGGACCAGAGGGGAGCAGGCTTGGACGGTCCGTGTTTGGCGTACGCGGGCTGGGCGAGCCCGGTTGAAGCGCGGGGGCTTTCGCGGCTGGCTGTGGTGGAAGAGCAGGATCGGGCAGGATGCTGCCCTGGGAGCCCCGGCCGGGCTGGGACGAGGGTGCCCGTGCAATCGCGCCTTTCTGTGTCGTGTTTGAGTCCCCGGAGTGACAGCACGGCAGAGATGAGAGGAGCATCTCGCTCCACGCCGGGAGCGAATCAGAGGAGTTGCACTGCCCGAACGAAAAGCAGGGGAGCTGCGAGCAGCTTCGGCTGAACGAGGTCCCGGGTTCTCTCCGGGTCTCGGGTCCTCTCCTCCTCCGCTGAGAGCAGCCGGGGCTTGGCCGAGGGTTAACTTTCCAAAGGACATGGATTAGATGCTGCTTAGTTGTACTGTTGTAAATCTTGAATTAATTAATCCGGGTTAGAGCCCAGCTCCTGAAAATACACCGAGATTGGGGTTATTGTGGCAGTGGAAGAGTGTGAGCCTTCAGCCCCTTTTTTTGCACTAGTGACACCCAGCAGTGTTTGGCCCACAGTATGTGACAGCTTTAGGTGTTCACTGCATCTTTGGAGAGTCTCGTGTATGTGTCTGTCACCTCAGCAACTGAATTAACGACCTGATTGGAAAAAAAAAGTCAGAACTCATAAAGCTTACTTTGATTTTTTCATCCTGAGGAATTATTGGTTTTCCATGTTTTTTTTTTTAAATAAAAATGATTGAGGAGGTTTCTTCAGGCTTTTGTAAATCTTTCAATCCTAGAAGAAGGGAATGAATCTATGTGACTTCAGGCCCCAAAAAGACATAATTATCTATACGTTTATTTATTTATTTAAGCTGGGGAAGGCAATAAATAAGTCACTGAAAACAGAGTCAGAAGACAAGTGCTTTCTTAACCGGAACTGTGCTTTGGTATTGGAGCTGTATTCATAAAGAAATACTTTTTTTTTTTTTTTTTCCCCGCAAAAAGAGACCTCCCCAGTTTGACAGGGGCTACTATAATCTCCTTGAAATGAACCTTGCTTCTCGATTAGCACCAGCTGCCGCTGAATCGCTGCCGTTTTGCAGCCCATTTTGACTTTTTGCTCCCATTCAAGGCTCCCCCCACCTCGGGGTGTAGGTTGCTGATGCTGTTACGGGCTGGTCTACATATAAACAGCAGGTGAAGGGAACTTCTGCCACACAGGATCTGTCCCCACGTTTTGAAGCTGCCACTGCCAAGTTGCCATAACTCCAGCAATTTGACTGCTTAAATTGCCTCTCCTTCATTTCTTCTGAATTTTCCATCCAAACAGTTGCATCCCCTTGAGATCCATAAAGTGCAGATTGTTTTTTATTTTTTAATGCATTGCATTTTTTGGCTTTGGAAACTGCTTTGGAGCAGTAAGACTTATTAGCTGCTTATGAGTATGGGGATGTGGTGTCCCTTCAGTGAACACTTCTGGGTGGCTGCAGAGCTGACTGGGGTACCAGAGACAGGAATGCTGTGGTCCGGAGAGGAGCCTGGTGCTGTGTCCTGTTGCCCTGGCCTGTGGGACTGGCTGCTACTGATGAATACTTGAGCAGTTAAGGGTTGTCCTCCCAAATTCCTCGAGAAACAAGAGGAGGTGGTGGATTGCTAACAGCAGCTCAAACATTGTAAGACAGCTACAGAGGGGAGATGGAGCAAATCCACATAAATTTTCCTGGCAGCATTTTTCACCCTGTTCCCTCCCCCCTTCTCTCCCAGTTGAGCTGTATTTCTGTGGACATGGGCACACCGTGTATCATGCCTTGTGTAGGTTTCACCTTTAGACCTTTCCAGTTAGGCTCCAGCTGGTATCACTGCCTCCTGCTCGGGCCTGTCCTCACCAGGGCTCCTGGCACACATCGATTCTGGAAGGCCACAGTGCCCGAGCTCCCTGGCTAGTGTGCCACATTGGTGGCTTGCTGAGAGCTCACAGAGCTGCTGCCCTTGGCTCCCATGGATGCCCATCAATCACTGTTATTTTGGTCTGCACCCTGCCCCCTGCTTTACCCCAAATCCTGAGCCAGGTCCAGGCCTCAGCTTCCCAAAGGGAGGCTTGTGATGTTTTTCTTGCAGTCCTATGCTGAGGTGGGCAGGGTCTGCAAGGGGCAGGACCTTGGTGTGAGGGGTCCAATACAGTGTTTGAGTCTTTCTTTTGCCCAAAACATGCTGCTGGCTTGGCATCTCAAAGACCTGGTGAAGGCAGGCGTTCAGGGAAGGTCTTGGAGCAGTAGCTGAGCTTTCCCGAGCTGCTCATGTCCAACGAGGTGGGTGGAGCAGTCTGTTGTAATTAACTTGGCTTCACCTCCCCTTGTAATTTGCTCCCCTGTGTTCCCCTGCAATCCATCTCTATGGATCTCTTGCTGCTGCCCAGTGGCACGCAGGCAGAAGTCTCCCCCTTCTTGCCAGCCCTTGCTTCCCTCAATCCCTGTCACCTCCTTTCCCTCCTTCCTCCTCCCTGCTGCCTGCAGCTGCTGGTGGTACATGCCAGGGCAGCAGCAGCAGGTTGAGGCTGGATTTTAGGGTGTGGGACTCCCTCCTGGCCATGAGGTGTAGCAACCTTGCAGGGCTGGTAGGGTATAGAAGAACAAAACTGGCCGTGTTTAGGACCATGACGTTTTTCCTGGGACAACTTCGCCAGTCCCTCCGGTGCTGTTTTTACCGCTGTTGCTTGGGTTTGGGGGTTGTTTTTTCTCTCTTTCCCAAGGGGCAGACCAAGCCCTGTTAGTGCCATAAGTCACACTCGCCCTTTCGCTGCCCTTTGTGCAGTCCCGTGACTTGGCTGGGAAGAGGAGCCGTAGCAGGATGCCTGCCCCTGCCAGGGAGCTTTACCCGGCCGGGTGCCCGCACGGGCTCAGCCTGCGGGGAAGCCGAGCCTGATGGATGGGGGTGTGAGCACACGGGGCTGGCCGCGGTCACGGATCAGCTGGGACTCGTTGATGCCTCCTTCCTTCCCTGCCTTTTGGCGGAGGGTTTCCAAACACTTTGCAAGCTTTAATTAGTTCCAGCCTGTCTCCTTGTCCCGGCAGTTTTCCAGCTGGATAAACCAGGACCGGGAGAGGCTAATTGAACTTTGTATCCTTCTGTCTCTGGTGGACTCCGTAGGAATTGGAATAATTTTATCATCTTGGAAAATCAGGCTGCCAGTGACCCACCTGAAGTCACCCAGGGAGTCAGTGATGGGGCTTGGCATGTGCTCCAGTAATCCTGGGCCCCATGCTACTGCCTGGCATCTCCCCTGCCTCCCTCTGATCCATCCCACTGCTCTGCTTTGAGGGGGGGGGGACATATAAACTAATAACTTAATTACATTAAAGAATAATGAGGGGAACTGATACGCGGGATTAATTACAAGCAAAATCCCAAATTAATTGTGAGGAGTACTTGTAGCTGGCTCTGCAGCAATGCTTTGCTGGTGTGCTGGCTCCTGTGTCCTGTGCCAGGCTGTGGCTGGGGATGCTTATGAGGGAGCAGGAGATGAATAGGTGGGTGATAAGCCCTTGGTCATCTCATTTCCTGCACCTGTACCAGACCACAGTGGCTGTATGGCAGAGCTCTGCAGCAGGGAGAGGTTTTCAGGAGTCTGGGTTCCCCCAATCAGGGCCAGCAGTGTGTGCAGGAGGGGCAGGAAGATAGTTTTTGTTTGGTTTGGGATTTTATTTCCCTTCATTCCTTCCTGCATGCTAGCTTGCTCCCTCTGATGAATGGCTGAAGCACAGCTGACAGCCTCTGGAGGGAAAGTGGGTCTGTGACGGGCTTGACTGCAGGAGAAAAGCTACAGAGGAAAAGTTTCCTTTATTAAAAAAAATGACCTGTTCTACTTGACTTGTACTAGTGTTTGCAATGCAACATCTCCTTTCTGAGTGTGCTCAAATGCAGCTGGGGAATGGCTCCTGGGAGATGTGGAGAAGCTCAGCAGCCTCACTGCCTACTCCACCGCTCAGCACCCTGCAGGGTTGGACCTCCGTGCAAGGGGACCTTTGCCAGCTTTGTGCTTATGTGGCTTGCACCAGCCTGTGCTTCCTTCTGCATCATTGCCATCTAGAAAGCCTCAGCACCTGAAGCTCAGCTGACAGTCTCCAGATATTAAGTTCCTGTCAGTTTTACAGCAGCAGAGCCACTTAACAGATTAAAATAACTGTGTATCCTGCAAAAATTCAGATCTTGACAATTAAGGGATTGAAGTGGCAGGGCTGTTGGGAACAAAAAAAGAGGCAGAGTGTTTAATACCCAGGAAACTTGTATTGACTGGGACTTGGGTCTTAGCTGGGGACATGAATAGGTCCAGGATGTGAGAGAAGGGGAACCTTATTTCATACTTTGTTGGTGAAATCCCACTCTGAAATCTCTAGGAGCAAAATCAGGCTTTCTAGGATGTGCAGAGCTTTGCTTGTGAAGGAGGTGTGATAGAATCCAGTTCCTCTTTCTCTTGTTTGTGTGTTTAGTGCTGGATGAAACAGAAAGCCATGCCCAAGCTGCCCTCATCTGTGGGATCAAGCAGGACAGGTCTGTGGAGCAGGGGTGAGGTGAGGAAGTCACCTCGGTGACTAAACCAGCTGTGGACAAATGGTGAGCAGCCTGCCTGGTGCACCTCGATTAATTAACCTGCCTGCTGAGCGTTACAGCGCTCCCTGGGATACCTGTGGAATAATAACCAGTCAATGAAAACCCTCCTAATTTTTCACTGGTAATTGCAATGAATGAATTTTGCCTCCATTACATTCTGGTGGAGCTCTGTGTTGCAGCTGTGACTGATAGGGGCATAAATATTGATTGAACAAGACCTGTTTGCTTTGCAAAACAGTGAGCATTGGAATGTACAGGTGCCTTTCTTATCTTGGTGCTTTTAAAAGAAGTATCAGGGAGGGAAGGAAAGGAGGCAAGGATTCTGCTTCTCTTCTGGTAAGAGTATAAATAAATTTCTGTGCAGGTGGTATGTGTTTTGTTGACAAGAACTGTTGAGCACCAGAAGAAGAAAAATACTTTTTATTGTGCTCTGAAAGGATGAAAAGAGTTGGAAGAGTCCTGCTGCTTCGCTCTGAAGGGGTGTTGGAGATGGTGATGCTCTGAGGGTGGGTTGGGCTCAGGAGTGTCATGGTTTCTCTTGTAAATTGCTTCTCCTGTCAAGGTCCCTGTAGAGCACCCTGCACGTGGAATTGCTGCAGGCTGCAGCATCCCTCTTCAGCTGGTGTGACATGGTGTGGCATCATCCTTTCCTAGGTAACAGGGAAGGGCTCAAGCTCTTGCTGCTGGGTTTTTAGGAGGACGCAGTTCTGGCTCACAGCCTGGAACCCTTGGTAACCTTTAGGGGTAGGCTTTATGAAAGTTCTTTTGAGCAGGGAAGTCTCCAAAATCAGCTCTGTATCTGGATGCCAAGGCTTCAGAGACA
Source organism: Urocynchramus pylzowi (assembly GCA_013397555.1). NCBI lineage: Eukaryota > Metazoa > Chordata > Aves > Passeriformes > Fringillidae > Urocynchramus > Urocynchramus pylzowi. The sequence continues at coordinate 826,471 of VZRH01004320.1, forward strand.
CAACACATATGTTGGAGTGTCTCTGTGCTTAAGATGTTGACTATCAGGCAAGATGTTTTGTCCTATTTATCCTTTCACCACCTCAGATGTGCACAGAGTTGGATTGTTTACTGAAAAACTCACTGTTTTCTCCTTGCTCTTCCTTTCCTTGATAAGAAAGCATCATCCTGATTTATTTTGATGGGCTCATGGCCCAGGGCCTGTCTTGGCTGGGTTTACTGCTAGCTCTGCTGAGACATCTCTTGTCCCTGGCTCTGCAATGTGACCTGTGCCTTCCCACGGGCAGGGGACTCTGCACATGGGATGGCTGCAGGGTGAGAGCTATAAATGGGAATGCTGTGCCTGGGGAAGGCAGGTCCAGGGAGCATTTTATGGTACTGTGACTAGAGATTTTTTGTGCCTCCTGAAGCTGAGAGATTGGTTGTATGTGTAGAGACCAGGGCCGATCAGGGAGGGCACACTCTGCTGAGCTACTGTGGCTCCACAGGTGTGAGCTGGGGGAGCTCCAGCATGGGAAGGGCACTGCCAGGAGATTCAGCCTTGCAAATAAAACTGTCTTGTGATCCCTCACAAATGCAGGTGCAGTGTTATTGTCCCATCTGACAAATCCCTGGGAAGCTGAATATTGGGGTTTTGTGTGCCCAGTGTTTTTCTTGGGTCCATGGATGTTTGTGTTCTGTGTGCACAGCTCACGGGGATGGCACTTTGGTACCTCTGGGTGTGTTTCTCTGTTCTGTAATCTCTTTGCCAGTGGGAAAAGCAAGCTTGGGAGAAGTTGTGGAAATGCAAAAGCAACATACTCCGCCTGGGAGAGTCTCATCTCTGAGGGCAGGCCAGCATTTGGTGCAATAAAACCAATTAAGGGGAATATCTGTGGAGAAAGCAGAAGTAGGATCTGTTTAAGGAAGACGTTTGCGTGAAGGAGTAATTACGTGCAGCCTAACGACAAAGGGTGCAGCGGATTGACTATTAATTGGAGTAGCAGGAGCGGGAGATTGCTGGCATTAGCTGTGTGCTTCTTGCTGGCTTCCTCCTGTTTAAAGAAGGAAGGGGTGAGGAGCAGATGATGGGGGGGAGTTTGCTCTCAATCCACTTTCCCGTGCAATGAAAAAGCCATTTCTCCCCCTTTCTCTCGCAGCAAAATGTTCAGATTTTGCCAGCAACGCTTAGTGCAGTTGCTTACTAAGCTGCAATTAAATTGATTTCCCACCCTCTTTACCCTTTTTGGTTCCAGAATCTCAGCAGGAATCAGGAAGAGTAAGCCAAGGAGGAGATCTTGAGCCCCATCTTCTGCTCATCTAAATCAGTATTGCTCTACTCTTCGTATTTCCAGAGGAACTGGGAAAGTGAGGCTGCCTTGGGAAAGTGAGGCATGGGTTTTCTCGTATAGCTGCTTGCTGGGGTGGGAAGGGCAGCTCTAGGTCAGGCTGGATCAGTCTATAGGGTACCTGGAAGGCCTCCTGCTGTGGGATGGGCATTGGGTGTCCTGGGAGTTGCTGGGGCTCTGGGTGCCAGTGGTACAGAGTTGTTGGGAGGAGCAGGAGGAGGATTTCTTGTCCTTAACACGTGCCTTTGGTGAAAATGATCAATGGTGAGAGGTTCAGCAGGAGTTCACCCCTTTGTTCATGGAGGCAATGTTAGTTGTACTAATAGTTTGCCTCAATCCTGCTGTTTGGAAACCCCTTAAGCACCTTGGTTAACCCTTTCTGCAGCTCGAGGGGGTGAGAGGTGTGGTGGTCCTTTGTGGGTCATTGGAGAGGTGCTCGAATAAGAGACTATGTGCCAGTGTCACTTCTCCACAGGAGGACAAGGTGACATGCTGGATGCTGCAGTGTCCCCAGACAGCAGGTGTGCAGATGGGTGGCACTGGGAGGGTGTGGCAGGGCTTGTGTCCCCAGCCAAACCCTGCCTTGCCACACATAGGCAGAAATTAGTGATGATTGACTGCAAAGCAGCTCGAGCTCCGGCTTTGTGGTATTATTTGGAGGAGCAAGTGAGCTAATGATTGCATCTCATCTCAGAAAGTACTGCGGGAAGTGCAGTGCCAGGAGAGAATTGATTCAGAAGCAAAACAGGTTCATTTTCAGATCAGGCTGAAAGACAAGGGAAAGAGAGATTCTCCTTTTTTTCTTTTTTTTTTCTTTTTTTTTTCTTATTTTTTTTAACTTTTGTTCTTTCCCCTCAGTCTCAAGTGAGACTGAGGGTCTTACCCTTTCCCTCTTTGGTTTTCTTGTGGAAATATCAGCAATAAACCTGATTGGAAAGTGATACGAGGAGAGCAGGGTTCATGCGGTGCAAAAACAAATGAGCTATGAAATCACCCTCTATTCTCCAAACATTATTCACAGAGCCAGGAAAATTGAGACGGATGATTCTTTTTCTTTTGAAGCCACTGAAGGAGTAAGTCCAAAGGATGTGATTTGGCCCATGCCAGGAGAGAAATGCTGCTTTGTCCTGGCTTTCCAAATAGCTTTGCCTGCATTTAGACACACACCATTTCCTCCTCAAGGACCACCGTCGGCATCCGCCAGTTACAACCACACCTCATAACCCATTATGGAGACACACGGCTCGCAAATAAGACATGAATGTGTTCAGTGGTGCGGGCCTTGGCTGCAGCCCCCCGGGCTGGATGGAGTTCATGCACATCTCTTCTTGCTTGTGTGTTGAATTTTTAGTTGCTTGTTGTTAGGTGAGATGGAGAAAAGATGAGAGGGAGGAGTTACAGGTGTGAGCAGACTCACTTTCAATGACTGGCTTAGTTCTTCTTACAAAACGGTAATTTAAAAAGAATATATTTTTTATTTAAATGAAGTTTTTTCACCTGGGTCTAGGTAATCTGCTTTACCCAGTGGATTGATTCAGGATCATTCAGGATGGAATAATATCCCCTAATATGCTTTGGGATCTGCCTTGGGGGATGTTTGGGATGCAGCCCTTCACATTTTGACCTCGTCTAGCTGAAATGCGAAACTCAGGGTCTGGTTGGGGTAGGCACATGGTTTTTCCGGTGAGGTGCACAGTGGGAAGACACTGGGAGCTGCTGGAGCTGGTGTGTGGGAGCCAAGCTGGGAAGGAGACTTGCGTAGCATGGTCCTGCCTTCCACAGGAATGCAGCTGGACGGAGAAGGAGCAGGGAGGAATTGCGGCATTCATAATGCCCGTTGCATTTTCCTGGTGCCATAATACAGTGTAATTTGGAGAGAGGCAGACTCAAACATGCATTACCCAGCCATCTGCTGCTGCCACTGGGATCCAAATGGATAAATATACACATAGTGCTCGGAGTTAAACCGTGTACAATGTGTAGGCTGCATATGGTTTGCTCTCGGTGGTACAGCAAAATACTTTGTGGAGAAGAACCTGCTGTCCTGCCCTCCCATCCTGCAGGAAGCTATCTCCTTTAAGTCTCTTCAGAGAAAAAAGAACCAACCCCTGTGCAGCCCTTGGGGATGTGCCCTCAGCCCAACAGTGTGCTGGCAGCCATGTCTGCTGGCCATGGCATGAGAGGAGCTGATTTTGGGGTGGAGACCCCTTGCAGAGGTGATATGTTAAGGTGAGGGTCAGGAGCACTAGAAACAGTGAGACAGTGAAATATCTGGAAACTGAAATTAGATTTGCAAGTGGTGAGAAAGGGAGTCGAATGATGAGAAAAGTGTTATGTAGCCTGGTGACATGGCCTTTGTTACTGTGCCTGGGCATGGATGTGTCTCTTCAGCAGAGACCTCCTGGATGCACCCGCGCACTCAGGAAACACAGTGTTTCCAAAAAGCAAACATAAAATATAAGAGCGAGCTCCAGCAGGCATCTGAATGCTGGGGTGGGTCATTCAGATATTGTTCTTCACCTGAGGCACCGTGGGATTCAGCAAGGTGAGGACACCTTCTTTCCTGAAGGCAATGTCAGCGAAGAAAAGTCAGTTTCAATTTGGCCTTAGCAGGCAGAAGCTCTGCTCGCATGGGGGAAACAGCAGGAAATCGTGTTGGTGCTTTAGGGCACCAGCTGCTGGGAGGTGGAGGGCGATCAGCCTTCCCCAGCAGGCACAAGGGGTGTTCTGGAAAATGGGATTTCCTTGCTCTTGGTGCCTTATTGCATCCTTGGGACCACAGTTCCTGCTGCCATCATTGTGGCCAAATCCTGACTCTATGAATGAAAGAAGTTTCATTCACAGAAGTGAAGCACATCTCTGCTGTGTAACCAAACCTTTGCACATCTTCTGTTTACCCAGAGCATCGTGCTGGGACAGCAGCTGTAGCACTGGGGCAGAGCTGGTGCGGCAGCAGGTACAGGCCCAGCACGGGGATTTGCCCATGTGATAGCTGGAAATTAACTCATTAAATAAAGTAATTTGCACCTTTTAATCTCAGTGATTGCTGTGTGCGGGCACCTGTATTTAGGAGAAGAGCTTATTCTGCTTCAATTAATTTTATATCAATATAAGCTGAATAATTAAAGGTGTGAATGAAAGGCCAGGTAGCTAATTCCCTTCCCTCTGGTGCACAGGCTGCACTGAGATAACCTGGGAGAGGAAGCTCCTGGCAGTGCAGATGTTAGTCCAGCTAAAAGAGCCAAACAGTTTCTATATGTAAATATCAACTGAGGTCAACTAATTTTTGATGCTGATCTCCTCGTATTGATCTCAGTTTGTGCATTGGCACCAGCTGTGTGTATGTGGCTTTGGGCAACCTAGCATTTCTCTGTCTGAATGCAGGCTTGGCTCTCAGGATGTTCTCCCCATCTTCAGGCAGAACCAGCAGCCATTACTGCATCTGAGTGATAAAGCAGATAAATTTGCACTTTTTTTCCTTGTTTCCAGAAGCCGTGTTTCAGGTCTGTAGGCCAGGAGTGGCTGTGTTTCATTACAGTAGGATGCCATTGATAACTGGCTATTTTTGCCTCAAAATCACAGGGAACTTTTCAGAATTGTAAAAATCCAATGAAAGAGTAAAAACTTTCAAAGTGTAAAAGCTGGGGACATGTCTTCTTTGAGAGCAAACTAATGCTTGACCTAAAAAGTATGATATATCTCAAGTCCTGCAGCACAGCTAAACTCATGCCATGCTCAGGATTTCTCCTCCTCCCCCAGTAATCCTTTCCCAGTGCATCAGACAGGTACAGAAGATTAATTTGCTCAAGCTCTTAATTTGCTCCATGTTACAGGGAACCCAAATTCCACAAGAGGAAGCCACCCAGTTCATCCCAGTATGTGCTTAAGGGCTTTTGCCACATGGGATTTGGTGTGGAGAGAACGTACAGGGAAGGCAGCACTCGCTTTTCTGTAAGCAGGGCTGATTTCAGTGCCATAACGAGCACGGGGAAGTTTGATAACCCAGCAGCATGGTTCAGTGCCTTCCCTCGTGCTGCCTGGCTGTGTTCTTGCAAGGAGCCACAGTGTGATTACAAGGGCTGTTAAATGCCCTTAGTATTCACGCTGTCGGAGGGAGCATTACTCCTGCCGGCTCTGCTGTCTGCTGCTGTTTGCAGTAGCATTGCATTGATGATTAAATCACCAATGCCACAGTGAGTAGTGTGTGAAGCCCTGTGAAGCCCCTCCAGCCAGGAGATGCAAAGGCAGAGTTAAATCCCTCCTGTTTGTCCACTTTTTTTTTCTTTTTTTTTNTTAACAACATTTTTTTAAGCAAACAAAGCACAGCGGAACAGTTTGGAGCCATGAAACAAGATGGGAAATGAGCCTCTTGCAGAGAGGTTAAGAGAACAGGGCATGGGCACTGTGAGGGGAAGGAGCTGGAGGGCTCAGGGCAGCCCATGCTTGATGCAGCAGTGCTTTGCATGCTTCTTCTCCTCATCCTCTTTTCAGGCATAGATGGGAAAAGTAGCAAACTGAGTTATACATATTTGTGTGTATATACTGGAATGTACTTGGTGGTGGAGCAGAGCAGGGAGTGGCAGGGGGTGCTATGATTGTGGTGTGGGGAGGCTTTTGGAACTGAAGCTAGGAGCTGTTTTTTGTGAGAGAGCCCTGTTGCATCCTAACCTCTTCTGGGTCGGGAGCTGCTCCCACTTGGTGTTGGGTTTGGAGAGTGTTTGTACCCCATCATGCCTGAGTCACTGTCACAGCTCCCATGTTTCCTTGTTTGGCACTGGGATGCAGCTATTTCTCCAACAAAGCCTTGTTCCTCATGTGCAGCCTCAGCTGCCTCAGACAATCTTCAGTATGCCAGGTATTTTAGGGAAGAGAGCCAAAAGCAGATTCTTGGCACCCTGTTCTGTTTGTTGGTCTGCTCTGCATCCTTCTCTGTCCCCCAGGGCTGTGTTTGCACAGCCTTGTGTGCCTTTGTGCTCAGGCGCAGGTATCGCAAGCAGGTGGCTCGTCTTGGAGGTGTCCCCACACTTCCTATTTGGCCCAAAATGTGCAGTGTCCATCCAGACATAAAGACTTGGATTTTGCTTATGGGGCCAGGGGCCTAGAAACTTCAGTGCTTGTTTGGGAGAGAAGTACTGAGCCCAGCATCCTCAGCTGCAGGGAGATGCTGGGGGCTTCCCCAGGGCCAGCTCCCGGCGGCACTGCAGCAGCCCCCCTTTTCTGCACAGGTATTGCTGGGGAGGAGGCTGGCATCTCCACAAATGCCTTGTTTCCATGTCCTGTCCTGCCCTGCCGGGATGTGGGTGAGGAGCCCTGACAGGGTGGCCATTAGTGGAGCTGTCGGGCAATCGCTCCCCGTCGGTTTGAGTTAGGGAGAGCAGGTGCCGGGGACGCCTGGCTGAGCGCCGGCACGAGCTGCGCTCAGGGTTCGCCGAGCCTCCATTGATTTCTGAGCTTGTCAAGCTGTTCATTAGGAGAGGGAGAGCAAACGAGGTGCTTAGCAGAAGTGCTCCAAGTCGATCCTGATGGAGTAGGTTTCTCCACTGCCTGGTTAGGGGCAAAAAAAATTCTTGCCCAAGCCTCCTCCGCTCGTCGAGTCTTCCGCCTCAAACCTCCTGTCTTCCAGGAGTGTCTGGCAGGATCTGCCCTGGCACTGCCCTGTCCTTGCAGATTTGCTGTACTGAGAGGGAGTGCTGAAAGTTGTGCTGCTGGTGCTTTTGCTTGTGGGATGATTTTGTTCCCTGTCCCTCCCTCTTGTCCTTCCAGGTTCCCACAGCTGGCTCCCTGTTGCGTGCTGAGCTTGCTGTGTCTCTTTTTCATGCCGGAGCTGCATTGATCAAGGCAGTAAATCAGCTGGCTGGTGCTGTGGATATAAATGATGGATGTAATGAACCAAGGGGTAGAAGAGGAAAAAAAAAAGGAGGGGGGAAACAGAAGGAAAAATTGGGAAGAAAATAGTGTACTCAACAATGGATGGGCTATGAGATGAAATATCTGCCTCAGCCAAGGCCCCTCAGTACAGCAGCATGGTCCTAGCAATAGCTGGAGGTCCCTCCCTGGGACCTGCTAGGGGAGGAGAAGGGGGTTCCTGTCCATGCAGAGCTGTGCTGGCACCCCACCTTCCCCCCACACTTGCTGACAGCAGCTAATGGATGGTGGTGATAAGGATGGAAGTTGGTATCCGCCGTGTGGGCTGCGCCACAGGGCTGGATAGAGGGCACCAAATGGAGCTAAATCATAGGCCAATTTATGGTCTTGCTGGCTACAGCTGCAGGGAAGGTTTGAGATACTATTGTTTGAATGTCTCTGCAGCTCTTAAGATTGCAACCCCTTCATTTGCTTTCTGCCTTAGCTGGGTTTCCTTTTTTTTTTGAGTTTTAAAGCGCTTTCTTGCTGGTGAAAGGCTGAAAGTCCCCAAGGCTTAAGCCTTCTACTGATTTCAGCAGTTTCTAGGTCTCTGAGCTGGCTGTACTCTGTCCCTGAGCCCTGGCCCCTGCTTTGGGGATGTAGAAGGAGGTTTGGAGCTGAGTCAGTGGGATCACCACCTGTGGGTTGTTATCCAGCTGAACAGAGCCTGGCAGCTCCCCATGGGCCACAAACCAGATGTTGTGTGGCAGTGATTTAAAGTCTCCGTCATTTAGAGACAAATCAGTGATAATGAGTCTCTTTTTATAGAGAGGGACTTTGAGGCACGAGAAGATTTAATGGCAGACGCTCTGTAAAATTAGCTACTTAGCTAACTTTAGCAAAATCTTGGCCAAATTAACTAAAAATGAGCTAAATTCAACTAAAATCATAGGAGAATTGTCAGTCTAGATGGAAGAAAAGCAGAAATTGAAGGGGAAAGGGAGGCATTAGTAGCATTGATGAAGTTTTAACACCAGTTGATAGTTCAGGAACATGCCCCTGCCTTGGGTTATACTGCTGACTTTTTGGTGTCTCATTGGGACGGGTCCTGGGTCGGAAGAAATTAAGGTGGATGATGGGAATTTATTTGCAGGGAGATAAGAGTAATTGCCTTGTGGACCTCGCTGCTGCCAGGTTTTTGTGGCTTGAAACACTTGATGGCTGGCAGTGGTAGGATTCAATGCCACCATGGTCACCCTTACAGCTTTTGTAAGAGGAGGAAAAAGAGATGGGAGAAAAAAGTCTCTTGTGACTACGGGATGGTATCTTGAGGGCAGAAAAATGGGGCAAAGCATCACTCCTAGGGGAGCTGTGTGTAGCTGTCAGTGCAGAGAGTGCACCTTCCTACCCTGTGTTGGAGGCAAGGTGCCTGGTTGGATGGGTCGGGAATAATTCATTTTCTGAGGTTGGGTATGGAGAAAAAACAGGGCTATTGTAGTCTTGTGCCCTTGGAAGTGAAATACGAGGAAGGAGAGCTGAAGAAAAGCCTCTGAAGTGGCTGAAGGAGGAGGTGAAAGAGGGTAAGATGAAATCCAATTCTGTGAGCCTGGCTGTTGGCCAGGAGGATGTGGTGAACTTCTGCTGTGTGCCTCGGGATCTGTCACGACCAGGAGCACTTAGGAGCTATTTTTCCTCCAGCAGAGCTACATCTTTCTGCAGATGTTAAGTTGACAGAAACAAGATGGATTGTTGCAGAAGTACAAAGGACTTGGATGTACATTTTTCCCTTTATCCCAATTTATGTTTCAGGTAGTTGTAAGCCCCATGGACAATTATCCCTGGTAGAGGATCTGGTGATGTGCTGGTGGCTTTCTGGCTTTTGGCTTTTCCCAGAGACAATTCCAGTGGACTAGCCAAGGGTGTCAGTGTTACTGGCCAGCAGTGGTGAAGCCAGTCCATGGGGTCCGCATCTCCTCCTCCACTGGCTAGATAGCTTATGGATCAGCAGGGACTGGAATTGTGGTTTTGTGGACTGTGCATGTTTGAGGTGGCTCTTATCTGCCCAGATTTTTTCAGCCCTTGGAGCTGGCAGAGTCTTTTTATACAAGTCATTTTTTCCAAGTGGTGCAGAGTCAGGAGGGCCCGTGCCAGGGGAAGCCATGTGGAAGCATCCCCAGCAGTGGGGCTGGGGACCACAAAGAGGGACCTAAGGCAAGCCCCGGAGCCTGCGCTCCTGGGAGGGGTGAGAAGGGAATGCAGAATTGTGCAGAGTAGTGCAGGGGTTTGCTCAGCATTTCCAGCTGGCTTCTGGGACAGGAATTACTGTGAGATTTTCAGGAAAGTGGTCTTGGGAGAAATATGTAGAGACGGAAGTCTGAATAATCTCTCAGTTTGCAGACTGTTCTGATAAAACTGATGTCTTCAGGAGTGACAAACAGGTCGTGCAGTTTTTGTGCTTCCTCCAGAAAAAAACCAACCCCTAAATCCCAAAAACCAACACCCTGCCATTTAACGTGGTGGGTAGGACAAGGAAGAAATACGTCTCTCTCTTTCATTCACATTCATTAAATATGTTATAAGGAAGCATTGTTTAGTTTAGGAATTTATTTCTCCTCTCTGGAAACCCTCCACTGACAGCAGTCCCTGTGCTGGCTGGGCAGACTCTGGCACAGGTTTTGGCAGTGCTGGCAGTGTTCAGCATGTGGGTGAATGTGACACCCAGTTTCAGTTCAATAGCACTGTGCTGGGCAGGGTGGGCTTGTGTCCCATCCTAACCTTGATGTTAGTTTTCCTCCTGCAGCTCTAGTGTGCCCAGCAGGAATGTGGGGCAGCTGAGACAGCTCTCACAAGTCAGTTGAGTTTTTTTGGGTTTGTGGGTAATAATGAGCTGCCATGGGAAATAGCAGTTTCTTTTAAAGCAATCTTCTCTATGAAAGTCCCCTTGAATTTAATGAAGACTTAGAAAGTTGTTCCTGCAATCTTTACACTGGCATATAGATATCCATAAAAGAGCCCTCCCATAAATGGAACAGAAAGGAAACCATTCATTTTAGCGTCTGTGCATTTATGGATTGATTTTTACAGAATCCTATTAGTTTCACTGCCAGTAAATGGCATGAGGACTCTATTTCAAACCAGACAATGTCAAGATGTAGAGGTGGGCATTAAATATCATCCCACCTGTTGCTGCTCAGCTATGCTGCTTGTGTCTGAGCAGAATGTAATGGCAGAGGCCAGGAATGCCAAGTCGATCTCTTCCAGCTCTTTGCTTTGTAAAATCATTAGGAGCCACGATAACATAAGAGGCTGGCATTACACTGATTCAACAGCCCATTAAAAATATCTGATCATTTTTGTGCAATGCTTTCTTAAAAGCAAACGAATACTCTCCTGTAGCTGTTCGTGGTGCTGCTTTTGAGAAAAAAAAATTATTTAAAATGCTCCTCTTAAATAAACAAGTTATATACAATGAAAAAGACCCCCAACCCCATAAACCATGGACTACTACTCTGCCCCAAAATGCAGACAATTTCTAGATTTTTTTTTTCCTCCCCTTCTGTCAGGTAGAGGACAGAACATCCTCTCCCAACCCAGAGGGCTGCTGACAGCCCAGCTCTACCTGCCCATTTTACACTCTTCCTTCACGTGATGTTTGAGCTGCTGACAGCCAGATGGTTTCATAAACAGCCACCTCTCTTTGGGCCAAGGGTAGCTCACCTTCCAGTGTCATTACCCAGCTCTCAGATTATTACAAATGAAAACACGCTATTAGTGTAATTTCCATTTCCCCCCTCCCTGTTTAAGCTCTCTGCTTTGTGCAACCCACTTTTTTGGCGATGTGATGCTTTGATTTTTGTTGGTGGGTGGCTTTACTCTTTAATTTCATTTCCAGCTGCATTTGGTTTGCAGAATGTGGGGACTTTGCAATTAAAACCAAAACTGAGCTGTGCACATTGGAGCGAGGCAGGAAAAGCAAGAGGCTGACACTTTGAGTGTGGCACAGCAACTGGGGGACATTGCTTAACCATAGCCATGCCAGTCTCCTGCTTGGGCAAAGCAAATCTGTGATGCCTTACTGGACTGTTTAGAAAAGGCAAAGTAATGTGGAAGTCCTATATGTATATATCTGTATGTGTATTTTCCTATATATAGGTTTTCTGTAGCTGAGAGGGAAGGGGTTGTTGCCAAGATCAGTGATTGTAGCCTCAGATGCCATGTGCTATTTAGGGAGTTGATGCTGCTGGTTCTCAGCCATCTGATCACAGACACAAAAATGTGCTTTGGAGTTGTTTCTCCTGTTTTACCTCTGTGGGCTGACCAGGTCACCCCTGCACTGGTGCTGTTGTTGCAATGGAGACTAAGAGGATGTCACTTCAGAAAGAGAAAAGGACCTTTTTGAGGGTCAGAAAAAAATAGAAGGATGTTAATAAAAGAACCTGAGCCTGAGCTTATCCCCTCCCTGGCTGTTAGGCTGCTGCTGACATCCTTTGTCCACTGTATCTTGCAGGCTATGGAAGTAGAGACGTGTTGGGATGGACACTGGTGCCCCAAATCCCCACTGTCCCCCTACCCACGGCTGGCACCTGCCAGCACAGCCTTGCTAGGAGTGTTTTCCTGCCTCACTGTTGGGGAATGGTTTCTAGGGTTGGAAGAGCACGTGGCTCTTTCCTCCCTGGGCAGCCTTGGACTTCCCCAGCAGAGTGAGAGCAGAGCCTGGCTGCTCTGCCTGGGGGCTGGTGAGACTCATGGTGAGCCAGCTCAGCTCTGGGCTCCCAAAAGTGCTGCAGATGCTTCGAGCTTGCCCTTTTTGACGTGTGTAATTTCTGAGTGCAGCAGATGCTGGGAGCCATGTTTGGTGTGGGTTTGTGCCAGGGTACCTTTAAATTGCAGGGCTGAGTTCCTGGCAGTAATAGGATTTGGCTGTAACATCTGTAGCCTAAATTTCATCCTGTCCCAAGGCTTCTGAGACTAGCTGGAGCTGGATTTTTTAAATTAAATTAATTTTTTTTTTTAAGCTTGAATTGGACTGTACCCAAAGAGCTGCCACATACACCTGCAGCTCTGGGATAGCCCAGCATCTGGGCTAACAGCTTATAGAGTATTCCCAGAGGGTTTACATCCCATGGAGAATTTCAGGGTCTCTGTGGACCAAGCAGTCACTGTTCCACACTTCAGCTGTCCCATCAGGACATGCAGAAAGGATGGGGAGGCCTGGGTGAGACTGTGCTGTGCCCTGGCAGTAGAGAGCAGGACACCCTGCACTCACCTCACTGCTCTGTGCTTCCCAGTGGGAGGCCTGGGAACGTGGCCTAGCAGCGTGACAAAAGCTTTGCCACTTACTTCACCCAGTCCAATGGTGAAAAGCAGCTCCCTGGGTAAGGCTGTAATGAAAGTTTTGCTCAAAGCAGGGCTAAAATCCCATTTCTTTTGCCCTTTAATTATTTAATTTATTTTCTATATTTAACGTGCTTGCTCTTCATGAGTCAACTGAATTTTCATAGGGTTTGGGGGTTTTTTTTGGTTTTTTTTTCCTCAAATATTTATCTGTGTTGGCGGAGGGAACATTTTGAAATGAGCTTCTCAGAACTTGCCCTAGATGCCCTAGTGTTTCTTCTGGCTGCTTCTGCTACAGAGCGGTTACTTGCTCCACATTTCCCACGTTTTCCCTGCTGCTTCCAGGGCAGATAAAATGTTAAATCAAAACACAACGAAGAATTTTAATTTTATTCCTCATCTTCACCACTTGGGAAATAAAAGGCTGGTGGGCTTAGCCTGGTGCTGGCAGCTGAGCCCTGCTCCAGTAGTGCTGGCTGCCCATTCCTGTTTGGCATCACTGAAGCTGGGCAGGAGTGAGGGATAAGCCACAGTGAGCCTGCTGGAGCTCAGCTGTGACGTGTGAAATCGGTAGAGCCCCTGCCAAATGCCCTGTGGAGGAGAAAACCATCTTGTCCTGGTGTACCAGGATCCTGGTTCCTTTTAGCAGCCTGGATTTGTATTTTAGAATAAGGAGGCATTTTCTGCTTTTCTTTTTGTAGTCCCAGTTAAGTAGGGAGGCAGAGGACAGGACTGTTGAACAGCCTTTCCTGGGTAACTTGTGAGGACAAGCAGGGTGCTGCCATGGGAATTGACAGCAAATCCTGCCTGCTTTTGCTCCCTGCCATCTTGGAGAGCTGGAAATGGTGCAGAGGGGGGACACAAGGGGATGGCTTCTCTGCAAGAAGTAGCCTTAGGCTGCTCAGTCTGGAATGGAGGATGGGGGTTGTGCTACAGATCTGGAAAGTCATTAGTGGCAGACAAATGGTGGATAGGAAATAGCTCCCATCTCTTCCTGGACAAAATCTGGGATTGTCAAAGAAGGCTGACCTGGGCAGGTTCAGTGTGCTGGGGTACAAGCTGCTTTTGGAGCCCCATACAACTGCATTTTCTGGGTGTGGAAAAGTCTGGCTGGGTTCAGCAGTGACTGGACAAGATGCATGGGAAAAAGGTCTGGACAGGTGTTAAATAGATCTTCTTTTTCCTCTGCTCCTCTGAACACCACCTTCCGCAGATCAGCAGTTTTAGAGCTGGGTGATCCAGCTGAGCCCCCTGCCAGTGCAGGCAGCTGGGCAGATGTTTCTGGTGCCTATCTAGGACAGGGAGGAGGCTGCATCCCTGCTGGGGCTGCTGTGCATCCTGCTCAGGAGCTTACAGCAGTGCTTCCCAGGGCCAGAGCACAGCACAGACCATTAGTCTTGCTGAGTACAGCTATGATTGTGCTTAGCACTGCCTTCCTATCTCTCCTGGCTGAACTGTAGAGCACTTTGCAATGATTAATTCAGCATGAAACTCTTAAGTGAGCATTATTGTCCCGTGTTAAAGCAGACATAAAGGTCGCTGGCAGACCAGGAGCAGAAACTCTCTGCCATACAGATGTTCACCAGCCTGGCTGTCTGCAGCCACCAGTACATCCCACTGGCCTTCTTTTCTCTCGGCGCTTTTTTAGGTCCATTTTGTTGCCCTTGAGATGTTGTTCCTTTTGCTGCAAAAAAAGGGGGATGAATTCAGATTCTGAGCTGTACCCAGTAGTTTGGGATTAAAACTCTCTTTGACTGCATAGATGAAAAGTCTTGGCTTGTGTAACCGGTTATTTCTGGTGCATCTCTCCAGGCGTCTGCCTTGATGTGGGCAGCAGCAGCAGCAGCATATGCTGCTGGCTGCGGAGGGACCAGTGCTGTCACCATCTGTGTGCAGGCTTGCTGGGGCAGTGGCAAGCATTGCTGCTGGGCCTCTGTGTCCCTGCCTTTCCCAGGGCTGGGCATGAGCCAGGGGCAGGTCATCCAGCTCAGAGCTGAGAGCCTCTGGTGCTGTGTCCAGAGCTCTTCACATCTCATGAGTTTTTTCTTCTTCAGGCTCTAGCATATAAAGATTATGAAAACTCCCAGCTGGAGCTTGTGCTCTGAAGGTGCCTTTACAACAGTAAATCAAATATAAAAGCATTCAGGTGGGTTTTATTACAGCCATCAGGACCAGTGCTGGTTGAGATGCCTTATACACAGCTGATAGGACCTATACACTGGCTGCTGTGTTTTTGGGCAAGATCATGGAGTAGCATGTCTGCTGCTTGGCACATCTTCTCTATCCACCTGGTTTCTGCTCTTCCCTGAGGTAGTGTGGCTTTTGCTTGCTCCAGCACGCCTCTCAAAGCCTGAGTGTACCTCCAGGCATCTTCTCCCTTACATTTGAAGACACACTGTGACTGGTGCCATGGGTTGGGGGTAGCAAGGGGAGATAGAGACAGCGCTGGAGCTGGAAGAGAAGAGCTGCTGGAGTGTGTAGGAAGGGGTAAGGATGGAAAAAGATCTATAAGAAAAAAACAAGCCCAGTGGATGCCTAACATTAAGAGAAGCAGCATCACCAACTTGGGCCTTGCCTTGTGCTTTCAGAACCATCCAGAGAACAGAAGGTTGTGTTTTGTCTCTGGTTACACAGGCCCAGCAGGGGTGGTGTGAAACACTTCCCTCCAGTGACATGAGCCTCCTTTGCAGTTTCTACTCCCCTGGTTTCCACCAGGAAGCCCAGCTGGAGGCATGGCTCCTCAGCAAGGAGATTCCCTTCCTGTGTAGCTGTGGCCCATCCAAACCTGCAGGCAGAGAAGCTGCATTAGCCAGGTCTCAGCCATATCCCTCCTTTCCTCACCTGCCTGGCCAGAGTTTGCCAACATCTTGTTCCCCTCTGGCTGGAAAGACAGGCTCCTCATTTCCTTGCAGCTACTGCCAGCAGCAAACACGACCTCATTTGTATTATCCCGTGTCTGATCCCACCTAATCCTCAATGCAGCTCTGCAGGCAAGGGGAGTGTGTTGCTGCTGGAGCAAGAGGGATCAAAGGCATGTGGGTTGGGATGTGGCCCAGATGGGCGATGGGGCTGCCTAAATGTGGGTCCAGCCTCTGCTCTCCACTACTTGTGTTACATGGGGGACTTCCCTCCCTTCCCATGGCTTTCTGAGGGCAGGGAGCTTTGCCTTCAGCAGATACTGTACAGCTGCTGGTGGAGCTGATGTGTCCACCCAGCATGAGATGTTCCCTGTGGAAGAAAGCGTGGGGCTGTTCCAGAGCTGACTCTTTGGGTTTGGAGATCCTGGAGGTGTTGCCTATCAACTTGTTTCTGGTAGTTGAGTGGACAGGCCTTGTGTGGTGACACCTCTGTGCTGCCTAGGATAAGTGGAACATGTGTTGTCTTGCCACCCAGCCATGCTGCAAGAAGCTGAACTGTGCCCAGGACCATTGACACTGTCCAAGCCTGATGCTGCCAAAGCATGAAGACCCAAGAGATTTAGGGCAGCTTATTTCTGCCTGGATTTGAGCTTTGCTGCTGGCTTGTATTGCGATTGTTCTACTTGCCAACATGCATCTTGTGACAAATTGTCATCTGCAGGACTGCCCTGGTGTCTGCATGGAAGGGGATGAGGTTTGAGGGTTTGAGACACTGAGATAAGTGGCAGGGCTTGCTGCCTCCACAGTGTGTGGAATTGTGGAGCTTAATGGGTGCATGCCATGAGCCATACTGCCTGGGTGGAGGAAATCTCTTCCTGTATCAGACAAGGGGACTGGTCCAAGCCCAAGCAGGAGCTGCTCACCAAGACTTCCATACTGTGTTTTCATGACTGAGGACTTCTAAAATGCTCTTTTCCTTATTGCAGTGAAACGTATGTTTGTATGCGAGAGAGACAGTCAGTGCCAAATGCAGATTTTTTTTTTTTTTATGATAACAGCAAAGCTCAGTGTTGGTTCCTGGTTTCTATCCAGATGCCCATGCACTTGGATGTTTTGAGTTTGCTGCATGAGGAGACTTAGCATGGGTTTGGTTTTTATGATGTCCGTGCTGTGGCTTCCGTGCCCAGATGTGGCTCTGCTCAGGGTTTTCCCGTGCAAGCAGCAGGGCTGTGCTGCTGGAGGATGGCCGTAGCCTGGAGATCTGCCTGTGATCTGCCTGGCCAGACCACACCAGCTATGTCCTGCTTCTGTTTTTTCCCATCCCCAGCCAAGCCTGCATCAATCCAAGGCACAGCACTTGAGGCTCCTGCAGCGCCTGTGCTCATGGCTGGCCAGGACCCACAGTCCTTCCCCAGCAGACTTGATTATTTTCAAACTTGCCATCCCTTCCTAGGGTGCATTTCTCACTAGCCAGCACTGGTTTTTTTTATTACTGAGCTGAGATAGAGGAAGGCTGGGCTGACACATATGCTCTAAATTATGCTTCTGTATCTCTGGTGCTGTCAGTCATGGCATACCCAGGCCGAGGATCTTGCAGACACTCCAGCAGCAGGTACCTGAGGATCAGAGGTTTAGATCCGTTGTTGCTGTCACAAATGTTTTATATCTAGTTTCTCCTTGAGGGGAGTTGGGGGGAGGCTGGGCTGGTACATCTGAGGAGTACACGCACCCTGGAGCATCGTTGCTGTGACCTGAGCTTCATCTCCCTGTGCCTGTGTGTCTTGGTTTGAGAAGACAGGTGTCTGCTAAGGAAGGCTAGAGCCTCCCCTGGAATAGAGAATGTAAACCCCCTCCCTCCAAATTGCTATAAAATTTAAATCGAGGGGCTCTCAGGCAGAAAATATGGGAGCAGGGATAATAGTCCTTTACTAGGGAAGCAAAAAATAAAAATATAAAATAAACAAATGCAGTAAATTAAAACAACACAGACAGAGTCAGAACACAACCTGACACCCTGTTGGTCAGGGTGTAGTCTCAGTCCAATTGGAATTGTGGCTGCAGTCTTCCTGGACTCAGTCCTCAGGTGTGGTTCTGTTGGAGCAGAAATCCTGTAGAAGGAAAGGTGAAAATCTTCCTCTGCAGATCCAGTTGAAAGGGGTAGCTGTCTCTCTGGGCGAAACCCAGTGGAGCAAGAGCTGTCTTGTCTCTCCAGCGTCCCAGGTATATCTGTGTTGGAATGCTTGGCTCCTCCCTCTGGGCGGAGCATCTCACAATGGGATGTTAAAGTTCTTATCAGTCATGCATTGACATTCAATAGCCTGTTATCAGCAGATGTCTCTCTGGAGGGAGGAGTGGTTGTGGAAGAGGTAAGGAAAACTGCCCACCTAACAGAACACAACTGCCATACAGATGGCAAATAGAATAGTATTTGTTTTGGCAAATAGAATATTATTTGTTTCACAATCCATGACACTGTGTGTTGAGGACCAGCTCTGGGCTACAGAAACACCTTCCTCTGCAAAATGTGTGTGTTGAGGACATGGGTCACCAGTGCTTTTTGACAGGGGGATGGTGTCTGACAGGTGGGCACTGGCAGGTCCTGAGCTCCAGCTGGGCCCTGAGAGTTTGCCCCATAGGTCAGTACCCCACAGCCTCTGCTGCCCCTGCATCCTCCTGCATCATGTGTGTTAGGGCAGCTCTCATGTTTCCTGGTGATGCTTTTAAATCTATTGAAGAAGTCATGCTTTGACCAGGAATTTCTCCACTGCTGCCACGTTAGCTGTGTGGTATGGTTTGGACTGGGCTGGTCTGCAGCACATCACTGCACAGTGGGCATATGGCAGGAAGGCTCTCTGCAAGGGCTCGGGGCATTTTGGTTAGTCACCAGCAAGGGTTTTCCTGTGCTCTTCCCACTCTGCTAAGGGTGAGAGTTGGGAAAAGGGAAAAAAAGCCCTTGTACTGGAGCTGGTCAGCACAGGCCATGCTCCCACAAAGTGGGAGCCTTGTGACTTAACTGTAGGAGCAGGGAAGCTGAGACATGGCTGGAGGGAGTCCAGGGTTTTTCCAGAACCGGAAATCAAGTGCAGAAGTGGGGAGTTTGGTCTGACAGCATTTCTTGTCCTTGCTGAGCTCCTTCCTTGGAGCATGTTGTGCCTTGGTGCTGTCTTGGTGCATTGCTGCTCCCCAAAGCAGTTAGCTGTCGGGGGGGGGGGGGGGGGCAAAGCTGGGGGCTTCTTAAAGGCAGCTAAAGCCATGCATCTAACTATCCTGTGTGTTTGCAATTATTGTGGTTTTGTTTAATACCTACCTGTATGATATATGTGGTTTTTTATAACCTTTCCCTCCCTTGGAGACACTTCACATTCATATGCTGCTGTTACCATCGCCCCTCGTTGCTGCCTGCCTTGGAAGGGTGGCTGCTCAGGGAGGGATAGTAGCATTAGTTTCTAAAGCTGTGTAAAGATCCTCATGGAAGCAATTACCAGATGGATTACCCCTGGCTTTGCTGCTGTGAAAAGGCCATGTTGGGCCGAGGATGCTGACTATATTTACAGCACGATCCCTTCCTTCTTGGGAGGAGCAGTTGGGATTAACCTCCTGATTTTTAAAGGGCTGGGTTCAAAGCAGGACGTTCAGAGCAGGGATCCGCCTGGCTGGCTCCTTTATTCTTCCCTCCTTGTTCCCTTTTCTCTTTCCTTTCCCCTGATGTGCCCTGTCCCAGGCTGTCCTCTGGCACATGGGAACCAGCTCCACGGGGAAGACCTTCCCTGACCTCTGAGATGCTCCAGCTCTGTGGTTTGGTAGGAGTTCTGGCTGTCATGCAGGAGGAGGAGCAAAGCTCAGCTGGAGACTGAGTACAGCTATGGGCTCCTAAGAACTAAATCATCTGCTGCTCCTGCTGAAGCCTGGGAAGGCTGGTTCGACCTTCATGGCTGGGAAGCAGCTCATGTCTGTCCTGAAAGGCACAGAAGGAAAACACAACACTGTCTGTCCATGTAGGAACTCCCGTTTGCCACTTTATTTACCCACCATGGCTCTGGGCTCTTCTCAATATATTTGACCTCTTGTGATCCTGGCAATGTGCTGAACCTGGCTGGTGTGGGGACACACATGGGATGTTGCCTTAATTTCTTTCCCAATTAGTGCCCTTTGTAATTGGTGATGACCTTTGTGGAGCAGCTCCTGCACTCACCCACACACCGGCCATGCAGCCAGCAGAGGATGGCACTGATGGGGGGCAGGGGGCTGGGGAGGGGCTGCCTGTGGGGCACCAGTTAATGTGGCACCATGGCCCCAGGGATGTTCTTTGGCATCTCCTGGCACCCTGGTGAGCCCGGAGAGAGTTGCTGAGGGGATCCCCTTTGGCAGGAGGCAAAGGCATTTTTGGGAATTAGCAGAGGGAGAATGATGGAGAGAGCCCAGGGGAGCTGTGGGTATCCCACTGCTGATGGGAGTGGCAGTAGGAGTACTGGTGGGGAACTGCTCCCATCAGCTCAGGGGACTTGGTTTGGAAATTAATGCTCAGCTCCTTGTGGGGCTGCTGCCAGTCCAGATGTTTTCTACTTATTTTGAGTTTTCAAAACCTGAAATCTTAAAAAATAAAAAATCTCAGTGAAAGGAGAGACTCTTAAAATGTATTTTTGTCTGGTTTGCCATCCAGAATTATAATTTATAAACCCATTAGAAGGTGCCAGTGGACTTGGACTGGCATTCTCATCCTTCTCTTGGGGCTGTGAGAAAACCCAGAAGACCATTTTTGGATAGAAACTTGGGGAGACTGATGCAGCCCAAGCACAAGCAGTTGAACTGAGAAGTCCTGCAGCATCCCAGGAGAGCTGTGGGCAGGCGTAGGAGGAAATGACCAAAAATCCTCTCCATCCTTCTGCTTGACTCCCAGCACAGACAGAGCTGGGTCTTCTCTTTTGTCCAGTCAGCAGCTTGGTTTGTGCTGACCTCCTAAATATTCAGCTCATTATGCACTCTAACGTATAAATAAAACAGAAGCAGGCAGCAATATTCTCCAGGAGGATATAATCGGCTTCCTTTCCTTTTTAATTAGACAGGATTTGTCTCCATGTGTCAGGCTATCCTATGGACTAATTTATAATTTTAAAGGGTTAAGATCTGTGTTCTTTATGTAGTGAGACTCTGATAAACACACCTGATTTTGGGGATCCAAGATGAAAGAGCATCTTTCTAGGTGGAAATGCAAGGAATTTTGTTGCTGGATGTTGTTTTTAGAGGTTAGTGGCCTGAATCCTGCATTCCTTTCCATCATCACAGAGAGGCAGGAGGTTCTTCACTATGCTGGAGATGGTGAGGGTCACTATGGGAATTCCTGGAGTCTGTCTGGGGTGTGTGATGCTGGCTGGTAGCATGCATTGCCTGTCCCGCTGTAGAGGCAGGATGGTGGCCTGGTGCTACAGCCTGCGGGGAGGAGCATTCTCCACGTATGGAGCTCTGGGTCTGGCTGCCTGCAGGAGATGTGGATGTATTTTAACCTGGCACCACTGCCAGTGCAGCAGTTGCTTGCTGATAAGTGTGGTGTGAACTCTGAGCTGACTTGTTTTCTCCTAAGGGAAGCCCTTGAAACAAAATTTGGCTTTTCATCAAAGCAATGAATCTGTCATCTTTCCCTCTGTGCAGCTCGGAGTCCCCTGCTCCTGATTTGTGAATAAATTCCCCATTTTGGTGACTGCCCTGGCCATCCATTTTAAAATTAAAGCTTTGGTACCCTTACTGGAAAAAGCATCAGTAATTCTCCAGTGGCTTTTCATGCTGTTACATTTGGCTGGAGACTTCAGCAGATTTAAGCCTCTGGAGGGTGGCCAGACCATGTATATTGTTTACCAGAGATACAGACAAGAAGATGTACAAATTGCTGGTTCTGTCTGTGATTGATGTAATGGTGGCCCAGATTCCTTAGCCCTGGGTCAGCTGCTTGCACTGACTCAGTGGCCAACAACATGAGCTGATGCCAGTTGAGTGTAGGGATGATAGGAGGAAGATGCTGAAGAGCCTTTTCCAAGGCCTTGAGGGGGATGTTTCTATCCAGTCTGAAGCTGCAGCTGTACTTTGTGAGGGTCAAGTCTTCTTCCAGTTCTTGAAGGTCACATCTTCTTCCATGGCCCCTTTCCAGCCTTTGTCACTCCTGTTGCCTGATGTAGCAGGTGCCTGGATTGTGTAAATGTGTGTGTGTGCACCACAGGAGAGATCCAGGCTGTGCCCACACAGGAGCAGATGTTAGAGGGGTGGTGAGCAGCAAGGGCAGAAGAGGTGAGGACAGTGTGGTCTTGGCCTTGGGGCCAAGTGAGAAAGTGGGACACTGAAAGGTCCTCAAGGACTTGTGCTCCTTGCTGAGCCAGCAGAGGAGGAGGAGGTGCTCCATCCTTTGAAGATGGAGCAGAATGCCTGTGGAAGTCCATGAGGAGGAAAGGGTCAGTGGTAATGAGAAGCTTGATGGTGAATGTTCAAGGCTTCTCCAGGGACCCCAGCTGCAGGGCAGGCTTTGCTGGAGAAGTGCTTTGCTTTAATTAGGTATCTGTATTAATATTTTATTTGATTTTTCTTTTGTTTTGTTCTTTCTTCCCCCGAAGTGGGGTCAGAACAGACTCGGATCTGAAGCTTTTCCTTGAGAGACAAAAAAAATCACCTCCAAGCAGAGAGAGGTGCTGGTCCTCTTCGGAGCAGGGTGGGATCCTAGATCTGCTGTGTGTCCCCATGGGGTTGCAGAGGAGCTGCCACCAAGGTGCTCATGCATGTTGTGCCCAGGTACCAGTGCAGGAGGAAGAGGAGTTTCACAGCCCTCAAATAAATGAACTGGAGCTAAAATCTACGTGGGTCAGAAAACTAATTAGGGCAGATCATGGTCGGGGCCCAGAACTACCTCCATTCCCAGTGGGTGGTTTGTGTCAGCACTAAGCAGGGCCACTGAGCCAGTGAAGCACTTAAGCAAGTACGTAACTTCAAGCATTTAAGCAGGGGTTTCTGTTGGTTCCTACAAATGCCTGGAGTCACTGAAGTTTGTATTTAAGTGCTTGATTGCCTTAGGGATTGTGCAGTTTGGGGAAGGAGGGTAAGAGGAAAGAGGTGACTTCCAGGGTTGGTGTGAATTTGATGCTGAATGGTACTTGATCCACTGGAGGATATGATGCAGGGTGAGTACAAAGCCTGTTTTCCAAAGACCCACAGCCTGCTTTTGGCACCACCACATCATCTTTGGATGGGACAGAGACTGGCTGTAGGGCTGCCTGTCTCCCCCTTGTATCCTAGGGCTGAGGCCATCAGGACGCACAGCACTGCTCACTCAGGGCTAAGCTGAGGCGCTGGGCTCTGGGATTGAGAAAACTACACCAAAACTTGACTGAAGGATCTCGTACGTCACTGCTCCATCTGGATTATTCAAGGATGAGGACGAGGGCAGTCTGACACTGTCCCACTTCTTTTCCCTCTGATGCTGCTGACCCTCTTAAGTGCACGTGCTGGCACCGGGGGACAAGGAGGGATGAGCCCTATCCTGTTTGAAGTATTATAATCCTTTCAGATGGCATTAGTGCCTGGGCCAGCAGCAGCTCTATAATTGAACCTCCTGTTTGCAGGGGCCCTGTGCTTCAGTGAGACTTCTAAATCTCATTTGTATAATGCCTGGTTGCAGTTCCTGCTGAAAGATTGCCCTCTGCCTCCAGTGCCCCCGAGCCTGCTGAGCACAAGGATGTCCTCGCTGGCAGAGGAGTGACAGAGCGTGACCAGGCAGCAGCGTGCTGCGTGGAGTCCGAGTTTCCAGAGCTTTCACGTGTTTTTTGGACCTTGTGATAGGCTGATGTAATTTTTAGTTTTCCCCTCCTGTCCTGTTTTTTAATGTCTGAGTCCCAGGGAATGGGCTCAGTGGCAAGTGCTCAGTCAGGTATTATGTAGGGATGAGATTTTTCAGGGAAAGCTGGGTTTGAGGGGAATCGAGATAGCGGCACATTTGGCCGCTGCCAGACTCCTTTGAGGTCATCTTTGCACCTGCACAGGCAAAACCCTTTTTCTGGCCAAATGGGTTCCCTGGAAAACCTTGTCATCTCTGCCAGCCCCCTGGGCTGGTTTGGGTCTGCTGCCTCCTGAAAGGATGCTCATGGCACTGGTCTGATTCACTCTAGTCTGAAGGCAGAACTCAGCAGCCCCAAAAGGAAAATGGCTTTTATTTTAGCAAAGGTTTAAGTTCTCTATGTTAAAAGAGTGCCAATAAAGAAGAAAGTGAATCAGAATCTCCCTTTGGCTCTCGCTGCCCGCTCCTTGTTTCGCTGGGCAGCTGGAGGCTGGCCCTGGGGACGGTGTGACCTGTCTGTCCCCAGTCACTGCTGGCTCCTCTTGGGAGGCTTTTCACCTGACATGACCTTTCAGTGCTGGGCTGCCTCTGGGTGGCCAAAGTGCTGCTACAGCTGCCTGTTCCCTGCCCAGTGTCCAGCCTGGCCTGGCCTCCTGGGCCTGCGGGGCTGCCTGCCGGGGGATGCCGCGGGCCCGCAGCAGCAGCCGGCTGGGCTGCTTGTTCCTCCTTCCCGCTCCAGCAATCCCTGCTGTACTGTAATCACACAATTATTATGCCGTTAAAATGTCATATTCGCAGAAATCCACATAAACAAGGCATTAGCAGTTGCCAGGAAATTGTAGTTTTACTGCTAATGACCCATTTTCCCCCCGCAGCACCACTTGTTTTTTTTTTAAATATTATTTTTTCCTTTCTTTGTTTCTTTGGGTTTTTTTGTTTTGTTTCTGAGCTGTGATTTAAGAGGCAGATGACGAATTACATCTTTGCACTGAGAGGCTTTTAATCTTTAATGTACAGTTACAGTGAAAAGCTGCCTCTGTGCCTGCTCTGGGCTGTGTGCCCTAAGCCAGCGAGAGTGATGGGTGGTTTTGGAGGAAGTGCCTTTAGTGGGTCATTTTTTGGGGGGTGCTTTACTGAAATGGCAGAAAAAGCTCTTGGTGACCCCTGTTCTTGGCTGGGTGCTGGTGTGAGATGGAAGCTTCTCTCCACAATAAGTTTTGTCATTGTCTTTTTGTGGCTTTTCCTCTCCTTGACCATGCCTGGGGACTCCCCAGTGTGGTGTTGGAAGAGGCAACACTTGTTTGCCAAGAGCAGGCAGCCACCCCTTGGATATATTTTTCTTTTGTTTCCTTCTGCTCATTGAGTGTCTCGAACTCTTTTTAAGCGTTGACTGTGTTTCCTGTAATTAATACCAGTCATTAAACTGCAGTGTTGAAAGAGAAATTACCTAATTCCAAGAAAAAAAATGAAAATTTATTACGAGTACGTGAGAGAAAATGAATAGGAAACTTGGAGAGATGAGCCCTGTGGAAGATAAATAGAAAGGCAAGTGGAGTATTGACTTGATCCTTTTCTAGTGCAGGGTAATTTGGCCTCTAAAGTGAGTTAGATCATAATAAATTAAATTTAGATTTCTGCACATCAGTTAAATAACTCCCAAGACAGAATTCTGGTGTGAGGAAGAGGTGATAATACATTGTGGAAATATTATAATGAAGACCTTATCTGGTAACCTGTAACTAATGTGCTGTCCCTGGATGAGCAAAGGGGATTTCTCCTGATGCTTTATCTCTCATTCCCTGTCTCGGATCAGGTGCAGGTGAGAAACAGGTGAGTCCCTGTGTGCAGGTTGGTGAGGTCTCCTGTCTCCTGCTGCTTGCACAGCTGGGAGCTTTTCATGCTTTCCTCTCCTGCTTTGAGCAGCTATGTTTTGCAGAGGTCAGTGTGTACCTGTGTCTGAGCTGAGCATTCTGCTCCAATTTCAGTTCCCCTTTTAGGGAGGCTTGGGATGGAAAGAACACCCAGAAGATTTGGACGGGTGATGTAGATGAAAAGCAAATGACCAACCCCCAATATCTACCTCTGGCAGAGAAAGTGAACCCAATTCCTGGTCTTATTTTGTGGCCAGATAGGGATTAAAATAACTCTTTAATCTCTGGCATCTAGTTACTGTAGATCTCAGGTGTGTATTTAATTACCCAATGTTGAGTATTCATCCCACTGATAGCTTTCCTCAGCCCAAAAAGGAGAACCTGGATGAATCAAAGTGGGCTGGCATCTTTCAGGTGGAGATTGCACAGAAGTATTAATTAGTCACTGCAGAGTGAACCAGGAATGCAGCCCTGGCATGCAAGGTATACCCAGAGCAGGATGAGAGGTGAATACTGTGAGGTAAGGCACTGGTAGTTGTCCATGTATCCATTTACTGCTGGGACCCCACCTCTGGTAACAGCACATTAGTGGAGTTAGATGGATGCTGAGAAAATGCCATCCCAGACCCTGGAAGACCCTGCCACGTGCCAAACCCTGCTTCTGCTGCCTCGCCATAGCATTGCTGCACTTGTAGCAGGTGCAGAAGCTCCAGTTTTCTTGAGGGAATCCACCAGCCCTCCCACCTGAGCCATCAGATTCTTGCCCAGCTGCACCCTTCTAGCTGATCCAAGGCTCTTGGGCGTAACTGACATCACAAAAACGAAACAACATATATATATACACACACACATCTTACAGCCTTCAGTGCTGTGTGGCCACTTTTGAAAGCCATTTCTCTTCTTATTAAGTTTGATAAAACCAACTTTTATTTTTCTTCACAGCATTAAAATTTAGGGACTGCAGCTCCGGTGGTTGTTTCAGCAGCGCCAGGCCTCCTGGGGTCATCGTGAAATCTTATAAACATCAGGCTGTCGCTCGCTCCGCGATGCAATCGCCTCACTTTTCCCTGATCTTTTACTGCGGTGCTAAATCATGTTTTGCAAGATGCCTTAGAAAAAACACAACATAAACAGCATTTATCACCCTGTGCACGTCTGCCCTCCCGAAAGTCCGCAGCTGGGTTATGTGTGTCCTGCTCATAAAACTCCTGCAGGGACCTTACTGGTTTCATAACTTTCTCCCAGCCTTGAATAACTTTATTCCAGTCCTGAGTAACTTCCTCTCAGTATGGCTGGTGATTCAGGGGTTTCTTCTGATCTTCTCGCACTGGGGTAGGTGCTGGAGGAGGTCCTGAGAAGGCCATGGGGTCACACCAGGGGAGGATGAATACTATCCTGTATCTGGAAACCCCTGCATCCCTGGAATTTCTTGGCTCTTAGAAGTGCTCATGTCACTGTAACCCAGAGCAATGTGGCTGGAGGTGCCTGGCTTGCTCCTGTGGTGGTTTACTTGAAGAAGCCAGTGCTCCCTCCTCCCCTTCCTGTGACTACAAAAAATGCACTGCCAGATGCGAGTAAAATCAATTATGGGATAAAAATCGCCCTTTTCAAAAGCTTCATTTTGCGCTATTAGCAGGCAAAATCGGCTTTGAGATGGTGTGAACTGAGGAGGGGGGAAAAAAAAAGGAAAGCAGAAGAAAAGATCAATTATTGGATAAGATCACAATTTTCTTTAGGGCTGAGATGTCTGTAAATGTTTGCATCTCTCAGTGTTACAGGTAGGCTGAGATCAAAGAGGTTGTGCTGCTGTAGTGATGAGATCTTATCGGCGCTGTTTTGTGCTGGCTGCCTCAGACACTGCCAGAGGATGCTTAAGCCCCCAACAACTTCTCCTGCTCACAGATGCTTCAACCCTGGCAGCACCAAGCCACCAAGAAATGCTTAAGCCCCCCAAGGTTGTTGAAGCTGCTGTGTAACCTCGAAATGCAGCTTTTCCATCCTTCTGGAGCAGGGGAGACCACACAGGCACATGCTTCCCTGCTTTTCTCCCTGCGGTAGGGCTGAAGTCCTCAGTGGGAGACATATGGTGGCAAAGATAGACTGAAATTGGGCTGGGAGCATGATGGCCCCCTTCTTCCAGGGTCCTGTTGCTGGAGCTGGGGCTAGGATGTGGCTGTGGAAATGTGGGATTACTCCTTTCCTACCTGAAAGGTTATGGGGGCCGTGGGTGATGTGATGTAAAATACCTTTGTTTTTTGCCTAGAGAGAAATTAAAACTCTTACAAAATGTTTGTGCTCGTGTGTTTTCTTGAGATAGTGCTGCTTGAGAGGGGGATCCACCAGAGATCCGAATTCGGTTTCAAATTAGTAATTTTAATTCAAATTGGCAGGCTCTCTTTGACATATTGTTTCAGGACATAAGGACAAAAAATAAACCCTGAAGACCTCATGGGCCTCCTCGTTAGCCTTCTCTTGCAATGCTTGCCTGAGTTGCAGGGCTGACCGACCTCCGGCAGGGCTTGGGAGGGCCTCTGGAGTGGGGTCAGGCATCCTCCGGTCTCTCTGTCTCTAACGGGGCTGACTTTGTGCGCGCAGGAATCGGACGTGGACTGGGACGACCTTTGGGATCAGTTTGAAGAGCGGAGGTACCTGAGTGCTCGGAGGTGGAAGGGCGGCGAGGACCCCTACCGGCTCCATGCCTTTAACCAGCGGGAGAGCGAGAGGATCCCCAGTGACCGCGCTGTCCGCGACACCCGCCATCACAGGTTCTGCCTCCTCCTCCTCTTCCTCACCAGACTTCATGGCATGGGGGCCATGTGGTCCTGTTCTCCTTCAGGGCTGTGGTTTTGGGCTGCCACTGGGTGCTTGTGGGATTGGTCTGCCTGGGTTGTATTTCTGGGATTGCGTCTTTCCCTTTCCTTGATTTCTTGGTATGTGTGGAAGTCTTAAACCTGTTAATTGAAACTGTATAAATTATTCTGGGACCATAGGGAAAGAAAGGAAAGGCCTTTATTTTCCCTTTAGAAAAGTAATGGGTTTGCAAGAGCAAGTCTCACTGATGGGCAAAGTCTCCCCTGGTGTTGGGAACTCTTGCTCTGCAGATGCAATGAGGTGATGCAAGGAGGGTAAAATAACTGCTGAGCATTGAAATTGCTCTGCAGAGAGAGGAGTGAGGAATAAGGGGTAATTGCTGAGTGAGGAGGAGAGAAGGGTAAGAACTTGTTGGGTTACTAGCTGCTCCAGCACCACTGAGGTCAAAAATATCCTTCGGTGCCCAGCGGTGCTCTTGGGAAAGGCAGGGAAGGTTGCAGCAACAGTTGCCTTGTAGATGGAGCTGCACTCCCCTCAGTGTGAGAATGGTGGGGTGGGAGTTTTGGTGCACCCTTGCTTGCTGAGGTCTCAGCTGTAGTCTCCCTCTGGTTGTCTTTCCACACTCACTGGGGAAGAGCTGCCCTTTCTGCTGAAGGTCAGTGGGGTTAATTGTTAGTTTGCTGGATGGGGTGATGCAAGGATGTCCTGGTGGTGAAGGAAAAGCTCCCAAGGTCCCCTCAGTGCAGTTTTCCTCCTTGTCATCTGAGGACACAGTGTATACCTGGCCCCTGCTGTCAGTCACCAGTCCACAGCCGGTGCAAGCTCTTTCCATGGAGCTGTGCCTGGCATTATGTCCCAACTTGCTGGCAGCAGCTGTCTCTACTGCCTTGTCCTGGGAGCCCTTTTGGGGAAGTCCTGCTCTGGTGGGAGCTGTGTGCTGGACCCAGCCATGGCACTCTGCTGCCCCTGCTGCACCTTGCTCCCAGATCAGAGTGACTCTACTCCTGGCATCTGACCCAACTCTGAACTTCCCCTGTTCCAGTTCAAATGCAGCACTTAGGCTGAAATGCTGAAACAGCACCAGTTCCCCAGCCCTGTAGCAAGCCATGTGCTTATTTATTTATTTAGCTTCTTTTTGTTGTAAGGACCAGATGCTCCTTTCTCTGGAGAGGAGCTGTCAGCCCTGACGGACGCCTGTTATAGCTGAGCAGAGAGCAAATGTGCTATTCCTGGAGAGAATTCATGCCAGGGATATTAACCATCTGCCCTATTAAAAGGGAAGATTGGCTCGGTTGCCCCTTGCCTACCCTCACTGTGCGGTGGCAGCCACCTTGTTCCTGGGCAGGCAGATGTGGCACTGAGTGCTCCTGTGAAAGAAAAGTCCTCATTAAGGAGGAAGAGAGGGCACAGCACGTGGGAGGGGCTGGGGCTAATTTAATTTGTTTCCAATTTCCTTAACCCGGTAATTGGATTCTGATTTATTGAATATGCCTGAGGAATGCTGCGCATGATGCACCATTAGCCAAGCATTAGAGTAGCCACGGAGGAAATGGAGCTGCCGGCAGATCTGGGGGAGGCAGGGGCTGATGGAGAGGATGGAGGAGGGAGAAGGATCTAGGATTGGTGGTTGAGGGAGAGAGGAAAGTGCAGAGCTGAGCCCTCTCTGGAAAAATAATCCTTACTTATAGCACAGGTGTCCCGGGAGCTGCTGCAGGTGATGGTCAGGCCCTGCCATGCAACCTGGAAGCTGGTCTGGAATTGTGCAGCAAAAGTGTGTGGGAAAGCCTGGATAAGCATGGCCTGCTCTCGGAGCAGGGAGAAGTTGCTGGTGGCTGTGCAAGAACATGCAAAGGGAATCCACCATGGGGTTGACTACATGCCCTCCTGTGAAGGGGAGAGCAGGGTTGTGTGGACCAGGCTGTTGTTGGAGAAAGGCCACCCACAGTGCTCCTGCTGCATGTCCTACTGGAGGCTGTGTTTAGAGACTTGGTTTCAATGGAGAACTTGGATCAAGCTGCTCAGAGTGAACCCAGAGAGTCGGGCCTCAATTCTACTCCAGATGACTTTGGGGTAATTCAGGACCCCACACTAAGGGGTACCACTGTGCCAAGAGGCTCCTGCCCAGCTTGTGCAAGGGTTTAGGAGGCTTTGAAGAGGATCTCATCCATCATTTCAGCTCGTTGCCTTTGATAAGCAACTTCTCCTTCAGCCTCCCAGTGAGACGTTGTGCTCTGCTCTGTGACAAGGTTTCCGGTGTGTCGGCTCTCCATCCTTCATGCCTCTGTATGATGTGTGGAAGCACTGAGATGGACATTCACACCATGATAATGCCCAGAGACCCACACATTGGATCCTAATCCTAGGGACTGGGATGTGGGAATGCTGCTCCTTACAGCTTCTCTGTGGGGTGTTTTTCATTAGGATGGTTGCAGAAAGTTTCCTGGTGTTTTCTTTGCTAATCCAGCCAAGCATTTGGACTTGCCAGTGATAGCTGAATATACAAAATCTGGCAAGGGCTGAGCAGCAAGCTCCTTGCCAGGAGGTCGTGGAGAGGGCAAATACTTTCAATGGGATGGGATGTGGCACTGACAGCCAGTTGCTTAGCAATGTTTGCTGGATTGCTTTTGTTTTTAAATTGCAGCCAGTGGAATAGTTTCAGATGGAGAGGAATTGCAGTGTTCCAAGAAACCAGAGCAGGAGAAACCGTGATGGCTCTCTTTGCCTGGGTCTGGCTAGTGCAGGGCTATGAATTTCAGCTTGGTTTATGGGTGATTTCAGCCAGGGAGCTGTAATGCTTTCTGTGGACTACTTTGTGTCACTTTTCCTGGGAGATCTCACAGCTGGAGCATTGCTCCTGGTGACCTTGTGTTTTGCTGCCGTTAACTCCATTCCTGGTTGTACATTGACTAAGCCCTTGGACCAATAAAGGGTTGCCTTTCTCCAAGGAGAAGACCTGGGATGGTCCTGTGCTGGTGCATCCCCCCCAAAAGTCAAGGTTAAAACTTCAGCAGACTGGACCTGGAGCTTGGTTGCACATCCAGACTGTGCACAGCCAGCTCATGCCTCCAGAGTGGGTGGCTAGTCTCCCTCCGCCACGGTAGCCCCATGCACTTGGAATTACCTCATCCCTACATCCCACCTCCTACAACTCCCACCGGCAAACTGCGGGACCAAAACGGCAGCGAATGAGTCAGTGCCAGGCGCGAGCACGGGGCGGGGGGAGCGAAGCTGAGCTTTCCAACATTGCTCAGCGGCTTGGAAAGCCGACAGGGAGGACGTGTCGCCCCCAGCCAGAAGATTCTGTCCTGATGGCTCCTGGGCTTTTTCCATCTGCGGCAGACAGCTCCTGGGGAGGCTGGTATTCACCACGCCATGCTCCATATGCTGCTTGGGCTGACCTCCGCCTCCCAGTGCTCCGCTGGGTTGGATGGATGTGCAGATGCTGTTGTGGCTGCCAGGCTCGGCTGGGACCACGCGGCCGGCACCGGCCTGAGCGGGGGTTTGTGCTGGCTGAGGGCGGCAAAGGAGAGAGGGGAAATCGGGGATAAGGAGAGATGAGAGGCTGGAGGAGAGGTGAGAGCCTCCAGCAGACTTCTCCAGCTATTGCAAATCACGTCAGCCAGCTTCAGGCATCTCCCAGCGTCTGTTTTCTCTATTTGTCTTGCTTTTTACTTCAGCAGTGCCAGTACATGTTTAGTAGTGCTGTCTCTAAAGAGCTGATGAAGCAAGAAGGCCAAGGATGGAGCCCTCTCAAATTCTAGCATAAGACTGCATTTTTGAAATTCCCTCCTTCCCTGAGTCGCAAGTGATCCTTCCTACCCAACTAAAGTTTAATTTTACAGCTGCTTAGGGGTGTGTTTGTGTATGTGTGTGTCTGAGATAGAGAAAGCAGCTGCTAAGATCAAGTTGTGATTGAAACACAAAGCTGGCAGGGATGCTGCAGGCATGAAGATGAGGTGTTGCATTGTCTGCTGAAGGTGAGAGCATCCTAGCAGCCCAGAAGCCAGGTCCTGCCAACTTGTGCCCCCTAGAAAAGCTCTGCTGTTATAGCGTGTCCTATTCTCTTTGAGGACAGCAGCACACACTCTTAAGATTTCCTCCAGGTTTCTTCTCTTAAATCCCTGTGCTAAGCCAGCTGGAGAGTGTCCCTTGGGTAGCAAGGCTGCTTAGGACTGGTTGCTCTGCTCATATGGACTGTTTTTGGAGGGAGGGGAAGATGCAGGTGATGCCTGTGAGGTTTCCCTAAGGCAGAGAGATGCTGCCTTGTATTCTCAAGGTCCAGAAATGCCAGGATTCCAGCCCTTAAGCAGGAGCATTACTGCAGTGCTGTTTTGACCCATTCATTTCAGCTTGCATCCCGAGGGTGCAGAGTTTGCACATTTCACATTGCGGTGGAGCAGCTGTGGTTGGGGTAGGCAAAAATACCTGGCTGTGCTGAGTGTGGGGATGATTGGGAAGAACAGGTGGTCCTGAGGGTCACCTCTGCTGGGTGTGGTACCTGTGTACACAGGCACCTGGGGCTGTGCATAGCTCTCTGCCCTTCCCTGTGTCCCTCTTGGACATGGCTGGCACATGGCACGTGGGAGCGCATGTTGGCATCCCTGTGCTGATGACAAGAGGGCAGCTGTGGCACACAGAGCGGCTCTGGTTTTGGGTGAGTTGATGATTGCCACCCAGGGGTGGCAAGCACTGAGAATATGGTGATGTCTTCTTGGGAATGAGGAGCTGAAGGGTAGAAAAGCTGATAGCATTGCCTTTGGTTTAGCATGTTTATGATGCCCTTGGACTTCTCACATTGTCTTCTTCCAACTTCCTTTCCCTCCAGACCAAAACCACTTTGAGGTTGTTCTTGAGGTGAATGCTGGGTCTCAGCAGCCAGAAATGCTGTTTTTGCTCCACACAGGAATTTAAGCATCTTACCTTTCTTGCCTGGTTTCTTGCGAGTCCCCAAAGGAGGAGCTTAATGCCTGGAGACCAACATGTATGGAAAAGCCCAGGCAGGGCAGAGTGGGGGCTCTGCTCTGCTGTCCTCAGTGATACCTCAATATTAGACCTGCAGAAGCAGGTGGGTCCCTAGCAGGTGACCAAACCCACTTTGAATTTGAGGGAGGGTTTGTAAGGACCTAGATGGACCTTGCACAATTGAGAGCAGAACCAAACCTGTAGATTTTTGAGGTCTCCTGTTATCTTTCACTTTGCTGACTCCATACATTTCTTACTTTGGCCTCTGGACTGCAGCTGGGCTAATCCACTTCCCTGTGTAATGCAGACTAAGTCCCAAGGGATTATTATTTTTAAAATGTGCTTATTCAAGCAGTGTCTCGTGAGTTGCTGGCTTGGGGTGTGCTGTGTGGTAGACCAGGGCAAAAGGTGGTGTGGGTGGGGTGCACATGCTTGTGGTCTCTCTGTGCCTGGTGCTGCTGGATGCATCTGCTTGGGGCAGAGGGGTGGTGGGGCAGGTGTGAACAGAGGAGCCTTGAGTGCAGTGCAGATGGATGGACCCCTGCCCATGAGGTTGGATGAAGGAGGGAGCCAGGTGGGGAGATGGGGGAGAAGGAGTGCTCAGATGCTGCCACATCTCTGGACGTGGCATTGGTGAAAGCTGGAGGAGGTGTCCTTGTGTGGCCAGGTGTCTGTGCTGCTGGCTTTGCTCTGTCCTGTATCCTCTTGTGTGGGTGCTCCCCCATGAGATGCCCTGAGGGGAGAAGGGTGGCAGCACCTTGTGCCAGCTTGGGGTGGCTGGGTGTGAGAGGGTACAGGTTTCTTCTTGCCTTTGGGGCTCATTATTAGCTGCTGGGGAGGCTGTCAGCAATGTCCTGAAGAGTTTTTCTGTCTCTTGATCTGTTATTCCAGCTGTTACTCTGTTTTCTGGGCAGAGCCAGGATATTTGTCATTTCATTGCAAAATAAGATTTATCACATTTAGGCAAAATCCTGTATGAGGGCTGTCTCTGGATCTTTTGCCTGCAAAGCATTTTGGGCCTGAAACAGCTGGATAAGAGAAGATCTGGGATACCCCTGCCTTTGGTCTTGGTCTCCTTATTTCTAGTGACAGCAAGAGCAGAACACGACCCTGCAGGTGAACAGGTACACAAATCATTGATAGAAAACACATTTTACACAAAAGCATTTCTGTTATAAAACAACATGATTGCTTTTTTTCCCTTGGACACCAGACCCCAAGAGGTTAGCTCCCAGCACTGTGTTTTTCCATCACCTCCCTAGGCTGAGATCTCTCAGGATGAAGATATGAGACCAATCCCTTAAGAAGAGTAGGGGCTGGCTTTTCCCTTTGGGATAAACTAGAACTGCCTGCATTAGTCAAGGTCTTGGTTCTGCCCTTGATCAGATGACTTTTGTGGCCTAAATTTGAAACTTTCATGCTTATGTGGAGTGCTCACCTCACACAGTGGCATTTGCACTTGGTTTTTTGGGTGAATTTGGACTTGAAACTGCAAGGGGGTTTGAGGAACCATTGTGTGATCAAAACACAGAGAGATTGTTTTCAGATAGCACAGAGAACAAGGAGTATTGAGATTGGCAATTCTTGGCAGCTAAGCAAGGAAAGCAAGACAGCTATTAATCAGAAACTGGCACTTCATAAAATCCCAGAATAATTTGGGCTGGAAGAGGCCACAGGAGGTCTCTGATCCAACCTCCTGCTCCAAGTTGGGTCAGCTGTGTAATCAGCCCAGGTTTGTCTCAATGCAGAAAGCAATGAGCCCACTGGGACTCCTGCCTCTCAGGCTTGCCCCAGCACTTTGTAAAAGCTGATGTAATTAAAAAAACCCGGTTGCAGCACATGGAGTTTGTAGTTCTTTCCCCCTCAGCTACCTGTGTTTGTGAAACACCTTTGAAGTTGCTTGAGGTGCTGTCATCTCCTCTTTTGGTGTTCATCACTTTCGGATGATTTGCTTAACTACCACGCTCATGTATCTTCTCTGGCTTAACATTGCAAGGCTTTGCCAACAGTGGGATTGAGACAGGCTTGAGAAAACTTGGTCAAAGACAAAAATCCCATGGAGCCTCCACTCCATTGTGTTGCTTGAAAGTAGAGGAAAATATTCACTGGACCGTTTTAGAACAGCAGAAATCCAGTATTTCATGTTTTCCTGCTTCTGCTGGAGTTGGTATCTGGTACAGGTGTGGGAATACTGCATTGAGGTGCCTCTTTCTGATAGTTTCACATTCTGTTCTGGAGAGCTCATGCAGAAGTGTGATGGGTCTCTCTGGGGACTCACCGACTGCAAACTGAGCTGGACACACACAGTCCTGGGAAATGGCTGGGGAGTGTCCAAGTCCCCATACTGGGAGTATCTGTGGCCACCCCAGTGTCTGTGACATTTGCTGCCCCATGTTTTTTCTGATGGAGGTGGAGGGCTAAGCTGACCTGATGGGTTCTGAGGCAGGGACTGGTGACTTCAGGGTACAAAAATCAATGAATGCAATGATCTTTTTTCAAATATCTTTCTATGTACTGTCCTCTTTTGAAGCCGCCTGGTTTTGGGGTTTTTTTTTTAATGTGGTGGGGGAAGAAAGGGTAGATGAGAAGGGTCTGCATGAAATGGGATTATTGTGGGTTTGAACACTGAGAGAAGTTGCATTCCCTGGGGATGGCTGCCCGTGTCTGAGATGGGATCTATCCTTGGCCAGTGCTCCTGGCTAGACCATCATCCCAGCATCTACTTGTCCTGAAGAGCCTGTTCTTCCCTCCTTGGATGTGACAGGCCTTCTGCCATTGCCCACGTTGGAACTTCCTGTGCCTTTCCTGGGAGTTGATGTGCTCCCTGGGCATCGTGGACACCCAAACCACCCTGTGTGACTTGCACAAACTTCCGTAGAAAGGAGAGAGACTTTCAGGCACTGAGATCCCAATCCAAACCCAGATGCCTGAGGCAGCCTGTGGTACTGCTCTGTGCCCTCCAAGCCCTGTCTAATCACTGGAGCTAGAGGTGGTGGGTTGGGTCACTCAGCATTGCCTCCTTGGCAGGGACACAAAGTCATTGTCACCACCAGTCTAACTGCATCCCAGGAAAATGAGCTCCTGCCACCCTCTTGGTTTCAGAGGTGCTATGTCTTCCTCACCCTGGCAGTATGGTGGCTCCACTCAGGTTTTTGGAGCACAGCTCAACTGATCCCAGGTTGTGAATCGTGCCCTGGAGTCATGGACTCTGGCTCTGGCTGTCACCAAGGGGCTGGAGCTGAGGTGAAGTGAGATTCTGCGGTTTTGTATCTTGAGGGGCTGCCTAGAGAAAAGGCAGGCTGAGGAGCTTTCATTAAAAATGGTTCTGGGAAGGAGTGCTGGGCCTGGGGGAAGCTGGTGTTTCTCCAGGAGCAGGGTTGGTTGTGTTTTGATTGTGTCTGCTGTAGGGAGGTGGCAGATGTGACAATGCTTATTCTGCAGTGGTGGATTTTCAGTGCTATTCGTCCTCTCTTCTTTTTCTTGCATGAGAAAGATGAGGGTAACTTGAGAAGCAGCTGAGTGAGC
This sequence comes from Urocynchramus pylzowi, assembly GCA_013397555.1. Classification (NCBI taxonomy): domain Eukaryota; kingdom Metazoa; phylum Chordata; class Aves; order Passeriformes; family Fringillidae; genus Urocynchramus; species Urocynchramus pylzowi. The sequence goes on from VZRH01004320.1 coordinate 862,813, forward strand.
AAGGCTCTCTAAGGAGCTGATGGAAGTGTATAGGCAGGTGTTTGGGATGCAGGAGGATGTGCCAGTTAAGTGGTTGTGTTACTCATTTTTTTTCTGGAGGGTGAAGCTACTTCCATCTGAATGGGCTGTGCAAGGAGTGTGAGTTATGGCACTTGTCTGCAGAGTGAGCAGAAACTATTCCTGAGCTGTATTCTTGGCTAAAAGATGTCTGCAGGCCAAAGGGGATTGTCAGGGTGGGTACTGGGGGACTCTGGAGGGATTCGGTGTCTTGGAGTCTGGCTGCAGCCAGTGGGGATGACTGGACTGTTCCAGCAAATATCATAGTATAATAATACATTTCTTACTGCTGAGTTTTGTTTATCCAAGTTGTCCCTCCTCCCAGCCTCTCAGTGCCTTGCTGGGTGGGAAGAGCATCTGCATAGGACAGGAGTCCTCCCAAAGAGAATCTGAGGAGCTCACAGGGGAGCAGGCACAGCTTCCATCCCAGCTGTTCCTTCCCTGAAGAATACCTTTATTTTATGTTCCTTGCCAAAAATTGCAGTTTCAGAGAGGGAAAAAAGCTGAGAACTTCCTTCTCCCCTCCCTCCCCCCAACAAAGTGATGTATTTCTTTCCCCTAAGTCATTTTGTCTTTGTTTCCCTGTGAGACAGTTTTGATTTCATTTTGGAAATTCCCCACTCACCCGTCCACTGCATTTTGCCAAGAAAAATGCACGCACAAACCAGTTCTGGGTTGATTTGAAATGACCCTTCCCTCGTCCTTTTTCAGTCCCTCCATTTTCCCTGCTTGCATCCCAGCCCTGTGGAGAGATGTTGTGTGCTGTACTGAGGACTTCTGTGAAGGCACTGGCGGAACCTCCTGCACAGTCCCTATGGGAATTTACTTCAATCGTTGGTTCCCCCGTGAGAGCAGGTTTGGGATGGAAGAATCAGGAGAGCCCATGGGATTTCCCTTTTGTTGTGCAGAGTGGGGTGCTGGAGCAATAAGGGAAGAGTGCCTGGGGAGAAGGGATTGAGACGGGTGTTCCAGTGTCAGTGCTCTTGGCTGAGTCACAGTGCCTTGGTTTTTTAAAGCATCCTTGCACCAGAGGGCATGGAATGGACAAGAAGAATGTGCACAGCCTTTGAAGAGAGGGGTTTGCCTCTGTTAATATCTTGTGGCAGGTTGGTTTGTGTTGAGGAGTAACTGCTGGTGAGATGCACTGTTAGCCCAGAGTTGAGCCGCTGTCTATCCATCAATACCACGTGTCTCTCTCCAGCCTCCAGTCTCTTGCTCAATCCCTTGGGAAATGGCAGAGCTACTGCTGCCAGGGCTAATTATTCCTCAAGACAGAAGACATTTGATAAAATATTAACCTTTTTCAAAAACAGAGCCCCAGTTAATTAGCTCCACTTTTGTGACACATTCACCCAGAGATAAAAGCTCGTTCCCCAGATATCTGTCTGTGGAGCAATGATCCTTCTGCGTGTCCCTGTCACGATGGGGGACACAGAGGAGTGGAGGAGTGAGAGCTGGGAATTTAATAAAAGACAGTGACCTGCCAGTCACTGCGCCCTGAGGACAAACTGCTCCATTTCAAGGTGAGCAATGCCTGAGTACAGGCACTGCTGCTTTTGTTCAAGAGCCTGAAGCTGGAAACAGAGACAGAGTGGGTGGTGGGATCCACCTCGCTGCCTACACCTGGGCTGTGTCTGTGTTGTCAGTGCCACATCTCTGGAGCTTGAGTTTGGGGGCTATGTGGGTAGGTAGGGCTCAGTAGAGCTGAGTGAATAACAGTGTTTCAGTTCTTTGGTTATTTAAGAGAAAGAAAAGCCAGGAGATGGCAATTTCAGGATAAACCAAACCAAAAGCAAAGATGTTGGTGAATCTAAAAGTAAAAGGGCAGGAAAACTTAAAGCTAAAGAGATCTGTTTTTCTCATCCTGAAAAGGGAAAAATTTCATTTAGATCTCAAATGTTTTTGACACTTTAGTCATCTAAAAATGACAAGCTGTATTTAAAAGCAAGTGATTTTGAGTATCAGATGAAAAGTGCACATTGGGCTCCTGAGGAACAAACGATGTGCTGGAGTGGAAGTGATGCTGCAACGTGCGTTGGCGGGTGCAGGAGCCACTGGTGGGAGGCAGTCACCACACCAGGGAGAGGCTTCTTCCCAGAGGAGGGAGGGAGGGATGGGGGTCTCTGACAGACTAGGACTGACTGCAGATCCAGCCGTGGCCCTCACGGCGGCTGTGTCAACACCAGTCAGTCCATGGGGGCACAGGATTTCCTTTTTCAACTCCACGTGCCTACTTCCCTGCATCGGACTGAAAGGATCCTGGGGTTTTTATAGCAAAGAGAAAACCTTGCCTGTCTCAGTGCCCTTCAGAGGGTGCACCCACCTGAACCACACCAGGGCCCAGTGATGATTTCGTGGTGGCCATCCCTTCATCACCAAGTGCTTCAGCATTCCCAGGGTGCCATTGATCACCCTCTGCTAGAACCATCCTCTGCCTTTGACTGCTGTAACATATTGACCACTTGTCTTATAGTTATTATTTGCCATCGATTACTTTGATAACTTGCTCCAAGTAATTCTGACAGAATGAAGTTGTTTGTTTAACTCTCGTGTTTGTCTTGCTATTTCTATTGACCTAATATGTTTATGTAGGCTGAAATCAAAGTCAAGTATTAGTAAATAATGGAACTAATTCTCCAAGACTCGCTTCTGTTGATAATTATGAGACAGTTTCTTCCATCAAGCTCTTGTTTGGTTTTTTCTTCTAGCCAGCACCTTAAATTCCTACTCCATCAACTGCAGCAAAAGGGCATTTTGTTTTGGGGCCATTTGGGTGGATTTTTGCTTTGACCACTGCAGATCCCTACATATTGGAAGTAGTTTTGAGCTGTTACAGCGTGGAGCTGGGTTTGTGCTTCCCCAGCTGTGACTACGGAGGTGGTGTGAGGGTGGGGACTTTCTCTGCTTCGATTTGCCATGTGATGCCAGGAAGCTCTCTGGTCAGAAGGCATCCTCCCTAAGGAGTCTTTACATCTAGGATTCCAACCTTCTGAGATGTAATTTCAGGTTTTCCTGGCTTCTAAAGATCTTTAATAATGGATTGGTGGTTTCCATGAAGGTGCAAGGTACCAGATTTTGCTTTTACTTCCACTGAGTGAAAAACTTTGCCGTCAGCTCTGGTATTCCAGTAAAACTGGCATCAGTTTAAAATTCTACTGAATTGTACTGGTTTTGTTTTCTTCTTTTCACTTTTGTTGGCTCCATTTTTCTTTTTGCCTCAGTTCTGAGGAAGGAAGGGTGGAGGGAGTCAAGAAGCAAGACAGACCCTGAGTCTGTGTGGAGGGCCCTAGAAGTCTGAATTATTCATGAGCTGCTTTGAAAATCAAGACACACAATCTGGTTTAACTTGTTTTTAAAGGCAGCCATGCTATTCTTTCCTTCCTTCTCAGTAAATTCTCATTTTTTTCCCTCCCCTTTTCTGAAGACAAAAACCCAGCAAATTTTTAATGAATTATAAATGCATCTTCTCATCAGTTTTGAGGTTCACAGGCAGCAGCACATCATCTGCATAGAAGGTTATTTTTGCCTTCTTGCATTTCCCCTTTTCTTCAAATTTAGTAGTTTGATTAATTTTTTAGATATCTGTCTTGCAGGGAAAAGAAAGAAAGAGACTGTAAGAGGCAGTGAGTTAGAGGAAATATTAATTGCATGCTAGCAAAATCCAGCACTGTTTCAGGTTCTAGAAATTGTGTAGAAAAATGTCCTTCTTGGTAAACCCAAGGAGACTGATCTCAGGTCAGCCAGCGGTTAAATTGCACCAATTTGCAGGACTCTACTCTTCTGTGCATTTTCTAGTATTTTTGTGGGGAAGGTGCAAACTTGGACAGGTTCCTCTGGACAAAGAATCTACAGCCAGAGCTGGTTCACAGCCCCAGCAGATTTTTCCTCAGGGCCTGCTTTAGAATTTTATCAAATTACATCTGGTTCAAGCTTGCTGAATAATTCCTTGTTAGCTCTGGTGCGAACCACCCGTGAGTATTTGTTGCAGATGTGCCTCCTTACCCTTGCTGAAGCCCTTGTACACCCTGAAGTCATCTGCTCAGCCAGGGATTCCTCTCTTTGGATCACCACTGTTTCTCCCAGCCCCAGCAGCGTCTGTTGCACGCCACCCTAGGGATTTTTCAGCCCCTTTTTGGGAATGCAAACCTGAGGCACATGCCATTCCAGCACAGAGAAATCCTACTGACCTTTCTCAAGGGTATTTTTTCACTCTGGCAAGCCAAACTTGAGCTGGCGTTGCCTGCAATCATGTGGCACTGCCAGCTGACATCTGACTCCGCGTCCTTTCTTCTTTCCTTCTGGCACGGCTGCTTTCCGGACTGCTGAGCCTTCCAGCTGTGTTTTCAGCCTCTCTTTGCTCTAGACCTTTGCTCTGGTGTTTCAGTAGCTCCAGCCTGCCCACAGCCATGACTAGCCTGAGGTGGATCTGCAGGACCAGGTTGGGCACAAGAGGGTCTGGAGCTGGTGGCAGTTCCTGCCGCCACTGCTTTTCCTGTTGTGCTGTGAAAGTCACACCTGTGCTCTGAGCTGCCACATCCACACTCAGATTGTGGTGTGTCCTGGTGGAGCTTAGAGGCAGCACCAGAGGGAATCCCAGAGCTCTCTCAGTAGGCCTTTGTGCAGGATGTAGCAGCAGTTGTCTCACTCCTCGTTGCTGTGCCCTGGAGAGGCCCTGGGTGCTGTGGTGGTGCTGGAGATGCACAGACCATGGCCAGCCCTCTGACTGGCAGCTTCTTCCTGACTGAGGAGGGGCAAAGCATACCCAGAGAAGGAGCAGGAGATGCTGGCATAATGTGGGAATGCAGAGGAGCATTTTGAAGGTCTCTCAAAGCTGAGTGAAAAAAGTATTTTGAGGCAACTTGCAGGAGAGGCAGCTTGGGGAGAGCCAAGAAGAAGCAAGGGTATTGATGGGAGGTGAATGCCATGAAGATCGCTTGACCCCTCTATGTGCTCTGGTCAAGCAAATTCTGAATTGTTGTGTCCCATTTATACTGTTGTATGAGACTGATGCATTGACTGTGGCATGAGCAGCACTTCTTGGATTTTCCATCTCTGGAGATCATCAAGTAATGATTTTTTGAAAGGTACTCTGCAGTCAGGCACGAGTCACTGGACTTAATGCATGGATAACTGCGAAATGCAGAAATAACTGGGAGAAATGCCAGAGGCTGTGTTGCCCAGAGGTCAGGTGAGGTGTTGCACAGTCCTGTCCAGCAGTAAGCTCTATGAACTTACTAGATTCCATATGAGTTGGCACATGCATTGTTTTACAGCTCTATATCAAACCATATGCAGGGTTCCAATTTTTAGAGTATTTTCACTGAAGTCTCCTAGCTTAGTTATTGGTAAGAAATTCTTTACTGTGAGGACGATGAGGCACTGGAATAGGTTGCCAAGAGAAGCTATGGAATGTTACATCCCTGGAGGTGTTCAAGTGTTGCATAGGATTTAGAGGAACATGTTCTAGTGCAAGGTGTTCCCTTCCCAAGGCAAGGAGTTGGAACTAGATGAACTCTAAGGTCCCTTCCAACCCAACATAAAAACATCCTATATTTTTATGATTTATGAATTTTGCTTCAGCTCAAAGACAGGGCTTAGGCACAATAGTTTTCCATTGTTGTGTATGCCACCCTGTGAGGTTGTTGTGAGAGATATGAGCAAGGTGCCTGCATGTCCTGCCATCCATCCCTACATGTGTTCAGAGCCTGGATATATTTGCTATTGGCCAGGACAGCTGGAGCTCTAATCTCTTCCTTTTCACTGACAACTCTTTCCTTGCCTGTGGTGAGTAGTGGCTTTGTCTCTCACCAGGGCCATAATTTTCATTTTCCTTCATGGGAGTAATTCTTTACACCTTGGGGAATGTCATCTGAAATCAGCATGGTTTGTCCATCAGGACTGGTGTGAACCCATCCTGTTGGTGATGGCAGGTCCCTGTCCTCTGGCCTGATGTGAGAGCCCTGTGGCTGCAGAGTGCAGACAAACCCAAATACTCTTATTTTGGATGTGTGGTGACGAGACTGTGTTCTCCCATGTGTTTCCAAGGAGAAGAGAGGAGCCAGCAGGGAGGTGAAAGATGGTGTAGCTCTGTCTGATGCAGCTGGCTGTTTGAAATAAATATGCAGAGAGTGCTTTGGAAGTGGTGAGCTGTGTTGAGGGAGAGTTTGGACTTCATGGAAAACGTTAAAAATTCAAAGCAGAGCTGTTGGCAAGTGATGGCTGTCAGAGTAGAGCAGAGGAATGAGCAGAAGCCTGGCAGGGGGAATCTAGGGGTGTGGGATGAGGATGATCATTTATTGAGGGAAGTTAACGAGGCACAGGAGAGGGTGACTGTAAGAGGTGGGTTTTGATAGGCACAGCACAGGGCTATGGACATGTGATGTGCCCTTGGATGAGCCGGGGGGCACCAGAAGAGGCTGTGGAACAGGGTCCATCTCTGTTCACACTGTTAATCTTCACCAGTGTGCTGTGCAGCTGTGATGGCAAGGTGGGCTTTGGTTTGGTGAGGGGCACTGTGAGTGAAGTTTGCCATTTTAAATGTAAGATTCCCTAGGAATGGGCATGTGNACCAGAAGAGGCTGTGGAACAGGGTCCATCTCTGTTCACACTGTTAATCTTCACCAGTGTGCTGTGCAGCTGTGATGGCAAGGTGGCTTTGGTTTGGTGAGGGGCACTGTGAGTGAAGTTTGCCATTTTAAATGTAAGATGGGTTCAGATTCCCTAGGAATGGGCATGTGCTGTCCTGTCAGGAGGATCTCTAAGGATGCAGGGGCAGCTGTGTGTAGAGGCCACCAGCCTGTGATACCCCTCTGCTCACCAGCAGCACAAGGGCCAAAGAAACTCAAGAAAAATATCTTGAGAAACTCAAGAAAAATATCTTGAGAAAGGGATTTTGGAGTCCTGGGGGCAATGCTGGAGTGTCCAAAGTTTGGGATTTTGCAGGAGAACTTCGCAATTCCTGCAGTGAGTGCAGGGCTCTGGCTGTCTGCTAAATGTCCCCACAAACAAGCACTGCNAAGGATGCAGGGGCAGCTGTGTGTAGAGGCCACCAGCCTGTGATACCCCTCTGCTCACCAGCAGCACAAGGGCCGAAGAAACTCAAGAAAAATATCTTGAGAAAGGGATTTTGGAGTCCCGAGGGCAATGCTGGAGTGTCCAAAGTTTGGGATTTTGCAGGAGAACTTCGCAATTCCTGCAGTGAGTGCAGGGCTCTGGCTGTCTGCTAAATGTCCCCACAAACAAGCACTGCATAATTTATTCCTGAGCTGTTAACAGCACATTGGGAACATGGAAACAAGATGTGCTGCCCTGTCCAACCTGAAGGAAGTATGACAGGCAACCAATCCAGGCTGAGATTTTCCAAGGCTGATTCCTAAGGTGTTTGTAGCCATACTACCCCTTTCAGAACTTCCCGATTGTGAAATTATTTCCATTTTGAATGGGAAAAAAAAAATTTCAGTCAAAAAGTGACTCTTCCCATCAAATGAAGTTTGACTTCTTGCATGAGGAAATAGGAATGATTCTCCATCTGGATGCTCTCCCTGGGGTTTTTAGGGCAGGCCAGCCTGGCTTCTGTCTTCTTTCACCCCACCCAGATGCTGGGAACCTGCAGAGCAGCCTGGCAGCATTCCTGTTTGCACTTGCTGTGCTAGATTGCTCCCCAGTCCTGCTGCAAGGTTTCAAAGCATTGAACTTTAAATGGCTTTAGCCAGTGAGTTTCAATA